>OY660864.1:39194124-39339124 GCA_962446985.1 Xyrichtys novacula | reverse complement strand
TTCTGTTTCTTCAGACTCCTGACAGACGGTTTTCTGTAACCAAATAATAATTTAAACACCAATTATCAAATATTTTAAAGACCGTTACAGTTGTTTAGCCGACTATATTCCTGTTTATGATATTATATTCCTGTTTTTACAAGATTTTTGTTACTTTATTCTACAAAAAAACATCACGTTCACCATCTGATGTGTGGAATTATTTCACACAAGCGAATGTTGAAGGAAAAATATTTACATTTATGTTTGGATGAGATACAGTTTGTTTAAATTACCCACAATTTCCAGTTATTTCCCATAATTCCCATGAAAAGTTTCCAGTTTGGAAATTCTCCGCCCCTTTGCAGCCTTCCTCACATCCCAACACCTCTGATATTTGCACCCAGAGTGAAGCTCAGTCTCCTGGTTTGTTGAGCAGCAGTAGTTTTATTTTGCATGAACATGATTTTCAGAGAACTGTGGGACTCGTGTGTTTGGATCAGCCCTGATGCTGCCTGTTCATGTATTTACACGTGCTCCTTCTGCCCGTAAATGTTCTGGTTAGTTTCCTCTGGACCGTCTGAGCCGTAAAGATAAAACAGAAGAAAACCGAAGAGGAGGATGGTCCATCAAACATTATCTGAATTCATCCTTCTCCTCTGAAGTCTAGAGCCCTTCCTCTGTCCTTCTCAGCATGTTTTTAGTTCGGCGTGAGACCGAGCGAGCGAGCGAGCGGCGTCACAGTCGGTCTGTTAGTCATCAATATGTCAGGATGCAGCGGCGGCTCAGAGGGAGGGACCGGAAGACAAGAAAGAGGAGAAGAGATCTTTGCACGCCTGTTGCTGCTGCCCTTTCTCTCGTCTTGCCAACAAATTGCATTTGACATTTGAGTGGTTTGCACGTGTGTGTGTGTGTGTGTGTGTGTGTGTGTGTGTGTGTGTGTGTGTGTGTGTGTGTGTGTGTGTGTGTGTGTGTGTGTGTGTGTGTGTGTTAGAGCCCCCGGACATCCACAGCAGTGGTTCTCCAGTTGATGACTCTCTCTCTTCCTCCTCTCTTGCTCGTCCACAGGCTCTCCTCTGGTCTTCGGTCCGTTCGGTTGATCTGATGGTCAGATTTTAACATCTTGATCTTCATGACATGAGAAAATATTAAAATGTCAGTTTGTTCAAACAGAAATCAAAGCGTTGGTATGGGTTATATCTCAGTTTTCACGCCGCCCTGCTGTTTTTTCGATGTTTCACACAGTTCCCTCACATTTAGACCATCAGGCCGTTTATTTCAGAGATCATGTGGAGGTCGGGACGATGTTGTGATTTCTTCTGGACGTCTGAAGTGTCAAAAGAATTAAGATACGATATTAGAGGTACGATAACTACACGATACCATGTGATGATGATAACCACACCATAAAGGTATGATACGACACGATGCAACACGATATGATCGGTACTATATACGAAACGATATGACAGATACAATAAGATAATCTTACAATATGATACAATGTGAAATGATATGATATGATAACCTTACGACACAATACGATATGATAAGATACAGTATGATATGATATAATAACCTCCAGATATGATACGACACATTACAATACGAGACGATACAACATGATACAGAATGATAAAATACGATAACCTTACGACATGATCAGTATGATATGATGAGATACGGCATGATACAATACAACAACCTTATGATATAATATGATACAATACAACAACCTTATGATATAATATGATACAATACAACAACCTTATGATATAATATGATACCATACAATAACCTTATGATAAGATAACCTTACAATATGGTAACCATGAAATATGATATGAGGACATATGATATGACACAATAATTTAACAATAGAAAACGATACGATACAATAAGATACGATAACCTTATGATGCGATCAGTATGATATGATGAGATACGACATGATATGATCTGGTAACCTTATGATACAATAACCCTTTGATATGATAAGATACGATATGAAACGATAACCTTATAATATGATAAGATACGACACAATACGAAAACTTTAGAATATGATATGATATATTACGATACAATAACATTACAATATGATATGATAACCTTACGTTATGACATGATACAATAACCTTAATAATAGGAAGCTCTGGCACAAAATAATGTTTCATTGTGACATGAACCAGCTGAAATAAACGTGTTTGTTTAGAACCTTTAAACTTCTGCCTCATCGTGTCGATCAGATTCAAACTTTTCTGACTCGTCAAACTGAACGAATCAGAAAAAAACGTTTATCTGTCATTTCCTGTTTTATTGTTGCAGGTTCACATCGGTTACCTCCCAAACAAGAGAGTCCTGGGCCTCAGCAAACTGGCCAGGTGGGTTCACTCTGTCTGTGTGTGTGTGTGTGTGTGTGTGTGTGTGTGTGTGTGTGTGTGTGTGTGTGTGTGTGTGTGTGTGTCTGTGTGAGTGAGTGTTTGTTTTCACTCTGATGGGTTTAATTAGACACCCTCTAAAGTGTGTGTGTGTGTGTGTGTGTGTGTGTGTGTGTGTGTGTGTTTAAGCTGATTATAAAAAGGTGTCTGATCCCAATGACCCCAATACCCTCAGGCTTATCACACTAACACCTTGTATTGGACGCTCGCTCTCACACTGAAGATGACAAACAGCAGATCCATTCACATTTTCACGTCCGTTTCTAAACTCACTTTAACATTCAGACTTTGACTGTAAATAAAAACTCTGATATTTGGTTTTTCTGTTTGACTCTTTTTTGGATTAACCTCCAAAACTCTGAACTTGAGTTTTTTTTTGGTCACATTTAGTGTTTGATAAGAGGATCATCTGATAGTGTGACTCCAAACACGTCTTCAGAAATATCTCCAAATAAAGTAGAGCGAGCGACTCCCAACAAGACCAGCACCTGTCCAAGACCTTTGACCTTTTCTGCTCACTTTGACTCGACCTCCAGCCTTCTTCACCAGGTCGTGGTTCGTGTTTTCTTCACTTTGGCGGATGTCTCTCTCACCCAACTTCACTCACTCAGTTCGTTTACAGTCACAGTTTGATCGGACTAAGATCATACTTCGTTTTAGCCCAATCAGACTTCTCTCCTCGTCCTCGTTTACATGCAGCTGAGAAAAAAGAATTATTGAAGTGAACGTGTCCTCCTCCCCAACACTAGGGGGCGATATGGGTCTTTTCAGCGGCGCTGTTTCCGACCCCATACAACCGTCAACAACAACAGCAGGTCGGTGTCAGACGTCAGAAGTGTCTCCAACTGCTGTTGGGCATTTTGGAGAAACAAGAAGATGGAGCATCGTACAGCGTTGTTTTTGTCCGACATGATGGACGCGCTACTTTTTCTAAAGAGGAGACCAACGCTACTCCTCTACTCTGGGGGTTTTGTTACGGGGTTACGGGGGCGTGGCACACATTATATTTTATATTATAGTCGGACTAAGGTGTTTACATGACCTTCAGTTGTGCGGTCTTAATCGGAATAAGGCGATAATTCGGTTTCCTCGAGTGTCGTGGAAACGGACTGAGTGGTTTCTGCAGGTTTTCCCTCCACTTGACGTCCTTCCTTTGTTGTCGACCGGTCAGCTGTTCACCTTACTCCGGATTAATCGCCGTGGTTACCGAGTTTTGACCTCTGGCGCTCTGTGGTCTGGTTGGTATCTGCATGACTGAAGTTCAGGCCCGGTCCAGAATCAGACCTAAAGTCCTGATTTGATCCAGTTTTAAAACAAGAACCAGGTTTTTTGGATTCTCAGACCTAGTTCTCGTGAGCGAACTCCTAGACCTGGACCTGGTTTGGTGGATCTAATATAAAAACTGGACCTCCTCTGTTCTGGGTCCGGGTCCTCGAGGATTTATTCTAACCCGCTCTGAGCCCCTCCCCTCCTCCTCATGGCGCTCTGTTTGCTCTTTGACGTTTCCTCGGAGGTCGGGGGTCAAATTTGTCCAAAGTGGTTTTGCTCACACAGAAGAGCAGCAGGTCAAAGGTCAGATCTTCTCCTCCTAAATGTCAGTTTCTATCGTGTTTTTGACCATCTCTCTCTTTTCTCTCGTCCAGGATCGTAGAGATCTACAGCCGTCGACTACAAGGTACGGCGCCGACCTCTGCGGACTCCGCCTCTCCTTTTCTGTCCAGAGTTCAGACCTGGTTTCCCCGGGTCTCTGTTTGCTCTCTGGTTGATGTTTGTCCGTTCATCCGTCTCTCCACAGTTCAGGAGAGGTTGACCAAACAGATCGCCGTGGCGATCACTGAGGCCCTGCAGCCCACCGGGGTCGGAGTCGTCATTGAGGCAACGTACGAACGTCCAATCAGATAACAGTCCACATGTTCACCTCCGGGGTTTCTCCTCCCACTCCTCTTTCAGTCTCAGTCTGGTTTCTTTTCTTCTGGTTTTGGTTCCTCGTCTGTTTTTCCTTCCTCCTCTTATTTCTTACTCTCTCTTTTTTTCTCTTTTTCTCTCTTTTTCTCTTTTTCTCTCTTTTTTTCTCTTTTTCTCTGTTTTTCTCTTTTTCTCTTTTTTTCTCTTTTTCTCTTTTTCTCTTTTTTAGTTTTCGTTTTTTTCCTCGTCTTTTCTGACCTCTCATTTTTATTTACCTTCAGTCTTTTCGTTTTTATCTCTTTGTTTGTGTTTGTCCTCCTCCCGTTCCGTCACACTCACATCTTTTCTTTTTTCTTTTTTAATTTTAACGTCTTTTTTTTCAGTCACTTCTCTCACTTTTCTTCACCTCTTTTTTTTCAACACTTCTCTCTCTCTTTTGGATTTCCCCTCCTCCTTTTTTTAATTTCTTTTTTATTGATTTCACTGATCAATATTCCATCAACATTTTACAGTAAAATCAAATGAAGTAAAATCACTCATGTCCTTTTTTCACTCCTCTCTCTCATCGTCTCAGATAAACAGAATAAACAGAATAAACATATGAACAAGTTTGAGCCAAGGGGATCAATAATCTATAATCACTTAGAGGCCTTAGAGGCGAAAATAAATCACGAGCTTTTGGACGAGGATCATGACGTGTATCACGGCACTTCAGCCTCCCTCTCTCCACGATGACCACGGTGTGAAACGCTGCTCCGGTTTACACCTGCCTTTCAAACGTGATAAATATAGACGCAAAACAGCGACCGCAGTCGGTTTCCGGGTTTGATAGATCACACTGCGGGTGTTAAATGATTTCATTTTCATCTGCTCCTCTCAGAATTTTGTGCGTTCTGATGATCTACAAACATTCTGCGTATTCATGAAGGCAGACACGCTAAATCGATTTTCACGCGCTGTTTCGCTCATTTGACAGACGCGATCCTCGGTGCTCCCGGTTAGTAGATCAGGTTTGTGTGCGCTATCAAACCTTTAGTAGATCAGACCCACCGTCTTCACTGCACAAAGTCTGAGACACTAAATCAACCCAGTTTTTCCAGGAGATTTTAAAAGTTTCTGTTTTTAGTGGAGATGAGAAAATCATCTTCTCCTGATTCTGTATTCATCGATCAATTACCTCGACCCAATCCTCCATTTTTGGTTCATCTGTTTTTAGACGGTTTCTACTGATGACCTTTTTAGCGTCACCAACATGATGGTAAATCTGTGTTTTTCTCCTGACCTTCTTTCTTCTCTTTTCACAAATATAAAACTTTAAATCTAAAATGTTTTCCATCCTCTTCTTTATCTCCTGACAATAAGGTATAAAAACACCAGAGCATCTACAAAAACATGAACATGATCGGCCTGATTCTTCTTCCCACATCGTGTTTCTCCAGATTTCTGTTGTTTCGGTCTAATAAATTCTTCTGAACATATTCTCTCCATGTTGTTCTCCTCTCTCCTTCATTCACGTCCTCCTAGATGTTGTTCCTCCTTTTTTATAGTTTGTCGTCCTCGGCTTCATCGTCTCCTCTTCATCCCCTCTTTTGTTTCCTGTCTAACCCTGATCTTTTCATCACATCCTCTTTTCATTCGTTCCTTCAGTTGTGTAACCGTCGGCTCCTGTTTTCCTGAGTTTCTCGGTCTCGGTATCCAGAATCTGGAACAATCGTCCGATTGTCTCTTGAGTCTCCGTGTCGCTGCATCACTTTAAATCCGTGAAGGAGCCGTATCGGCCCCGGCTAATCCTCAGGAGACACTGGGAGACCCGGCAGGAGACCAGAACGAGCTTTCTGCCTGTGGTGTCCGTGTGAATCGATGAAACCGTTAAAGTCTTATTTTAGCCGCTCTGATTAAATCTGCGTACATAGAAACGACGGCGCAGAGGAAAAGAGAGCAGGAAACACGACTCCTTCGAGGACGACGTTCCTCAAAAGCAACGCTTAGAAAAACGTCAAAGAGAGAGAGAGAGAGAGACGTGAAGGTCGGACCTGAACGAGGCCGACTGTCTGGACCAGGACCTTCTCAAACATGAGGACAGTTTCCTAACTCCTTCTTTGTTCTCTTCATTCCTTTCCTTCTTCATTTTCATTTTCATACTTTATTTCATTCAGTTCATTTTTAAAACATTCAATAAAAACAAGTAAAAATCTCAAACATGTGAATGAAAAGGAGCAGGAAGAAGAAACTTTCTCCTCTTTATATTAACAAACTAAACACAGAATAATGAAAATAAACAAGAGCTGCAGAAAAACACAAAACAGAAAAAGACTTCCATGAACATATTTCCCTGTATTTACTCGACATTCTGACTTTGACACTTTTTTTAAAGATCAAATTTGATTTAGTTTCACAAACTTGTTCCTCTCTCTGAAACTCAGCTCTGCTTCACTTTAGTCTCAATCTTTTTAAACATTTTAAATCCTCTTAAAGGTGTTGTAGTTTTTAGGAGAAATCTTGAATGTAAACTCTACCCCTCCAACCAGTTTTCCCCTCAGCTCCTCCTCTCCCCTCAAGCCCCGCCCACAAACAGACGCTCCTGCTCGCTCGTATCGTTCCAGTTAAATTCCAGATATAATGCAGATAAATCCTTCAGATCATTACAAATGGGGCCCAGTCAAGGTGAAAGTCAAAAGCATTGGTGCTACTGTAGATGCCAACAGACTACCAGCAAACACAATGTTTGCAGGACTTCAACAACTAGGATAAAGTGACATAGTCCAGGACCCGAGGGAGGACAGTTTAGCGATGGCGCTACAACACGCTACAGCAGGTCCGTTTGACAAGAAACACTTCTGTTACAGACACTTGTCTTACTTTGTTAAAGCGGTTTACCTGTCCAGCAGAAAGGTTACAGGGTCACCAAGATCCCCAAGCGTCCCCCATCGTTTATGTTGACCCGGCTTTTTAGCTCTTGTCCGGTCTACCTCCGTTTTAAGCGCCCGTTATTCCTCCAGAGTCTCCGGTATTTACTTTGTTTTCTTGCTTGTGTCGGCAGTCGTGGCCAAAGGAGGATTCAGACAATTTTCCGAACTTTCTGGTTGGTTTCTACTGTCCGATATTGTAGCACGCTAACTTTGTTTGGGCTCCTGAACGACACGGGGGAGCAGCATTTTCTTGTTGACTGTTTTCTTGTTGACTGTTTTCTTGTTGACTCTTTTGGTGTTGGCTGTTTATGGTTGACTGTTTTCTTGTTGACTGTTTTCTTGTTGACTGTTTACTTGTTGACTGATTGTGGTTAACTGTTTTCTTGCAGACTGTTTTATGTTGACTGTTTTGGTGTTGACCATTTTCTTGTTAACCGGTTTGGTGTTGACTGTTTTCTTGCTGACTGTTTTCTTGCTGACTGTTTTTTGTTGACTGTTTATGTTTGAGTGTTTTCTTGCTGACTGTTTTCTTGTTGACTGTTTTCTTGTTGACTGTTTTGGTTTTGACTGTTTTCTTGTTGACTGTTTTGGTTTTGACTGTTTTCTTGTTGACTGTTTTCTTGTTGACTGTTTTCTTGCTGACTGTTTTCTTGTTGACTGTTTTGGTGTTGACTGTTTTCTTGTTGACTGTTTTGGTTTTGACTGTTTTCTTGTTGACTGTTTTGGTTTTGACTGTTTTCTTGTTGACTGTTTTCTTGTTGACTGTTTTCTTGCTGACTGTTTTCTTGTTGACTGTTTTGGTTTTGACTCTTTTCTTGCTGACTGTTTTCTTGTTGACTGTTTTTGCTGACTGTTTTCTTGTTGACTGTTTTGGTTTTGACTGTTTTCTTGTTGACTGTTTTGGTGTTGACTGTTTTCTTGTTGACTGTTTTCTTGCTGACTGTTTTCTTGTTGACTGTTTTGGTGTTGACTGTTTTCTTGTTGACTGTTTTGGTTTTGACTGTTTTCTTGTTGACTGTTTTCTTGTTGACTGTTTTCTTGCTGACTGTTTTCTTGTTGACTGTTTTGGTTTTGACTCTTTTCTTGCTGACTGTTTTCTTGTTGACTGTTTTTGCTGACTGTTTTCTTGTTGACTGTTTTGGTTTTGACTGTTTTCTTGTTGACTGTTTTGGTGTTGACTGTTTTCTTGTTGACTGTTTTCTTGCTGACTGTTTTCTTGTTGACTGTTTTGGTTTTGACTGTTTTCTTGTTGACTGTTTTTTGCTGACTGTTTTCTTGTTGACTGTTTTGGTGTTGACTGTTTTCTTGCTGACTGTTTATGTTTGAGTGTTTTCTTGCTTGTGTCGGCAGTTGTGGCCAAAGGAGGATTCAGACAATTTTCCGAACTTTCTGGTTGGTTTCTACTGTCCGATATTGTAGCACGCTAACTTTGTTTGGGCTCCTGAACGACACGGGGGAGCAGCGTCTGCCTCACAACCAATCAGGTTAGAGGAGGTGGAGAACGGCTTTGTTTACAGTCAGAAAGAGCGGACCGCTCAAAAATGTTCAAATGTTGACGACACAGACATAAGAGAACACAGAGATATCGATATATTACCAAATAATCAATAACTAATAACTATTGACTGATATTAGAAGATTTTTGTAAATACACCAAAATAAAAAGATGCTTCATTAACGTTTTCCCGCCTACACCACCTTTACATCATAACCACTTTCTCTCTTTTCTGGCTGGTAACATGTTCCTCTGAACTTTATACATCATTTATAATTTAACTTTATACATAATCTGCAACAAACTGAAATCTTTCCTCTCCACTTCCTCCTTTCTTTATCTCCTTATTCCCTCCATCCCGTCGACTTCCTCCTTTTGCTCTGCCTCATGTTAACATCGTCAGTCTTTTTGTGCCTCTTTGTTGAAATGAGATGATCATCTTATCTCTCTCTCTCTCTCTCTCTCTCTCTCTCTCTCTCTCTCTCTCTCCCTCGCTCCACAGTCACATGTGCATGGTGATGCGCGGCGTTCAGAAGATGAACAGTAAAACCGTCACCAGCACCATGTTGGGCGTTTTCAGGGAAGATCCTAAAACCCGGGACGAGTTTCTGACTCTGATCAGGAGCTGAGGAGCGCCGAGCTCCTCCTCTTCCTCCTCCTGATGCCTGATGTTATCTCCACCTGCACGGACCAGTGTGTGTGTGTGTGTGTGTGTGTGTGTGTGTGTGTGTGTGTGTGTGTTACAGAGCAGTTAAATTTCGGTTATCTCAGTGAGAGTTCATGGAGGCTGTGACTGATGTTTATTTCACAGATGACGGGACTTTACCCAGAGCGTCTGATTGATCGTTGATCGATTATCAGTCTGTGACGGATCGACCCTCACAGACGATAATCATCCGTATGATTTCTAACTATCAGGACGGCGTCAGATAAACTCTGGAGTTTTGAGAAGGATCAGCCCAGAGCGGTTAGGGTTGGTAAAACTATGACAGGAAGTGGACCGAGCCGGCCGCTCAAAATCAAGTCCAAAAAAGGGGAGGAGTCAAGTCAACCATCATCCGTGTTTTAGCTGAGCGCAGCGGTATTTCACTTTTATAAACTCATTTCAAGTCTTTGTTAGTTTCACTGAAGAGACAAAGACTTCCTGTCACCCTGAGCTGTTCGGACTCTTTAACGTCAGACGACAGAACGACGTCTGAAGCCGATAACTGTCCCGTCAAAATGACGACTTATTTGTCGATCACAGGTTGAGAGGAGGTTAAAGATTTGTTCGTGTAAATAATTCAGATTTTCGTGTCCGGTGTGAAAAAAAACGTCTGTTTCTGTAAAACCGTAGATGTGGTCTCAGCGACGTCACTTATCAGGATTTCAGAGACCAGGAGGGAGGGTCTAGACGAACCTGTCAATCAAATCAGACTGATTTACATGAAACTGATCACTACGACCTTTTCAGAAGAATTCACGTTTTAGAGATGGTTTCATGTAAGAGCTCTGGACTCGGTTTAAAAATCATAATATCTGCTGTTTTAATGAGGCTCAGTGGGTTTTCTTCGGCTCTAGTGGACACTCTAGGAACTGCAGTTTTGAGAACTTCTAGAGGTCGCTGCTCAGTCGCTGTTTTCAGTTTGTTATATTTTACATCTAAAGGCCAAACGGTTTTCCAGTTTTGTTTCACAGAAAATTGATCGTTTAAATTTCTCGTATCGAGCCGCTGAAGCGTACGGACTTCCTGTGTCAGGTTAGAGAAAGGTGTTTGAGACGCTGCTCTGGGAGGCGACTATACTTGTCATTGTTTTCAGACAGTGAATGAATCCGACCGGTGGGAAGATAAATAAAAAGTGAGGAAACTGTAAAAACTGAGAATCAGGATAGATTTAAGTTTCACCTCAGAGACCCTCACTGTCCCTTTATTGACATTTACCTGAGGATTTGTGCATTTAAAGGTAAAACTGATCCTGGAACAGATACTTCAGAAGGTTAAAGTGAGCCGAGGGTCACAGCAGTATTATAACAGGGTCTCCTGTCAGGACTTACCTGTGTGCCAACTCACCTTCTGATTTACAACCCTGAAAAACACACAGACCGCTGAACCAACAGATGGACTAAAATTACACTTTATGAGAGACGAATGAACTCTGCATGTGTGTGTGTGTGTGTGTGTGTGTGTGTGTGTGTGTGTGTGTGTGTGTGTGTGTGTGTGTGTGTGTGTGTGTGTCCAGTGTCTCTGTTTTTCCTCATGTCGCTCATTTTTGCAGTTTATTGCATCATCATGTCCACAGATTAATTTGAAGAAGTTTTTAATCGTCTAAATTGTTTTCTGGAGTCACGTGTGAGAGTGTGTGTGTGTGTGCTTGTATACATTTGTGTGTGTGTGTGTGTGTGTGTGTGTTGGAGGGACGACGAGCACCACCAAACTGCTCTGCTGTTGTTTTTCTCGTGGCCTTGTTGAGAAGGACGGCCTGTTCTTTGGCCCTTCAATCATCGTAACTTTCTGTACTGTGTTCATTTGAGAAACTTTTTAATCAAAGGAAATAAAACCTCTCTGTAACCGTGACGACGACCATCGGCTCTTTATTGTTTGTGAATCTGTTTACATGAAACCATAGATTAGATAAAAACTCCTCAGTTCGAGCTTAAAGGTAAAAACGAGTGAAAACTAGAACTCTTCACAGAGCCCAGATTAAAGGGCTTTCGGACGCCTCCGTGCTCAGCCCTGATTGGTCGCTGGCCTGGTGGTCTACGCATGAAGGTGGGGGAGACTTCCCATGTTGCCGCCAAATCTCCGTCCCTGTTTGCGGCTCTGCCTTCCCCTTAAAAAAAAAAATCCAAACAGGAAGTCTTGATCTTTACGACAGCGATCCTCTATTTCAGCGGTTCTCAACTGGTGGGTCCAGACCCAAAAGTGGGTCATGAACACGTTCTGGATGGGTCGCAAACAGCTGGTCAAAAAAGTTAATACTTAATGTGAATCTGATGTTTGACATGTCTTTTATTTTGAAAAAATATCTTATTTTGTATAATTTTATATTTGATATTTTCTGTATCTGTAACTTCAGTAGTTGTCGTCCTCAGTTCATGTGCTCTGATGCATTTTACCAAATAAAACGGGTGTTAAAGTCTTTAAAGTTTTTTTATATATATTTATATATAAAATAAATTTGCTTGGTTTAAATACTTAACCATGATATTTTTATTATGCTCGAAATATAATTTTCATTATACTAGTCTATGACATTTTTTTCAAACTAATATATGATTTTTTTTTCATGCTAAAATATGAAACTTTTAACCAACCATACTATGACATTTAAATCATACTGTAATGTCATTTTTTTTTCTAACTAAAATATTATTTTTTATCCTAAAATATGACATTTTTAACATACTAAACTGACATTTTTTCGGTACTAAACGAGAACATTATTGTTCATACTAAAAAAGGAATTTTTTTTAAAAACTATACGATGACATTTTTACTATAGTATACTGTGACATTTTTCTCATACTAAAATATGACTTTTTTTTTACTGTGCTATACTTGGACATTTCTATCAAAATAAACTATGACATTTGTTTTTGCTAAGATATGAATAATTTGTTTTACACTTGAATTGGAAATTTCTAACATACTTTATTATAAATTAAAACATAAAATTTTTATCATACTATACTGACATTTTTTTCATACTAAAATATAAAATTTGATCATACTATACCATGATATTTTTGTCCAACTTACTATGACAATTTTTTTAAACTGAAGATTTTTTTTTACACTTAAATGGAATTTTTTAACATACTAAACTATGACATTTTGTTTCTCAGACTGATATATGGATTTTTTTCATACCAAATTATGAAACTTTTAGCATAGTATACTATGACGTTTTTGTCATGCTAAATTTTAACGTTATTGATCATACTAAGATATGAATTTTTTTTAACACAGGTTTTAAACAATATATATATCGACTTCAGGACCATGGGAAAATGTGGGTCCCACAGTGAGACCAGTTGAGAACCACTGCTCTATTTGTCCAGATTTTACCAGGAACTCATCTATCGTCTCTCCTCCTCCTCTTTATCTTCTGGTCAGTTTGTCTCAGCACTCCACAGGTTGACCCCCCACCATCTTTGTCTGTATGTTACTGGTCCATGACTCTGCTCTCTTTGCAGCTCTCCACAGGACTTACAAAATCTTGAGCTGAAGGAGAACACACCAAAACTGGTTCCAAATCTGGGGGGCCCACAGCTGGTAGCCATGAGGCTAATAAGGGGGCTAATCTGGCCCTGAGCCCGGGACATGGAGCTGAACATGATCTGGATTTCTGACAGAGGAATGACTCAGCAGCAGCAGCAGCAGCAGCTCCGGTCCACGTTTTATAACATCACAGCTGCCAGGCTGTATGCTCAACCCTGAAACCCCTGTTCAAACATGACCTTGAAAACGTTTGTGTCTGCAGTGACCCGGCTAACAACATTTCAGATCAACGTTTGTCCTCCTGTCAGCAGGTCAGCTGATGACAGGACGCCTCGGTTCACACTGTGTGGACTCGACTGAAGTTTGAACCTGCAAAGAAGTTACAGATGATTCACCAAACTAAACACTCAGAAATGTCTCTCTGAAATGTTCTTTTGGTTGTATTGGAATAAAAACCTGCTGAACACCTCTCCTTCCTTCAGTCTGAAGTAGATCATAGATGTAACAGACACAGAGAGGACAGACAGTCTCATCATGGTTGGACTGTATCTCTCTCAGCCTGTTTCTTTTTGTCATATCAGTAAAATCTTAGAGGACGGCAGTAAAGGGTTCGGGAGTGACAGGAAGAAAAGAAAAACTGAAGTGATCTGCTCAACATGTAAATAAAAACAATCATCATAAAACAAAGAGGATTTACAGATAACAGTCCAAAGTCCAAACAGATGGAAGAAAACTCTCACTGCTCTTTGGCTCCACCAAGTGGAAATTTGTCATACAATAAAATCAAATTTTAATTAGACTTGACTATGTTTCTTTTATTTTTTTTAATGGTAAAATACTTTGACATTTCTATCAAACTATACTATGGCATTTTTTCCCCCATACTGATACATAAATGTTTTCATGCCAAAATGTAAAATTTTAAACATACTATACTATGACATATTTATCATACCATTAAATGACATTTTTGGTCATACAGGGATATGAATACCTTTTTAACACAAATATAAAACATTTTTTACATACTATACTATGACACTTTTTTCATACTTATATTTTCTTCCAAGCCAAAATATGAAATTTGAAACATGATCATGATTTAGTCATACGATACAATGACATTTTTTTTATACTTAGATATAAATTTTTAATCATACTATACTATGACATTTTTATTCAACTTACTATGACAATTTTTTTCAGACTAAAAAATGATTTTTTTTTTCACACTGAATTTAGAAATTTTTAACATACTATCCTATGACATTTTTACCATACTATAATATGACATTTGGTCATACAAGGATATGAATTTATATAGTATTTAAATAGTATGTTAAAAATATGAAATTTTTAACATACTATACTATCACATTTTTTTCATACTTACTATGACAATTTTTTACAGACTAAAAAACTATTTTTTTAACACTTAAATTGGAAATTTTAACATACTATACTATGACATTTTTTCCATATTGACATATGAATTTTTTCTTGTCAAAATATTAAATATTTAACATAATATTCTATGACACTAAATGTTTCATGAATATGACATTTTTTTATACTTGAAGTAACATTTTAATCATACTATACTATGATTTTATTTTATACTAAAATTTGAGAATTTTTAACCATCTATAATATGACATTTTTTCAAACTAAAATATGAATTTATTTTCATACTAAAATATGAAATTTTTTTATTAAACTATACTGTGACATTTTTATCCTACTTACTGTGACAATTTCTTTGAGACTAAAGTATTTTTTTTTTCACGGTTAAAATGGAAATTTTTAACGTACTATACTACAACATATTGATCATGCTATTATATGATTTTTGGTCAATTTGTTTTTTTAACACAAAAAATGAAATTTTTAACATGCTATACAATGATTTTTTTCATACTTACTATGACAATTTTTTACAGACTAAAGTAGGAATTTTTTTACACATGTATTGGAAATCTTAACTTACTATATTATGACATATTTATCAAACTGTAAGATGAACATTTTTGGTCATACTCAGATCTGTATATTTTTTAACACAAAGATATGAATTTTTTTTTACATACTATATTATGACATTTTTTCATACTAAATGTTTCATTTTTAACGTACTAAACTATGACATTTTGTTATACTGGAAATAACATTTAATTCATATTTAACTACATTTTTCTCATACTCAAACATGAAGATCTTTAACTAGCTATACTATGACATTTTTTCATACTAAAATATGAATTTATTTTTATACAAATATATGAAATTTCCAACATACTATGAGATGACATTTTATCCTACTTACTGTGATGATTTCTTCCGAAAGTATGATTTTTTTTTCAGACTTTAATTGGAAATTGGAAACATACTATTCTATTGCATTTTTTCCCACACTGATATATAATTTTTTATGCTAAAAATGAATTTTTTAACAAATTATACCATGACATTATTTTCATAACAAAATTTCCAAAATAAACGATTTTTTTTATCACTCTATACTTGGACATTTTCATCATACTATACTATGACATAAGTTTCATATAAAATTTATTTTTTTTCTACACTAAAATATGAAAATCTTAACATACTATACCATAACATTTAATTTTCTTAGACTATACTGTCATTTTTTTTATAATCTATTGTGACATTTTTATCAAACTAAAATATGAAATTTTTACTATCCTATACATTTATGACATTTATATCATACAACACTTTGACATTGTTTTCAAACTTAAACATGAAATTTTTATCATACTATTCTGTGACATTTTTAAGATACTATACTATGACATCAGTCTAAAATATAAAATATTTATTGTTATACTATGTCATTTTTATTAAATTACACATGACAATGTTTTTACAACTCAAATATGACATTTTTCTCATACTATACGACGCCATTTTTAATCATAGTATAATTTTATTTTTTTTTATTGTTGAATATAAAATTTTGACTTTTTTTTTTATGAAAATTGACTTTTTTTCACACTCATTAAAAACTTTGAACATACTATACTATGACATTTTTTCATATGTAAATAGGATTTTTTTATTATAGGATACAATGACATTATCATACTATACTGACATTTTTTTCAAAATAAAATATATTTTTTTCATGCTTTGATATGACATTTTTATCATAGTACACTATTAAAATTTTTCAGAGAAAAATATGACATTTTTTAATGCTGAAATATGAATTTTTTAATATACTATACGATGACATTTATCAAACAATACTATGACTTTTTTTTTTTCGGTCATAAATATAAAAATGTTGACATTGTTATCATACTATACTACGACATTTATTTTCATACTTGAATTTGATTTTCTTTTTCATGCTTAAATATGAAATTTTTAACATACTATACTCTGCCATTTTTATTTTACTATACTATGGCATTTTTATACACACGCACACATCATAGGTGCTGCTCTGAAATAAAAAGCCATCCTCCTGCAAGTCTCGGACCCGAGTTAAGTTAAACAGATGAACACACAGACCGACACGAGAGGAGTTACAACTTTTTAATGTATAACAGGGGCATGCCAAGTCACAGCATTCTGGTACATCGCGACAAAATTACAGCAAGACACTTCGGAGAACACTTGAATGAATCCACACACTCACTCACACTCACACCGTCACTGTCACACACTCATTCATTCATTCACACGTTATTTTATACAGACCACAATAAATCATGACTTCATCTCAGCGAGGAGTACCTACAGAGTACACACACAGCAGACCGAATTCACCGAGTCAGCCACGTTCACACTGCTGCCAGGATCGATCCAGATTCAAGTTTCAGAGTCACAGGAAGTTCTGAACGGACCTAAAGATTTCAGGTTTCAGATCTTTAGGGTCCGGCTGAACTTGGATCCACTTCACAGCAGAAACACTGCGCTCATGTCAGTCTGCAGAAACGCACTGATCAGGAGGGAACGAATCAGAGATAAGAACGACGACAATCATTTCTGATCATCATGGTTGAAAATGCTTCCTTCTGAGTTTCACCTCGGCTCTTGAAAACTGACTGATCAATTTCACTTTAAACTGTTTTTATGACGAGAGGAATTATTAATGATCGATAATGAACTGTTAAACTCTTCTGGGAGTTTTGAAAGTCTCTCCAAATTAAAGAAACATGGATGGTCTTAAAAAGGTGATCAAAAACTAGAGACACCGTTAAAACAGACGAAACCTGAACTCTCTCAGCGTCAGTGTGAACGTGAGCCGACACAGTCCTCATCGTTTCATCCTGTAACATGACAAGTTTGTTTTTTTAAGTCTGTATAAAACATTTTTACATTTGGGCTGAAATGTCTCGAGTACAAAAAAAGGCACTGCCATTTGTTATTCTAAATACGACTCTCCCAGCTTTGTGCATGCAGTTTTAAAATATAAATTACACTTCTCTCAACGCTTTCCTTTTTTCTGCTTTTTCTTCCATTTTTTGTCTTTTTTGTGTTTTTTTATTATTAAACATACGATATTCTTTTTGTCAAATATATACGTAAGCCTGCAGTCAATACAGGACATCGGCTCTTTGATAAAATAAAACTAAATGAAAATGAAGGAGCACAGTCAAGCGGTAACACGGAGTTACAGAATGAATGCTGCTGGATTTACAAAAATAAAACAAAAATAAAACAAAAATGTCTTGGCATCCCATAATGACAATAATGGACTAAACTGCAGAATCTATGACAAAAATAAAAGATACAAAACAGCATATATGTCTCAACTTAAAGTACATTACATGTTTTTGGAATATCAAGGCGTAATCTAGCTGTTAATACTGCACACTCCTGAACGCCCACACAGCTGATATGCATCCAGAGAAAACAAAAATAAAGCATTTGGTTTGCAGAGAAGAGAAACCGTCCGGACCTCGGCGCCGACTGTCCCGTCACAGGTGAGTTTCTTTGACCTTTGACCCAGAGGAGCAGACCCGGAGGCCTGTTTGACACTCAGAGACACAAAAACCTGGAACTCTGTTTTCCAGACAAATCTCATGACCTCAGGTCAGCGGAGCGCGCTCAGTCAGTATCTGTATCCTCCGAACGTGGCGGCGCTTCTGAGAGCGAGCAACAATACTGCACAAACACACAACAAGAGTTAGAGTTATCCCTTTAATTTCATTCATTCATTCATCGAACAGCTGAAGACGGACGCGTTTCAGCGGGGATGAATCTGAAGACATGACTCTGTTTTCTTATCGTGAGCAAATCCCATCAAAATAAAAATAAAACAAACTTTAATTCATCGACCCGAGAGTCGAACCTCCTCCAACACGGTCCACAGAACTTCTGAACCTCCCAGGATTTCACGTCTTCACGGCTGAAAACTCCTCAAACAGGATTTGGTTTTTTTCACGGGATTTGTTGACAGTAAGAAAAAAATCACAACATGACCCTTTAAAGTAACCTACAGGACCCCAGACTGAATCCAGGACCTCAGCACCAGGTTCAGACTCTGAGACCTCCTGTGACGAACCGTCTGCTGCTCCTCTCTTCATATGAAACTCTCAAAAAGACGATCAATCCAACAACAGCAACGAAAAAACTCAACATGAACATCGAGGTTAATATTTGAGATGTAGGTATGGTCACCAGCCATAACACCTTAATACATACGGTACTTTAAATAATCATCGTCATACAACTAAAATGAGAAGAAAAAAAAAAACGGCATCATCATCATCATCATCATCATCATCATCATCATCATCATCATCATCATCAGCTCCACGATCATAATAAATAAGAAGGCAGCTACTTTAAGTGACACTCAAACAGTCTCCTTTTAAAGATGATGATGAGACTCCGGGTCCGAACTTTGACGGAGTCCAAATAAAGTATCAGAGTGTGTGTGTGTGTGTGTGTAGTGACGTTACCGTGGTAACAACATTAACAGTTTTACGGCTGTAGTGTACGTGCGCTCTGTTTGTCTGAGTGTGTGCACGTCCAGAGTCCAGTATCGAGCCTCAGAACCAGAGTTCTGGACTGGTTTCAGACCAGTTCAGTTTGAGCGCCTCACGTCTGCGTGACTTTACGGTAGGAGGAGAAGAAGAAACAAGAAATTTAATTATTAAAAAAAATATTATTAAACGATTTTTAATTTCCCCGAGAGTTCGGAGAGTTCGGACTGGACGAGGATCACTGACGGCAGAAACGAAGAGATTTCTCAAAATTTCTAGTTTTTAATTTTGATAATCTGGATTTTTATTTTTCGTGACTTTGAAACTTTTATCATCCAGATTTAAAACAATGACGTTAAAGACAAACTAGAGTTTATTTTTCTTTTTCATAACATGTTTAAAATTGATTTTACAGTTTTTGTTATAGCATCCCACTGAGCGACAGACATCTACTTTATTTTTAGACCAAATTTCAACGTCTAGATTCTGTATATTTTTGGACGCTGCACTTTAACCTGTTATTCGATAACTTTTTACTTCTAAAAGTAACTGTGAGTTTCATAACTGATCTCCAAGTACTTCACCAAATAATTATGATAGCTGTTTAGCATCACAGAGTAGTGTAGTAGTATAGATATAGTTAGACTTGGTCTAAACTTGGTCTAAATTTAGACGTCTAAAAAAGGTTCATTTGTCGACCTGTGGTGGTCTGATCAGAAGGTTTTCTACATTTAAAGATACAGCGGTATATTTTTTTAACTGAACATTCAAAAGAAGAGTTTGTGTTTGTTTGTGTTTGTTTGTGTTCCTCTATAAAGTTGAATAAAAGCATCATAAACTCTGTAGTGTCTCACGTCAGGACCATCACCTGTTCTTTTAAACTCCTCAAACTAAAATTGAATATTTAGATTAAAGTTAGACTCAGATCAGGATCACGTGTTTGTGTCTCGCAGATCAAACTAAACTTTAGAGGTTATTTAGATGAGTTACGACACGTCAGTCCGATTATTAGGAGTTTACTCCGCTCTGATAGATTGTTTTTCTTTCACTGATCCATCATTTTTTTATCATTGATGGTTTTTTATAGTAAATGGACTCAAACGTTCAGAATCACAAACTTGCTCCTGGTTTTAGATGATCGTTTCTTCGGTCTCTGGCGCTCACAGTCGGACAAACAGAGGTGATTTAGTGTGAATTAAAGGCGTCAGGAGCGTCGTGAGTCATCCTCCTCTTTCATCGACTTCTGCCTCAGCGAGAAGTCTGCAGCTCCACGTCTGACCTGACCTGACCCCGAAGCGCTGACTGTTGATTTAGTGTTTTCACATCAAGTGCAGAAGAAACAAATGCGAATAAAGAAACTAAACACGAAGCATCACTGTTGACCGTTCTGGATCAGGACTCACACCTGTCCTAACCGTCTCTGTCGTCCACAGAGTCCTCTCCACAAAAGTCTAAATATTAAGACACAGAAAAACTAAATAAATCCATGACCGCACTAACCGAAGACCGTCTCACAATCTCCTTCACTAAAACTTGAGTGTTTTTTTTTTAAAGTTGTGCAGAGCTCCTGCTGCGTTCACCGACTCCTCCTGTCATGACTGCGTTTGGCCAGCAGGTGGAGGTAAACACTAATGAGACAATCTCGGGGAAAAGGACCCTTCATGGATTGACAGTGTGTGATTTCTCCCATGTTGTGATCTCCTCAGCAGAAACCAGATCGCTCTCCTCTTCAGACCGTTTCAAAGTCCGTCTGTTTCCCCGAGACGGAAACTCGAGACTCAGATCAGCTTCAGCTTCAGGTCAGGAAAAATACCTCCACACCTGAATCCCTCTGATGATTCAGCTCCGTGGATCTCCCATCGCCCGCTCTGAATACAAAGACTTTATACAGTACATGGTATAGATATACAATACTCCAGATTCCCTTCCTCCTGCACTTACTCACACGAACATGACATCATCTTCCTCTGTCTTCTTCTTCAGCCAATCAGAGGTCCTGCCTCTGATGTCTTCCTCCTCTAAACATCCTCTTCCTCTTCCACAAACACTCCAGCGTCTCTCTTCCTCTCTGTCTCGACTTTCTCTGTCTTTCTCTGACCTCAAACTCTCTCTCTCTCTCTCTCTCTCTCTCTGTTTTTGTCGCCTCCTGCTGCTGAAATAAAGAATAATCACGCCGCCGTCGTCGTCGTCGTCGTCGTCGTCGTGGTTGTTGGTTGTAAACTGTTGTCATGGCTACTTGTAATGGGACATAAAGCTGGTGGATCACCGAGGGCGTCCAGGTGATCACATGATGATGATAAATCATACCTGAAGTTCGTCATCGTCCGTGTGTCTGTACCCTTTAAAGTAGCATCATTATGTAAACAATAAATACATCAAATACACTAAAGACCCCGCCCCCTTTACAGAGCCCAGAGACCCTTCTCTGGACTCTGAACACTCGGTCTCACTGATGGGAAATCCAGAACCGCTGGGGTTCTGCTGGTCTTGTTTCTGGGTCTGAGGTACTGTAACAGATTTAAAGATCCATGTTCGGGGACCAGGAGGTGTCGGAGAGGGAGGGGGACCTCAGTCCTGCTGGTTCTGATCCAAGAGCCGGGACTTCACCCCTCTGAGCGATCTGCAGTGCTGCTGTTGGCCTCCCTGACCGGGGGGGCGCTGTTCACTCACTGTCCGGACCGGGGCGGATGTTGTCCTCCCTCCTGACCTGCTGGCGGAGCAGGAAGTGTGTTTTTTCACCCCCCTGGACGGTCCCCGTGTGGTGGCTTTAGTACGCCGTGTGATGATTGGCTCCTTGGTGAGTCTTGGTACCGGTCCCGATCCTTTGGTTGAGCTCTGCCGTTGGCTACAGGGAGGGGGGACAGGAGGAGCTGCTGACCTCCAGGGGGACTTGTGCTGAGAGAGTCTGGTGGACCCGTGCCGTCCCGCCGCTCTCACTCAGGTCTCCTCGGTCTCATATCGTTGATGTGCGGTCGGCGCCGTCTGGAGAGGAGGAGCAGAGAAGAGCAGGGTTAGAGTTCTGGAGAGGTCTTCATCAGAACCAGGTCCAAGAAGACCGAATAAAGGACCAACTCTGAGGACTCAGGTCCACAAACAGGTCTCTGCTCCTCTAAAGTCATGGTTGACGATTGTAGAGATCGGTCATTATTATGAACCTCGTTTCCATGGCGATCATGGTGCTTTAGTGCGATCTCCACAAAGTGAAGAGAATAAATCTGTTCACCCTATCAGCTGCAGGGCTGCAAAAACATCGACCAATGGGAGCCCTCCGTCCCCGACAGCTCCCATTGGTCAATCTGCTCCGCCTCTCCATCCAATCACCTCGCTGTATTCGACACACCCCTCTCCCGTAGTTCCGACTCGTCCCCTCCCACTCTCCCGGCCGCAATATTTTTTTTTTTGGATGGTAGGGGAAGGTCCCGCCTCCTTCGTCTCTGATTGGCTAGAAAAGCTGGAAACGTCATCACACACTCAAGCCAAACACGAACTGTCGGCTCTGTACATCGAACAATCTCTTAACCCAACGACGATGACGTTTCACAGCCATAAGGAATAACCAATCGGAGCCCAGGACTTCTCGCCAATCAGAGGCGAAGGAGGGCGGGACCTTCCCCTACCATCCAAAAAAAAAAAAAGATTTGCGTCCCGGACAGCTCCTATTGGTCAATCTCCTGCTCCGCCTCTCCATCTAATCACCTCGCTGTATTCGACACACCCCTCTCCCGTAGTTCCGACTCGTCCCCTCCCACTCTCCCGGCCCTCCTCGCAGCTCTGAGCGGCTAAAAGTAGCGTAGCAGCTTAGCTACAGGAGCTGTGATGGAGAAGGACGCAAAAAAAACACTTCTGCTCGCCACACCGCCAAAAGTGGGGAGAAAACTAAAGGAGAGGATCTGATTGGTTCATATGTGTTCGTGTTTAAATCATTACGCTGGCGTGTTACTGTCGCTTTAAAAAAGTGTGACAATAAAAGAACCTGCGACTCCGACCAGAACCACACCGGTCCAGACTTATCTCAGGGCGATCGGACTTTTAGGTCCAGTTCAGACCTTCTGTGATGTTTAGAGAGACTTCATCTCGTCTCCATTTACACCTCTGAGTTCATAAATCTGTAAAAAAGGATTTCTGTTTCTGTTTTTTCAGAACTCTGAAAAAGAGCGATCATTGAAACGGTTTCATTCGTCTGATTGGAAACGCCGAGCGGTCGAACTTTGCTGTGAGCTGTTTGTAGAGGCGGCGTCGGGCCGGGGCGGCTCTGTCCTGGTGAGAGAACAACACATCTGTGAAAACACCGATGGAGGAAAACAAGCGTCTGACAGCTGCGGAGAGGAAGAACCTTATCGGGACGTTTTTCTATTCCACCGATAATCAAATCAAACAAACCCTCGTCATCATGAAACTGAAATGAAAGTCACTGATGGCTGCTTTAAAACAAAAACACTGACGCTCTTTAAAACAGGAATAAGAGACGGAGGAGAGGAGGTGAACGTGAGACACTGATGAGAAACAACGTCTCCGTCCTCCTGGATGAAGACTCTTCAGACTCTGTTTCAGCATCACTCTAACCCTAACAAGCTCTCTGATACCAACACATCACAGATGATAGAACATTATCTGACAGGAACCATCAGGGTGTTGGTATTCTCTATTCTCCGTCTCTAACTCAGAGGCGACACCTGCTGGTCACAGACGCAGCAGAGAGTTCGTCTTTAACATTTTAACACAAACCTGAAAAGAGAGAACTCTCTCTGGACCAGCAGAGTCAGAGTCTGGACTGGACTGATCCAATCCTCCGAATACACAAACACAGAATATCTGACCAGATATCAGGAATTTAGGATGAACCACCTGAGAAGTCACCTGGATATACGTCAGAACTTTCACCGTGACTTTCATACAGGGCTGGAAAGAGTCGACTGGTCGATTTATTGGTCGATACGTTCTGAGTCCACAAAATTCTGATTGGTCGACTTCATTTTTTTAGCGTCAATTTACAGTCTATGGTGAATGAGGAACGTACCAAGTGTTAATCAGAACACCCCCCCTTTTTTTCACCAGTTTGGATTCACCCAACCCATCAGAGACCGACTGGAGACAGAAGGATTAAAGAGCGTTCACGTTAATCAGCGTCTGTGGAGTTTTCACCTCTGTGGACTCTCTGAGGTTCGTATGATGACAGAATAAAAACTGAATTTAGAGAAATCTTCTTTTTTTTGAGGTTGTCAGTTTTCTTCTTCTTCTTCTCTCGGTGTAACTCTGAGCCAATCAGGAGCCAGCGTTCCTTTCTCCTTTTCTTCAGCACACAGATGATGTTTGGGTCGGTTTAAGGAAAGGTGAGACTCTGCTGAGGAGGGAGTTTCTTCACTTTAACACACACACACACACACACACACACACACACACACACACACACACACACACACACACACACACACACACACACAAAGCAGCACTTGTCTGCTGAGCACTGAGGCCCACTGTCCTTCCATCAGCTCGGTCTGGGGATGGTGGAGCCGGTCCTGGTTTTACCTCGGACTAAAACTGACTGGACATGACAATATAGTGCTGATGTCATCATCTGACATGACCACGCTCCGCCACGTCAACAACAGCCAGCAGCCGCCGCCGATGGATTCAAGAGTCTTCTTTGTGCGCTCAAGGTTTCCTCTCAACGTCAGACAGATAAATGATTTCACCTTCTAACAGGAGACGCTTCAGTCTGACGGTCTGAGATTATAGGATCAGCTGACTGTTCTTCCTCTGACAGCTGAGAGTTTGATAGTTTATGACAGATCTAAAGTGGAGGAGGTCAGATCAGCGAACAAAGATCTAAAAATCCATCAGGAAATATCAATATTGAAACTTGGCGAGTTTTGGACAAACTAAACATGACAGACGTGAGAAAGCTTTGTAGAGGGCGATTCGGATCTTTTCAGCGGCGCTGTTTCCGACGACAACAACAGCAGGTCGGTGTCAGACGTCAGAAGTGTCTACAACTGCTGCTGGGCATTTTGGAGAAACAAGAAGATGGAGCATCGTACAGCGTTGTTTCAGATGAGACGCACGCTACTCCTCTTCTCTGGTGTTCTTCTTCTCCACGGTTAAGGGGGCGTGGCACACATATATTGTCCGATCATACTCCGACTACGCTGGTTACATGGTAGAGAAAATCGAACTCCAATCTCATCATCTGAGTGTCTTATAGTCGGACTAAGATGTTTACATGACCTTCAGCTGTCCGGTCTTAATCGGAATAAGGCGATAATTGGGTTTTCTCGAGTGTCATGGAAACGCACTGAGTGAGTGTTACTAACCTCCCAGGGCGTGCTCGGTCATACTCAGACACAAAGACTCCAGGCGGTTGTTGATGTCCGGCTCCGTCACCGGTAACTGAAGATCTGCGTGGAGATAAAAACAGGTTTGAAGAAACATCAGCGTCACCTCCTGATGATGGTCACAGCAAGTCCAGCTTTCATCTCATTATTCACACAATACCAGCCTCTCATTAGGAGCAGAGGAGCGGAGCTGGACAATCACACACACTCACACTCTGATCGGCCTTTCATCCTCACCGGACAAAAACCCGATAATCCTCACACCCACACTTTTCAAGAAGTCAGCCTCCGAGGAGTTGGCAGAGGACAAAAGAAATGATTGGGGTCGGTGTCGAGGAACAATGAGGTCCAGTCAGGCAGAGTGTGGCTTCAGTCATCAGATTATAGACACTGTTCACTCCAGAACCCAGGCACACGCTACGACCCAACAAACATGGCTGACAGACGAGGAACAACCACATCTACATCCTGAGAGAGTGTGACGGGTTAGAGGGTGGGCTCAGGGTCAAAGGTGTTTCAGTAACAGTACCTACATCAGGACTGAGATTACTGTACGAGTCTACAGACTGGTGAGTCAGCTCAGCCCAGTTAGTCTGCCCTGATCCAGAACACAGATGTGATCTCACTCTGTTCGGACCCGAAAAGAACAAAAACGGAGGAAGTCGTCAATCATGTAGAGCTGAACGATTTTAGCCGAAAATAAAATCAAGATTTTTTTCTCTGAAACACGATTTTCGGTTTTTAAATGAGTAACAACTTCACCAAACTTCACTTAAATAAAAGTTTTTTCTATCATCTCTCAAAACCAAACCACTGAAAACGATGTAGTGTATATGCCAAGCCAGTAAGTGATAAGTAAGATCATCTAAAACACAAAAACACGATCCTCTCAGCTGAGACGTCATCAGTGTTTAATATTTTAAAACAGATAATCAAAACTGTCCGACTGCTGCTCTCTGCAAACACACAAACTAAGACTGTAGTGTGAATAACACAAACAACAGAGGACGAGGCTGCTGAAAACAC
Source organism: Xyrichtys novacula (assembly GCA_962446985.1). Taxonomy (NCBI): domain Eukaryota; kingdom Metazoa; phylum Chordata; class Actinopteri; order Labriformes; family Labridae; genus Xyrichtys; species Xyrichtys novacula. The sequence continues at coordinate 39,312,873 of OY660864.1, read as the reverse complement.
GGTGTGTGTGTGTGTGTGTGTGCTGTTATTTTTACAGCAGCAGACATTTAAAGCTCTGACGTTCCCTCATGTCGCCGCACACTGGGCTGATTCTTCCTCATGGACTCGGCTGAAGGGAACTTTTAGTTTAGTTTGTTTACTTTGGTTATTTTTGTAAACAGGAAATAAAAATAAAAACAGTTTTATCATCTAAGCCGACCAAAGATCAGGACTCAGAGTTTTTAACAGATATAAGAATTCTTAAAATCAGAGACACGAGGATGTCCTCCGTCTGAACGTTGTCACTGTGAGCAGGTGGAGGTTTTTCCAGAGGGCTGTGTGTGTGTGTGTGTGTGTGTGTGTGTGTGTGTGTGTGTGTGTGTGTGTGTGTGTTCCAGCTGTTTAGTCCTGAGCTGAGTCTTCACAGTGAAAATCTCTTGCGGCATGAAAGAGAAAAGCTGAGTTAGACTGAGAGTCACAGAGAGATATTTATAGACTTCAGATTAACCCAGCAGACAACCTTTAACACACTACAGACACTACAGACACTACAGACACATACACTACAGACACTACAGACACACACAGACACATACACTACAGACAAATACAGACACATACAGACACACACAGACACATACACTACAGACAAATACAGACACATACAGACACCCTTCACCTACACTACAGACACTACAGACACAGACACTACAGACACACAGTACAGACACATACACTACAGACAAATACAGACACATACAGACACCCTTCACCTACACTACAAACACTACAGACACAGACACTACAGACACAGACACTACAGACACACACAGACACATACACTACAGACATATACAGACACATACAGACACCACAGACACCCTTCACCTACACTACAGACACAGACACTACAGACACACACTACAGACACACAGTACAGACACATACACTACAGACAAATACAGACACATACAGACACCACAGACACCCTTCACCTACACTACAGACACTACAGACACATACAGACACAGACACTACAGACACTATAGACAAATACAGACACTACAGACACCCTTCACATACACTACAGACACTACAGACACACACAGACACTACAGAAAAATACAGACACAGACACTACAGACACACACAGACACATACACTACAGACAAATACAGACACATACAGACACCCTTCACATACACTACAGACACACACAGACACTACAGAAAAATACAGACACATACACTACAGACAAATACAGACACATACAGACACCCTTCACCTACACTACAGACACTACAGACACAGACACTATAGACAAATACAGACACTACAGACACCCTTCACATACACTACAGACACTACAGACACACACAGACACTACAGAAAAATACAGACACTACAGACACAACAGACAAATACAGACACAGACACTCCAGACAAGTACAGACACCCTTCACCTCCTCAACATACTGACACTACAGACACAGACAAACACATACAAGCACAGACACGTACAGACAGAAAAAGACAAGTACAGACGCATACAGATATATAAACACATGCAGACACAGACAGAGACAAACAAAAACATACACAGACAGACAGACACAGAAACGTACAGACAAAGACAGACACATACAGACACAATCAAACAGATACAGACACGTACACATGCAGACACATACACACACTGACACACACACACAGACAGACATAAACAAATACACACAGCAGAGATACAGACACTCTGAAGAGGACTGTCACACAAAAACTAACCTGAGTTTTTAACCCATTTTTCTTACGGGGGGGTGGGGGGGGCACCAGCCCCTGAAATGAGTTTCTGTGGCCCTAACCCAGCTAACCTCCTCCTCCTCCTCCTCCTCCTCTTTCTCCTTCTCCTGCAGAGTGACTGTTTCTCTGAGTGCATGACTCTGCACAGTCGTCAAAGACGGAGATGGAGGCATGAGAAAAAAGTTCAGAGAGAGAAACTCTGGAGGGGGGAGAGAGAGAACGAGTGAGTGAGTGAGTGAGGGAGGGGGAGGAGAGTGGGTCGGGGAGCGCTGTACCCCTCCGCACAAAGAGCTTCATTGTGAGGCTCTGACTCTCCTCTCCCTCCTCCCTGCGTCTATCTCTTCCTCTCTCTCACTCTCGCTCCAACTTCCCTCCTGCTTTCTTTTTTTAAACTCGCGTTTTCTCCTGATTCTAAAAAGGGAACTTGTTTTTTTTTTTCTCTGGTTTGTTTGTGTGTGACAGAGAAGAGAGGAAGTCCCAGCTCGTCTGATTACTGTCCACTGTTCCTGTGGGACAGAGTCCAGTCAGCAGGGGTTACTACAGGTCACTCTGCCTCGGAGGAGAATGGGAGTCGGGGGCTTTCAGGGCCACTTCAGGACCTAGACTAGAAGGGACCCCGCTGCAGCTGAGTTCTGCTTACACATCACCTCTGATCAGTTTTCCTGACTTTTTCAGGTTATGATGATCCGTTCTCTCTCTTCTTTTCTTACCGGCTTGCTGGAACATGACCATGGTCTGTGGCGTGGTGTGGACTGGCAGGGAGCGGGTCCTCTGCACGGAGCTGTGGGTCCGGCTGGGCATGCTGTTGCTTCCTCCAGGGTTGGCAAACCACAAGCCCTGGTGAGAAGAATAATCCAATCAAACCCTGGGATCACTGATGCTGGATGATCGAAATAATCAATACTTTCATGTACTGCAGGACAGAAACAAAATTAACTCTTCTGATGTAACAAGAATCATCTGTAACTTGCTCACATTTAGCTGCAGATTCTCGATCAATCATTGAAACGAGCAGAAAACTTGGAAGAGTGATTTCTGGGATATCTTCTTCCCAGGAAGTACAAACATAAAAACATAAAAACATAGAAACTAACTTCAGGTGACAGTTAACCCTTCGAACTCCCAGATATATTTTGATATTTTCAGTCCACCTGTTTTTCTTTTTTTGTAAAAATCTCAGTATCACCTCCATCCTTTCAATCACAGCAAATATAAACACAGCTTGTTTTTCAGGACGACCTCAGATTCAGTTTATGGAGCAAAAATGATGTAAAATAAATGAGAGAGTAGATTCAGAACCATCAAAGTCAACCAAAGAACTAAAACAGAAACTGATCCCAACAGGACTTCGTTAAAAAAACACATAAATCCTCAGTGACCAAGCCTTTCCTCACCTGAACATCATTCTCTAAAGTCTTGGCTATCAGGAGAGGAAATATTGGGATTGGAACAAACACACAACAGAAACTATTGACATATTTACACTCATTCTTCCAGGCATTTTTTTGACTATTTACAACCACATCATACTGCTCAGAATCTCTTCTTTACTTGTTTCCGAACATTGAGGAACATTATTCCTGATTTTACAGACAAGCAGGGAACTTTCTTGTCTCTTGTTGATCTTTGGTCGCCTCTTGTTGAACACAACCGTCAAGGGAATAATAGAAGAAGAGAGTTAAAGAGCTTGGATCTGATCTTTGCAGGAGAAGATGAGAGTCAAAGAGCTTGGACCTGATCTTTGCAGGAGAAGATGAGAGTTAAAGAGCTTGGATCTGATCTTTGCAGGAGAAGATGAGAGTCAAAGAGCTTGGATCTGATCTTTGCAGGAGAAGATGAGGGTCAAAGAGCTTGGACCTGATCAAACAGACATTAAAATAAACCTGCATTTATTTGACTGAGGGAGGAAGTGCAGTTTATGAATCTTTTGGATCCGGTTCACTAAGAATATGAGAAGAATATGAGAACACGTAATTGGTCCAAAGTTTGACAGGAAAAGACGTCATCAAAACAGCTCGTCAAACCCTGAAGACATTAGCGACATTTAGAGATAGTGATCTTTTTTTATCACAACAATCTGATCAATAATCCTGTTTTCACCGTATATCACTGAGGATTTACCATCAATCGTCTCTGATCAAACTCCTGTTTTTGAGGCTGGATTGTAAACCTTGTGGCAGGTGTAGAAATGTCTGGAAACCCTCGATAGATCACTTTTCATCCCTCAGAGATACACGGTATAGTTCCTGAGAAACTGTGAACTATATTAATGGAATCATGTGGGATCGACGGCGATTCAAACATCATCGGGTCATCATCAAACTCTGTCACTGGAACTTTTGTTATTCTGTGTCTGAGATGAAGATCAGTTTAGTTCTGAGAAATCCGTTTCATCCCTCTGTGGGACTCTCATCTTTTTTCTGATGTTGTCAGTAAACGTCACGTTTACAAGAACGAAGATATCCAAAAAGACCGATTACAAACTTTGATTGATTTAAATCTTAGATCAAGTAGACGCTGTAGATTCGACGGTGTATTCAGAATGTTTGAAGAATCTTAGACTGATACTCTCCAGTCACCGACGCTACGGTGGCCTCTGTGGACAAGAAGCCTCTGTGATTTATCAAGTTGTAAACATCTATCCTTCCATCAGAACCATTTCTTTTCCACAACACCCACTCTTGATATAAAACAAAATATAACTTGAAATATAAATAAATAAAGTTCTTCTTGTTCGTCTTCTTCATCTGATCCGGATACTCCCAGTTTTTGTTCTAAATGTCTGTAGAAACACGGCGGTGTGAGATAGACGTAATGTGACCCTAAAACCTCCGTACTGAAGGTCGAATGTCGAACCTCCCTGACCCCTGTGTGACCTTGATAAAAACACAGACTCCCGTTTCTCTGATGGACGAATTTTGGGGTTGAAAGATTCTTTCCTACTCCAGCTCACTCCTTACGTCACCGATTTCCCACATCGCTCCGACTTTCTCTGATCTGAGAACTTCATGAAATGTGCAAACTTGAAGGAAATCTTGTCGAAGATCAGACCGCAGCCTCTCAACATTTTCACCCCCCGCCCACCCCCTCCACGCTCCTGTCTGGATGTCTGGCCCACACCTAATGACAGTCTCAGACGTTAGCCACATGAATTCCTCGCTGTAACCTGCCTATTATACCCCCGACACCATCACCGCAGACCCCTCCCCTCACTCTCCCCCTCGGCCCCCCTCCCTCTCGTCCTCGCGGCCCTCCAATGCCACGGGCCAGGGAAAAACAGGAAATGCCTGTGCACTGTTCTCACTGCCTCTGACTGCCTCGCTCGCTCGCTCTCTCTCTCTCATAGACACTTGTACAAACTCTCTCTCTCTCTCTCTCTCTCTTTTTGCCCCTCCTCCTCCAACACCACAGCTACCTCTCCCAAACTATGACTCACATATTTCCCTCTCACCCTCCCTCCCTCTCTTTCTCCCTCTCTCTACACATCCACACTACAGTCCCACACAAGACGGATCAGAGTGAGGAGGAGGAACGGAGGTATTTCCTCCAATTGTAAAGGATGGCAGAGAGAGAGAGAGAGAGAGAGAGAGAGAGAGAGAGAGAGAGGTTTGTAATGAACTGGGTCAGCCCAGACCAAAGTGTGCCAGGTTGGGCCTGAAACAGCTCCACAGCTCCTCCTGTTTCAGAGTTCGGCACTGACGCAGAGCCTCTGGTATGTGGGGTGACCTGCCTACAAGTTCCATCCGCCGCGCTTCATTGGCCGAAGGCTGGCGCTGCTCCTCTTCCTCACCCCGCAGTTTTTGGTCATGGAATAAAAACGTCTATTTCTGTCAGAAGACGTGCTGAAGGAGGAATTCTGCTGCCCAGGTTATTGTCAACATCCTGGAATGTTTGATTTCACATTTCCAAATGTTCCTGAGCGCAGTCACGAACACCACATCTACTCAGCATTCCACTCACTCCACACAGACGCAGGGTCGGACCGTGGACGCGGATCGAGGTTTCCGCTCTTAGATAACTTTAATTCACTGAGAAAATTCTGAAGGAGCCATCCTCATCTGACCTGAGAGTGAAAAACCTGTGACACACTTCAGACAGAAACTGATTCAGCACTTCATCCAAAACCACAACAACATGGTTTTTCTGTTCGAGGGAGAGCACGACTAAAGCTGTTCAAACGCTCTAAAAAGATCGATCTGTGTTTTTAATAATTCAACATTTATCCATGTTCGTTTATTTAACCTCAGTATGTTTGAAAATCTGTCTGATAAAGAGATTTGGAGAAGTCCGTACGAGCTCGACAAACTTTACAAACTGCTTTTTCTGCTTTAGTTTTAATTTCAAGTCCATCTCATTTACAGCTGATCCATATTTGTAGTTAGAGACGTGTATCTCTGCTTTTCAGACGACATGTTTCAGTCCTTGATGACTTTAAAATCGGGCCGATTTCGGTACCATGGCATTGTGTACTCAAGTGATAGCAGATAAATATCTGATGAAGATTTTACTGATTAGAGCAAAGAAGACGATAACAAAGAAGTGGTTACAACCCAACTCATTAACACGGGAAGACATGATGGAGAGACGGACATTCGCTCTGAGACGACAGTCGGAGACGTTTCAGAGACGTTGGTGGATCAGATATACAGTACAGGCCAAAAGTTTGGACACACCTTCTCATTCAATGCCTTTTCTTTATTCTTTTATATGACTGTTTACATTGTAGATTATTACTGAAGGCATTAAAACTATGAATGAACACATGTAGAATTTTGTACTTATAAAAAAAGTGTGAAATAACCGAAAACATGTTTTATATTCTAGTTTCTTTAAAATAGCCACCCTTTGCTCTTGATGACAGAAGTACCTTGTCAGGGTTACTTCAGGCACTCCTGTGAAGTAAAAACCATTTCAGGTGACTACCTCATGAAGCTCATTGAGAGAATAGCTAAAGTTTGCAGCGCTATCAAAAAAGCAAAGAGTGGCTACTTTGAGAAATCTAAAATATAAAACATGTTTTCAGTTATTTCACACTTTTTTCTTAAGCACATGATTCCACATGTGTTCATTCATAGTTTTGAGAATCTACTATTTAAATAGTAATGAAAACAAAGAAAATGCATTGAATGAGAAGGTGTGTCCAAACTTTTGGCCTGTACTGTATAAGAACACAGAGAGCTGCTCTAAATACCTCTGAGTCATGAAGTACCAGACTATTAAAGAACTATTAAAGAACTATTAAAGTACTCGGACAACTGAAAACTGATATTAGTAGATCTGAGGAAAGTGAGGAAATTTACAGAAAATGAAAGAGAGAAGATGTTAGTCTAAATGGACGTTTGTTTGTTTGTTTGTTTGTTTGTTTGTTTGTTTGTTTGTTTGCCACAAATGTGTAAAAGTGATTGGACTCATTTTGTTTGTTTCTCCCTGATAAAAATAAAATTAATAATAATTTCAGTGAGTTCAGTTCCAGAACCTCAGTAGACTCAGATCTCCTGCCCCCCTCTCATGAAGCTGCTGTTTCACTGATAATAAACCGTGAGAACTGAGAGGTGAATCGTCTGATTGTTGTCGGTTCGAGGAGGGGGAGCTGTCCTGCTGCTGTGACTCACCTGCCTCCCCTGTTTGGGACCGGTGGGTGTGCTGCTGGAGCTGCGAGGTGTCGGTCCCAGCAGCCCCCCGCTGCTCAGCAGGTTCAGCCTGGCCCCTGGTAAGCTCCTGGAGGGCATCTGGAACTGGCGGAGGCTCCTCCTGGCCGCCACGCTGCTCCCCACACAGCTGGTGGTGGGGAGGGAGTTGGACTGTCCGAAGCGACTGCAGCAGGATGAGACAGAAAGTGAGAAGAACTGACGGAGATCCTGATTTCAGGAGATTGGATTAGATAAGAGTTCATACTCCTGATAATCTGTGTAATCTGAGAAACTCTGAAAATCCACTAAAGTTACCCCTAATCTCCACCTTCATCCTGATCGTCTCCTAAAAGGTCGTATCCTCCGATCGTAGCTGATCGTAACCATTCAAGTTAACGTGTCAATTTACACCGACTTCTTTCCGTTCCTCTGCGGATCGCCGGACTCCTCAGCTGATCACAAGAGTTCTATTTTTTCTGGACGCCGGAGCATGGCGGATAAATTCAGCACAGATTAACCCGTGCTGGAAAGGAAGTCGGGCACAGACACAAAATAAAACATCCGGCTTCTTTTCAAAATAAAACACGATCGACGAACAAGTGAAAGGTTTTTAGACGTCATTTCACCCCGATGACACCATGGATGAGGAGATGCTGATTCTAGAAGTCTAGAAGTAGATTTCCTCCTCTGGAAGGACACAATCTACTGCTTATATGTCTTTGTGTCTGTCTTTATACAGACAACTCGTTATTGCGCGATTGAACCTGAATCTGAGGGTTCTTGTGAGTTCTCTTGTGAATTCCTGCTGTCAGTAATCCGCCACGAAATTCACCTCACGAACGGATCTGGTAAGAATCTGGATCGGAGTCGTTCCCGATGTGGTGGAAATCTCACTTTAACAGAGTTCTGTTTCCTGTGTGAACGACAGTAACGCTCTAAATCTGCATTTGTCTCTTTCCTGCACTCAGACGTCCTCACATCTAAAACGTTTATATTTACAGACGATAACAGACAAGAATCGAGGCTGCTGCTCCTCTACCTCCTCTGCGGTCGGTACCCCGCTATGTCGAGGAGGGTTTTCCTTGGAATGGACCGGAACAGCCTCTGGACCTGTTGTTTCCATGACAACAGTCTCTTCTTCTGCGTCTCGGTGAAGGACTGGAGAGGAGGGAGGAGAGAGAGAGAGAGAGAGAGAGCATGAATCAGGGATGAAATGAAGCATGACTGCTGAGGATTTTCAGGGCGAACGTGGAGCATCACATGACCACGGCGCTCTTGGTCACATGACCCAGAATCTAAGAGTCGACTGGAAGAAAAGAGTCAGAACTCTGCAGAGAAACTTCAACACGATGAAGCTGAACTAAAGAGACACAAATAATTAAAATAAAAAATAAACACAGAGCTGGACCGTTGACCATTAAACCCTCTGATAACAGACTCGTGTTGTTGTTGTTGTTGTTGTTTGTGTCATGTGACCTTGGTTGTGTACCTCGTGGATAAGGCATTTGTCGATGAGTTGTAGGTAGGAGCTGATGTTGTCCTCGTCTGACCTTGACACCAGAAGTTGGGTACAAACTGAGGAGGAGAAGAGGACAATCAGGTCAAAACCAAAACCTCCTTCAGCCAATGACACGTCTCCAGCAGAGCGCCGGAACACGGCGGTCACCTTTGCCCATGACGCGGGTGAACTGGCCCGGCAGATCTCCCTCTGCGATGACACTCGTACCCGACTCCGCCTCCCCTCCTCCTCCACCTCCGCTGCTGCTGCTGCTGCTGCTCAGGTGGGAGCCGGGCGCAGCACTCTTACTCTCAGCACTCAGCAGGGGGCGCTGCATGGACGCCTCCTCTCCACCGCTGAAAGCTTTGATAGGCGTCATGATCATCTGGTGGAGCTCCTGCAGCGGGGCGCGTAGATTACTGCCCTCCAACACGTCCTGGTGGAGTGATTGATGTGATGGAGAGAGGGAGAGAGGAAACATCATCATCATCATCATCATCATCATCATCATCATCATCATCATCATCATCATCATCTATGAGCCTCCTGCAGCTGTCCTGTTTCCTACAAAAGCAGCAGGAACAAACTTTAAAACGACGTGTCGGTGAAAAGGTTAAGTCTGAATTTAGCCGGCCTTAAGAAGTCCCTCCTGCGGTTTGTCCTTGAGTGCCATTGTGCCGCAGTGAAGACTGACTGGAGAGGGGTGGGGGTGGGGGTGGGGGTGGTGGGGCTGATGGGTTTAAATTCAGAGCCCCAAACTCTCCTTACTGGATTAAGTGTTCCCTCAGACGCCATGGTGGACACATGATGCTGTCCGAGAGGCGGCTTTCACTCACAAATACGGAAAATCAGAGGAAACTGAATCCTGACCAGATTTGACCACGTTTGAAATCATCGGAAATGGAGGCGATTTAAAGGGATATTCTGCTGTAAAATTAATTCAGGGTCAAACACACCGAAACATAGAGTTAGACCCCCCCTCCAGAGATGAATGTTGTCGACCGCTTGCTTCTCTAGTTATACCAACTTTAGTAACGACCGAAGGATAGAAATACAGAGAGACACGCCCTCAACCAAAACGCCACTCTATAGCCACAAATAATGCTCAGAACAGCACCTAACTTCATCAACAGGACATATAGGGTCCAAGCCATAGTACTATATTCAGAGTTGTTCTAACTCCTAAGAAAATATAAACTCTCCACTTCTGTAGTCTATAAGCTGGGCCAATAAACTTCTACTGTGGTCAATTGAAAAGGTAAAGGTGTTTTTATTGAGCCGAATTATCAATAAAATCATGATTTTGTTAACAGGTTTGGATTTATGTGCTGTCGAGTTAATATATTTGAACAAGAGCACAGTAAAGTTAAATCAGCTAATTTTCCAATGAGGTTCTGTTACTGAACGGAACTACACCATGTTCTACTGAGGTTAGTACATATAGGGTCACAGACATAGTACTAGACACCAAACATCTTTTTAACTTTGACTCATTTCTTTAGCAAAGACACTAAACACAACTCACCTACTCTCTTCCAGCAGACGCTTGTTTGTAGGGAGACCTCAGGCCAGTCCATTACGGACTACAACGGGGTGACGCAGCTCAAGGAAGAACATTTATGATCATTTCTTCATGGAAATACAATCAGACCGAGACGCTAAGACAGAAGAACTACCGCGTCTGTAAAATGATTATTACTTCATGGAAATGATAAAGAAATGATCATAAATGTTCTTCCTTGAGCTGCGGCACCCCGCTGTAGTCTGTAATGGACTGGCCTGAGGTCTCTCTACAAACAAGCGTCTGCTGGAAGAGAGTAGGTGAGTTGTGTTTAGTCTCTTTACTAAAGAAATTAGTCAAAGTTAAAAAGATGTTTGGTGTCTAGTACTATGTCTGTGACCCTATATGTCCTGTTGATGAAGTTAGGTGCTGTTCTGAGCATTATTTGTGGCTATAGAGTGGCGTTTTGGTTGGGGGCGTGGCTCTCTGTATTTCTATCCTGCGGTCGTTACTAAAGTTGGTATAACTAGAGAAGGAAGCGGTCGGCAACATTCATCTCTGGAGGGGGGGTCTAACTCGGTGTTACGGTGGGTTTGACCCTAAATTAATTTTACGTCAGAATATCCCTTTAAGAGCGACGATAAAGAAGAGTAGGAGGAGACAAACTGACCTTCTCCAGGCTGCGAAGTAGATTCTGCCGCTCTTTGAGCTTCTGGATGCTGATCACAATCTTGTGTCTCGCTCCTTTGGTGACCTTCTGTTGGAGGAAAGAGTTGTCTGTTTTCATCCTTTCATCACATTAGATTTTTTTTAAATTTTAACCACAATAATACAGTTTATACATCTCAATACATTTCTTTTCCTTTTTCCAGCTGTATGAGTATTTTTACAAACATTTACAGATAATGTAGGATTAAATTAAAGAGAATAAAAATAGTAATCATTGCAAATAAACCGTGTCCAAACCTTCAGACATTACTCCCAGTATTGGGACCCTGAAAATCTTGTGTGATATTCATTTTGAACAACCTCCTTCAGGGTGTTGAAAACCTTTCAAAACACACTGAATTCATCACATTAGGTTTAAATTAAAGATGAACACATTTACTGAGGAGGATTTCTAATGTTAGCAGTTTTAAAAGGTGATGCACATTTTCAGAGGACAGAGAGAGTTTGTTTGATTTCAGTGACGGCTAATGCAGCTTCGAACTCGTCTCATTAAGAACTGATGCTAAAAACCCAGAACCCACCGAGTCCAGATCAAACCACCGGAGGTGCAGAGAGCATTTACTCAGGAGGAACGGTTTCTTCTGTTGTTTTAGAGAAGCCGTCTGCAGCACCTGGAGGAAGTCTGCAGCTTCCCGGTGAGCCGCGTTAAATTTAGACGCATCCTGTTTCAGAATAGACTTCTTTAAGTTCAAGCAGAGCGAACGCTGACCTGGCTTTGGACCAGTCTGTTCAAACCTGACCGCTTTTTATTTCAACCAACAGATAGTTTTAATAATAATTATGGTTTTAGTAATAAGTGAATTTCTCTGATATTACAGGAGAATATGTTCATGTTGAGTTCATTTCTGATCACATGAATCTGTGTGTGTGTGTGTGTGTGTGTTTCACCTGAGCTTCCAGGTGCTCCTCTGTCAGAGACATCATCTCATCGTAGGTCATCGTGGAGAACAGAGCGGCGTACTTGTGGAGGCGGAGACTCTTCAGCCACGCAGGAACGTCTGAGGAGCAGGAATCATAGACAAATAAACACCTAGATGACACAGGTGAGTCTCTACAGCCGTACACAACATACAGCTTCTTTTTTCAACCCGTGAGTGATCACAGGTGTCCTTAGAAGCTGCTCACTGATGTTCAGTTCCTCAGTCAGCATCACAAAAACAGATCAAACCTTGGTCTCTGTATTTCTCCTTTATGAATATTTCTTTTATTAGTCTGCGTTTCATTACTCACAGGGCAGACATGAACACACTTGCTTTCAGCTCAAAGACTGAACATCCCCCACTAATCCAAGGACAGTGAAGACCTTCAGCCTCCATGAATGAAATAAAGGATAGTTGATGAAACCAAACCACGTCACTAAACTGAAGACATCGAAGTGTTAACCCTGTAAATCCGGCTCCTTCCTCTATCTGTATTCTAAAGGTTTGACCCTAATACAGAGAGAGAGAGAGAGAGAGAGAGAGAGAGGTTACAGAGGTGGGTAGACTGGCCTCTGTTTCCCCTGACAAACTGCTCTGACTGGATCTACGACTTCCCAGAGCCTCCAGGTGGATACCGCAGCAGACGGTCTCCAAGATCCTCCACTGAACTGTGTTTGTCGTTCTCTTTGTTCAACGTTAGAGGAGTTTGTCTTCCTCCTGAATCCTTTAAGAATATCAGAAAACAATGAACACGAGTGTGAAGGTGTCTGCTGGAACTAAAACCCAGAGAACGCTCTGTCAGTCATTTCTGTGAGTCCTTTATTTTTACATCAAACATTAAAACGAAGAAGAGCCGTCAAACACCGTATCTTCAGCTGAAAGTAAAAGGCTTGACCTGATATGACATGATGCATAAATATTGAACTATTCAGGGTTTGACTCTAACTTTGTTCTCCTGAGTAAAAAACGTAAGGAGCACAAAGAACTTTAGGGGATCAATGAAAACTGATCAAATAATGTTTCTCTAATTGATCGACCTTAGTACTATTATTAGAAATCAATTTGAGCTCTTTTGGTCACATGAACTGGAAGCTATCAAAGGAAAACAACCGGTAATTTATTGACGGTCCCTTATTCAACACCGACGTTGACAGTGAGGGTGTCGAGTAGATTTAACCGCGCTGCTGTTGTTATTCCCGGTTATGGAGAGTGAGAAGACACCGGTAGATCCTCAGAGAATGTCCGTCAGATATCCAACCTGAAACTAACTTCAACGCCGTATTTACAGGAAAATATATCCAACCTGAAACTAACTTCACCGCCGTATTTACAGGAAAATATATCCAACCTGAAACTAACTTCACCGCCGTGTTTACAGGAAAATATATCCAACCTAAAACTAACTTCACCGCCGTATTTACAGGAAAATATATCCAACCTGAAACTAACTTCACCGCCGTATTTACAGGAAAATATATCCAACCTGAAACTAACTTCACCGCCGTGTTTACAGGAAAATATATCCAACCTAAAACTAACTTCACCGCCGTATTTACAGGAAAATATATCCAACCTGAAACTAACTTCACCGCCGTATTTACAGGAAAATATATCCAACCTGAAACTAACTTCACCGCCGTATTTACAGGAAAATATATCCAACCTGAAACTAACTTCACCGCCGTATTTACAGGAAAATATATCCAACCTGAAACTAACTTCAGCACCGTATTTACAGGAAAATATATCCAACCTGAAACTAACTTACCGCTGTATTTACAGGAGAATATATCCAACCTGAAACTAACTTCACTGCCGTATTTACAGGAAAATATATCCAACCTAAAACTAACTTCACCGCCGTATTTACAGGAAAATATATCCAACCTGAAACTAACTTCACCGCCGTATTTACAGGAAAATATATCCAACCTGAAACTAACTTCACTGCCGTATTTACAGGAAAATATATCCAACCTAAAACTAACTTCACCACCGTATTTACAGGAAAATATATCCAACCTGAAACTAACTTCACCGCCGTATTTACAGGAAAATATATCCAACCTAAAACTAACTTCACCGCCGTATTTAGAGGAAAATATATCCAACCTGAAACTAACTTCACCACCGTATTTACAGGAGAATATATCCAACCTAAAACTAACTTCACCGCCATATTTACGGGAAAATAAACATTTTTTCAATTTTTTTTATGTGCATGTGTGACCTTAAATACATTTTACAATTCACACACGTCTATTTTTAGTTGCAAATGAGAGTGAAACGGTCTCTGTTGGTGTCCGTAGACTTTGACAGGTAGAGGGCGCTCTTAATAAGACGCTCACATATATTAACTGATTTTTTTACCTTTATTGAGATGTAAAACATCTGTCATGGCCGTGGCAGGTAAGTGGGAACAGGACGTCAGAAAAACTGCAGAAAGATGCTTCTTCTCTGATCTTTAAGATTGTGGCAGGATGAGGGTGAACAAACAATTACAGCAAATATGAATCAGAAACATGGGAGCATGTTATCGACTGATGTTAGTCTGACGGGGACAACGATGCTAAAGGCTGACAGGGCAACTAAACCTCCGTCACTGATCGGAAAAAGTCCTGTGGCGTGGTTGAAAGACTGCCCCCTACTGACCCTGTTCTACAAAAGACAAAGAGGGAAGAACCACAGCGTGTGTGTTCAGAAATCTGTCATCAAGTCACCTAATCCAGCCGAGAAGTTACCAAGATAACAACAGGAAGTTAGCTGAACCTGCACTGTCCACGCTGACTTTTATTTTGAAAGAGAGAAAGTCAAAACCACATACTGGTCTTCTGAAATACTGACCCCTCATGCCGCTGCCGTCCTCATGGAAGGAGCTGCGGTGCAGACTCGAACCTAAACCAGCCTCCTCCAGGTGCTCACTACCTCCACTGCCTGAGGAAGCTATACTGCTCTGGGGTGACAGAGGCGCGTGGTCTGGGGCGGGGCCTCTAGCGGTCCGTAAGTCCTCCTGCGACAGCCAGACATGGCCCAGAGGCTGGCTGCTAGGGCCGCTCATGGGAGGTGTTAGGGACACGGAGCGCTTCAGGGGACTGTGCTGCTGGCTGCCACCTCCACTAGACAAGACTGCAAGACAAGACAGGCGGGTGCAGGCGGTAAGAACTCAAACAGAATCAGACTTTCAAAAACTGATGGTCACTCTCTAAAGTTCACTAGAGTTCACTAAAGTTCAACATCACAGAGAAGTTTCATTTAAAGCTGTTTATAACAAACTCAAAATCAGGGATATCCAACTCAACGATCAACGCTGAAGCGTCTGGTCATCTTTAATTGATAATAATCAGCCGATAATTAAATAAAAGCCAATAATCTTAGTGCAGTTTTTCATCAGCTGTCACAAACACTAAAGCACAGAGAGAGCGAGAGAGAGAGAGAGAGAGAGAGGTTTGGTCTGTGTCTAACATGTCAGCATGGCAACATCTGAAATCAGACCGACAGACACTTCCTGATCATTTGGTTCGACACAGAGACAGATAATCCCAGGTAGGGCTGCACGATATCGGAAAAAACTAACATTTCAACCTTTTCAACCCTGCGATATTAAAAAATAGAGGAATTTTCTCCAGATGATCTGAATCTGAGTTTCTGCTGAAATCTTGAGGACAGTTAACCTGCTCTGATCTTCCCTCTTTTTGTGAATGTTAGTAGAATGGCTTCTGTCCGTCTTAGAGATCTTTTTAGTTTTTATTGTTCTGCTGGGACGTTATTGTGGAAACAGATGAACACAGAACACGTGTTTTAGTCGACATCATCCTTCTTTTAAACAAAATAATTCCAGATAAGTGACTTTGCTTTTCTTTTTACCAACAAGTCTTTATCTTCGGTGGTTTCCTCTTGTTCGTTTCTCATTTTGTAATCGTTGTTGTTGTTGTTGTTGTTACCGATGTTGTGCCGAGAAACGCATGTCCTTCGAGAATTGCATCCACCTCACAAAACACGCACCACTTACAGTAGAGTGGTCCACATTAATGTATAATTTAAACCCACACAGTTCTTATCTGTGGGGATACACAGTGATGAGGAATGATCCTTAAGTCATTAACCGGCAGTGTCAGCGACTCACTCCATGTGCAGGGGCGTGGTTTCCTCCTCTCTGATTTTGATTGACAGCTGGCAGGTTAGTCTGACTGAGTAAAGAAGAACGGATGTACCCTTGAAATTAGACGAGTTCATTCGCCTCCTACCTCCCAGGCTCTGCAGTGTGACTATCGCGCACACGCACATCGCCATGACGATGGTCAAACGATTTATCGTGCAGCCCTAATCCCAGGAACAGTTTACCGGCTTTGCTTCAATATTCAACTAATAGAATATTTTATAAACAAACAGAAACTTCACAATAATTATAGTCAAAAACTCTGATCCAGACCTGATATTGATGATAATATGATAACATGACTGATCAATACTAGTCCTAATAATTAGAGACATTTGTTCACATTTGTTTTAGAGTTGAAGTGAAATATTTACTGATCCTCTTACATGTGAATCAGTTTATTTTAGTGTTTTAATCCGATGAAACTCTCCCGTCCGTGACGAACACAGCTGCACATTTCATAGCTCTGATTTTAGGAGGAGCTCTGAATGAAAGTCACGACCGTCTTCATGAAGCACAGACAGTTCGGCTGACAGAGAGCTAACCTCACAGGTCTGTTATTTGTCAGTGGACTCTCAGTAAAAGTGCATAACTGACTGATCTTCTGTTCTCTCTGTGCAGTGGTTTATTCTTTCTGTAAAGATCCACTCGGTCTTTCTCTTCCGTCTCTTCTCGACTCGCTCGTTGTTTGGAAACTCAACCTTGAAGCTTTCAGCTTATTGATATCTCAGACTTACAGTGTCAATAAGTTCTGTCTTTATCGCTCCTGTTTTTATTCCGATATTCGTCAGTCTCTACTCCTGCGGCGGTCTATATGATGCACTCGGCGGGGTCAAACAGAGGGGACTGTTATCGAAGATTCAGGACTTCAAAACCCAAAAGCAGCTTCAGGATCTGGACTTCTCCTGCTGGAGGAGGTGAACAGAATGACAAGGTGGAGGGCCAAAGAGCTTTTTGTGTCGCCGTTCTGACGGGGGAAGCTGCCACCAATACTCTAGTCTCTCTCCTCCTCCTCCTCCTCCTCCTATATGTGGTCCTCTTACTGTTGGCGCTATGTATAGGACTTCATGGGCCCCGTTTAAAATAGGTGCCCAGCTAACATTACAAGTTCCAGTCCCTAAATATTAGCCATTTTCCCTAAATACAGTCTCCCACAAAGGATGCCTTACAAGGGAAAGGACGGGTGGTATGTGCTGCTGTGGCTTGGACTGAGGCTGGGAGTACGGGGGGGTCGACAGGATGTGGTATCAGTAGCATACAGGTTGATGTGGCTGCAGGACAATTACGCTCCTGTTATCATCACCGTGAAACAAAGAGAGTGTGTAGAGAAGAGGGCGGAGCCTAAGTGTCTGTGTCATTAATAAAGTCAGATTAAGTGTAATCTGAGAGAGTCCACAGTACAGATTACAGATATGATGCTCTACAGCTCAGATATCCTGACAGGATCCGGACTTCTTTATGAACGGCTGCTCACAGCCTGTTAGTCTGACTTTCACTCAGAGTTCAGAGAAGCCAGAGTGTCCAGCAGCTGACGTCTGGGGTAACTCTAGTTTATCAGTTGTGAAATCCTGCGGTCTTTTGTGCATGGCCAGAGCTGCTCGGAGTCAAAAATACAAGAGGATCTTTCTTGGAGCAGTGAGCAGGGCTTTAAATGCATCTGTATTTATAAACCCTCAGCTGTTTCTTTCATCTCCCAGAAAAAAACACAGGGCCCTTGCATTCTTGTCTTGAAATATCCTGCTCTGACCATAGTTATGTTCAATTTCCACAGCCCTGCCCTCTCTGTGCGTTGACTTCCACCTCAAACAGCCTCTGGAGCTGCTGTGTGGGTACTTCAGAGTGTTTACTGTACTGAGTCCATTCACTTTAACCCTCTGAGAGTATTCAGTCTGTTCGGAGTGAACTTCAGAGTGGCTCTAATGAAGTTACACACTACTGCTGCTGCTGTTGTTCTGCAGTGCAGATGTTTCTGAGCTTTTGTTCAAAAGTTCAAAAGTCAAACACAACTCTGACTTAAATATAACTCTTAGTAACCAAAACTATGATGTAGGGATCGATAAGATGTTGATAGAAACAGAATTAACTGGTTTTAAATATGTCAGCTGACGATAGTGAGAAGAAAACAAATCAGAGTGGAACCTAACAAAAATAAAGTATTTCATAAAAGAAGAAAATATTTAAATATTAAAAATAGGAAAGAAATATTTTAATATTCTAAATATCTATTAAAATATTTAAAATATTTAATGAGCAATTTTTTTTAAATAGTTAAAATATTCAATAAGAAAAAAAAAACTTAAATATTTAGAATATTTCATATAAGAAAAAAATAATTCAAAATTTAAAAAATCTCACATTAAACTTTTTAAAATATTCAAATTATTTCATATAATTTTTTTTAATTAAAAAATAATTTGATATAAGAAAAAATATTCTTAAATGTAGAATATCTCATAAGAAAAAATATTTAAATAGTAAAAATATATGATGTAAGATTTTTTTATATTCAAAATGTTAAACATATAAGAAAAAATATTTTTTATCAATATTTTATAAAAGAAAAATAAAAAAATATTCAAAATATTTAATACAAGAGGATAACATTTAAATATTTAAAATATGCTTTATAAGAAAATTAATTTTTTAATATTTCATATAAGAAAATCCTCAGTGTGTTCTGCCAAAAAAAGGAAAGACATCTGGAGGGACCTGTCCGTCCAAACTAACCTGTAACATGTCAAGATGAGAGGGGAGAGAAAATCATTCGAGAGGCGGAGTCTCTCAGAGGTAAGGAGCCTTTAATAAAATCAGCGTAACGACCTTTAGTGTAAAATTATGAAGAATATGAGGATTTCATTTCATCTACACAATTAAACAATTTAGAGATCTGAAGAAATCTCTGACAACCAGACTGGACGGCTGTTATCTTCAGGTCCTCAGGCAACACTGCATTAAAACAAACATGGCTCTGAACTGGAAATCACTGCATGAGATAAAAAACCCCTTCTAACAGCTCTTTGCTGCCTCCACAACAGCAGCACACTTTACCCTGCAGAGGAGACCTGGAGACCCCGAGCTAAGGGCCCATTTAAGACGGACTGAGACAAACTGAGACAGAGTAAAAACTGTCTAAATGTGTCAAAATGTGACATTATCTCTGGGAATCATGGACATTATCCTCTCTGAGGAGGAGGAGGAGGAGGAGGAGAGGGACCACCGAGCTTCTAATGAGCTCACAGTTCAAAGGTCAGGATCTGTGATGGTGTGGGTCTCCTACAGATCTGGGACGGCTCTATTAATGCTGAATATGATCTACTGCCATCCAGACAATGACTCTTCATTTAACCGTCTGCATTTATTACAACAGCATGGCTCTGTAGGAGAAAAGTCCAGATACCAAAACAGGCCCGACTGCAGTCCTGAACCAGCACTTCTGAGATCAGGTAAGAGAGAGAGAGAGAGGAACAACAACTGAGTGTTAAAACTCCTGAAAATGATCTGATGGGTGAGAGAGAAGAGTCTACAGAACAGGTGAGACGACAGGATGATGTAGATCCAGGACGTCTCTTCAGTGTTATAGGTCATCTCTATCTCCATGACAACCGACTAATAGATATTTAGTGATCATGAGAAGTTCTCAGCCTTTACTTACTCGAGTTCCCACCTCCACCTATTCCAACCGTGTTGATGGTCGCTGGCACAGAGGATGATGGGTACAGAAGAAGGTGCCCGTTCTCGCTGCCTTGCTGCTGATGCCAGCCTCCGCCCAGCCCTGAATCTCTGGAGCCCTGCCACCCATTGAGGCGGTCGTCTGAGCCGTAGCGCTGGTGGTGTAACGAGTAGAGATTCCCTGATGAAGAGGTGTTGGTGGAGGAGGAGGAGCCTGATGAGCTGAGGGTGGACGGAGGAGTGGACTGGTGGTGGTGGTGGTGATGCTGCCCGGATGGAGGAGGTCTCTCCAGTGAGTCGCCTCGGGCCGCGGCCCTCTCCTCCAGATGGTTGAGCCAGAGAGCGAGAGCTGCGCGGTCTTCCAGGGAGGTCGCGGGGTGGATGAGGGCGTAGGAGAGGAGCTGCCTGGACTCCTCCAGGTGGTGGCCGTGCTCGATCGTGTGCGCCAGGATGCGTGGCAGCAGGCGCATGTACTCGCTCTTGGCTTCAACATTTCCAGGTTTGAGTAGAGGGAGGTGGGTGAGGACCAGAGAGATGACCCGCTCCTTCGACTCGCCCTGCCACTGACTGATCACACCTGTGGGGAAATACCAACAAACAAAGACGGCGTTACTTTAGAGCGTTTACAGAAGTCAGTCACGTCACTTCAGACTCAGAACTCTTCTCTGACTCTTAAAAAACAGACATAATAATAATAATTTTATTTATATAGCACCTTTAAAAACAGAAGTTTACAAAGTGCTTAGACAACAGTTGTAAGCACAGAGCATCAGCACATTGAAAATAAAAACACATAAAAACAAAAGCTCAGTTAAAAACAGGCCTCTGAATTGTAGGCCTGTTTCACTTTTCGTAAGAAACCCAGGCAATACAAGAACCCTACAAAATAAATGGGACCATGAGGACCAAAATAAAAGCAAAAAAAGAAATAGAAAAGGAGGGAAGAAAACAGGCTAGTAAGTATGAAAGAGGATATTAATAATAAAAATAAAATCATAATAAAATAAAATGATGGTAATATAAATGATAAAGTGGAATTAAATATATATATATATAAAATAAAGGAAAATGAAAACATTAAAATCAATAAATGGATTATAAGTATATACACCTGTCTGAAATCTGGACCAGGTGAAGGAAAACTGCTCGACTTCATATCTTAAAAAAAAAAAATCTGAAATATTTAATGTGCAAAAGTATAAAGTAGGGCTGGGCGATAAACGATATATATCGAAATTCATTAAAACCTGGTCGGTATGCTTTTTTGATAGTCGGCATCAAACAGGAGAAGAGCGGCGAGGTGTGCGGTGTGTGTCCCCGTTATAAGACAGTTTAGTGGATTTATTTGACTGTGATTCTGCAGATTAAGATACAACGCAACAATCAGTCCAGATCACAGCATACAGAACATGAAGATGGAGCAGCAGGAGATAGCATTAGTCATATTCATGGTAAACAATAAACATTAACACAATAAAGCATCAAACTTGGACAGTGAAACATCATCAAACTCACTTCTGACATTTAGGTGAATATGAGGTAAAAACAGCTAAGAGGAAATTTACCAACTATCCTCATGAGGAGGAAAAACAAACTTTCGCAGCTGAGGAATCTCACACACAGGTGCCGTGCGTTTAATCGCGTTGGACGCCTATGGTGCAATGAAAACTCACTGTAAAACACAATAAAACTCAACAGTGTTTACTTGAAAACACCGAAACAACATGGGCCTTCTGTCATGTTTTGGTCGACAGCCAATGAAAAGGGGAGTTTCTCCGGGTCTGAACCAATCATGTTCTGAATTAGAACCAAGTATCAACCAACTGCAGCGTCGTAGCAGACAGCAGCTCCACCCAACCATAGCACTTTAACAGGTGAAGCCGACAGCACTGTTGGTGAGAAACAAAGAAAATGAGTGCTACCCCCGACAGAAATGACCATGAAGGCTCAACAGATGACCACATCAATGTCAACCACAACACTGGCGTTAGGAAAACGTCGGTGGTGTGGAGGTATTTTGGTTTTTGGAGGTCGGACATGAAGCAGAGTAATGTGGACTGTAAATTATGTCGAGTACATGTTCTCACAAAGTCGGGGAATACCTCAAATCTTTTTCACCACCTGAAGCAGCGCCACGCCGCAGAGCACGCGCAACGCTAAAGGTTACAAACCCCGAGAGGAGCGATTAGCCGAAACAGACGACCATTCAGTCGGCTTTCTCTAGAGCGACGCCTTACGACAAAACGCCAAAGAGACACAAAGACCTCACAGATGCAGGAGATTATTGTGTTGGAAAAGACATGAGACCAATAAACACTGTTAGATTTTTATATCCTGATATTGATCGATATCAGCTGATAGGAAAATAAATATAGTGATAAACTTTTTCCCATATCGCCCAGCCCCAGTCTGAAGTTTTGTCTCCTACATACAACAGGAGATACCAAACACAAATCTGACTGGACCAGGTGGAATAATCTGTGGACAACTTTAATCTGTTTACTGAAGTATCTGTCATTTTGTGAAGCTGCTCTGTAATCCAGTGTTTTCAAGGAACCAGATGTGCGGCTGAATCAAGATCAGGACCATCAGGACAAAGAGGATCCTGCTGCTTCTGCGTAACGTTAAGACTGAAGCCGAGGAGAAACTGACGGGCAAACGGAATAATACGTGGACACACAGCACAGAGATGATGACGATGATGATGATGTAGTCAGGCTCACTTCACTGTCACTACACCTCTGCTCGCCTGACGCCGTCCGGCCGGCCGCACACACGTCTATACATAACCTGCAGGTCATGGAGCTCTATTGTTGTCCGAGTCAGTAGGATGTGAGGAGCCCATTCCTGTCATCTTGGACCAGAGCTATAGATACCAACGGGTCAGGCCAGCAGCAGCTTTGGACACACACACACAAATAGAGACAGGAGGACACAGGCCAGATTCACTTCCTGCTCGGGAGATGGGCCATACTTAACCCTGAAGGATCTGCTCTCTAATTCCAACATGAGGTGAAGCGAGAAAATACATCTGTCCGCCCCTCTGTCCAAAGATATCCCGGTGTCACAGTCCACTTTGTGTGGATGATGTACGGCTCTCTCTGCCCTGTGGAGTGGACAGCTGCAGCGGTGAGCGACCAGATGGAAAACCAGAGAAGAGCGTGAAGCCTGAACAAGGTCCACATTCAAGACCAGGACCGCGGGATTCAACTATTCAGACACAGAAACTATCCTGCACCTTCTCCATCAGCAGAACTTCCCTAAAATCTTACAGGTCAAAGATGTCGACTCATCTTTAAGGTTCAGAAACATGTGATAGAGATACGATGGACTCGTGCTGCTCCTGAAGAATAGATCCATGTCAGCAGGAGGGAGAGGGTGACTTGGTGGAACAAGACAGAGTGAACTAGGCCAAGCTGTCCCAAAGCTCAGCAGACAGCTTCGACCAAGACTGACGTGTACCACAAAGACAGAGGAGGTGGGAAAACTGAGGAGGAGGAGGAGGAGGAGGAGGAGGAGGAGGAGAGAGCGTTTAGTGAGGGGAGCCAGGGAGTTAGTGGAGTCCGCTCCAGAGATGATGTAATCCTTCATTCCTCTGAATGAGGCGAGGCGAGGTCCATCCAAGGACGGGAAATGTTCCATGATTGAAACTTTATTTATTTCTGAATGACTGAAACTGAAGAAAATGTCACACAGGAACCCTCCTCGAGACTTTTTCACTTTTTAATCAGCTCTAAGAAAATCGTTTTTAGGACCAGCTGGAGCTCCGGTGTCTGATTAAACAACTTTACACAACAGTCTGTTTACAGAGACTGAACAGAGACTGCTCAGAGTTGAACACTAAAGTCACAGCTGAGCCTCACTGCCTCCATTTTTCAGTCTCAGCCTGCGGCGTTGGATTAAACACACTGACACACTAAGTTTGTGTATCTCAGAAGAAAGCGTGTAAAAAAGGCAAACAGAGGAGATGGCGAGCACGAGGGAAAGAGACGAGCGACGAATACGTGTCGTTTGTGTGACGACTCAAAGACAGGAAACGGCGTGACTTAAAACCACGCAAAGGTTTCTTATTGGGGCTGAACGATCAATCAGCGTTCAATCATAATCGGATTATTTAACTATGACGATGATTTTCGGTTTTCTCGAGTGTCATGGAAACGGACTGAGTGAATAAAAAAACAAAAATCAAGTTTTCAGAAAAAAAAAAAAATCTGTATTTTATTTTGAAATCATGTCGCCCTCACCTGACGACTTCCTGATACACCTCAGTTTCCTTCATTAACCTACATCCATGAAATAAACTAAAGGGGTAAAAACCTGCTGATAAAAGTCTCATCAATGAAAACTGATCAATGAAAAACCAAACAATAAACCGAAGAGGAAGAAGGGCAATGAGAGGTATTCAATGAGACGGGGGGAGAGGGGCATGCTGGGAAATGATGAATCACAGCAGCATGAATGAGAAGAAAGCGTGAAAAAGAAAGTCAGACATGTTGAACCCTCAGACAGAGAGAGTCATTGGTTGAGGCGCTGACACAGCGGTTTGCTGAAACAGACGATCTCTGCCGGTGAACTCTGTGCCACCCTGGCCCGGCTCTGCCCTCTGACACCCTCTCTGGCACCAAGACAAGGGTGCTGCTGTAAACACGGCCCAGCCTCCACAAGGATAAGTCCTCCTCTGTCATCCTCTACGACCTATCCGCTTTGTTTCTGTGTGGATACTGTCGTCAGTGAGTCACACCAACAAATAAACTCCTGATTTCAACGTACATCCTGACTCACAGAGCGGGAAGATCAAATAACATGAGTTCAGTTATGTGCAGTGACTAAAATCAGGAGATAATAAGGAGACCTTCGTATCAAAATTAACAACAAACTCAGAAACGCTCAGATCTCTTAGGCTGACTGAATAAACCTCTCTGTCTTGTGTTTTAGCTGCTGATCCAGGAACCAACAAACATGATCACAGAAGAAACAAGTCCATACATTAGAAAGTGGAGTAGGCAGGAATCTGTTAGAGTAGAATCTATTTTTGTGGTTTATTTACAAAAATCTTTAAATATCAGTCAATAGTTATTAGTTATTGATGACATTTGGTAATATATCGATATCTCTGTGTTCTCTTATGTCTGTGTCGTCAACATTTGAACATTTTTGAGCGGTCCGCTCTTTCTGACTGTAAACAAAGCCGTTCTCCACCTCCTCTAACCTGATTGGTTGTGAGGCAGACGCTGCTCCCCCGTGTCGTTCAGGAGCCCAAACAAAGTTAGCGTGCTACAATATCGGACAGTAGAAACCAACCAGAAAGTTCGGAAAAATTGTCTGAATCCTCCTTTGGCCACGACTGCCGACACAAGCAAGAAAACACTCAAACATAAACAGTCAACAAAAAACAGTCAACACCAAAACAGCCAACACCAAACCGGTCAACAGGAAAACGGTCAACACCAAAACAGTCAACAAAAAACAGTCAGCAAGAAAACGTAAACTATAATCAGTCAACAAGAAAACAGTCAACCATAAACAGTCAACACCAAACCGGTCAAAACGAAAACAGTCAACAAGAAAACAGTCAACAAGAAAACAGTCAGCAAGAAAACGCTGCTCCCCCGTGTCGTTCAGGAGCCCAAACAAAGTTAGCGTGCTACAATATCGGACAGTAGAAACCAACCAGAAAGTTCGGAAAATTGTCTGAATCCTCCTTTGGCCACGACTGCCGACACAAGCAAGAAAACAAAGTAAATACCTGAGACTCTGGAGGAATAACGGGCGCTTAAAACGGAGGTAGACCGGACAAGAGCTAAAAAGCCGGGTCAACATAAACCATGGGGGACGCTTGGGGATCTTGGTGACCCTGTAACCTTTCTGCTGGACAGGTAAACCGCTTTAACAAAGTAAGACAAGTGTCTGTAACAGAAGTGTTTCTTGTCAAACGGACCTGCTGTAGCGTGTTGTAGCGCCATCGCTAAACTGTCCTCCCTCGGGTCCTGGACTATGTCACTTTATCCTCGTTGTAGAAGTCCTGCAAACATTGTGTTTGCTGGTAGTCTGTTGGCATCTACAGTAGCACCAATGCTTTTGACTTTCACCTTGACTGGGCCCCATTTGTAATGATCTGAAGTATTTATCTGCATTATATCGGAATTTAACTGGAACGATACGAGCGAGCAGGAGCGTCTGTTTGTGGGCGGGGCTTGAGAGGAGGAGCTGAGGGGAAAACTGTTTGGGAGGGGTAGAGTTTATATTCAAGATTTCTCCTAAAAACTGGAACTAACTCAGATCCTGACTACTCCACCTTTAAGGGCGGTCATGTCGAACCCCAGTCACTCCTACAGCTGACCTGTTAGTTTTAAAGAACCAGCTGGTCTAGAGCCAGAACACAAGACAAGGCGCCATTTAGGTCTGAGTGAGTGAGTGAGTGAGTGAGTGAGGGGTGTGACCCTGTTTTTTTCTACTATGGTCACCTTCTTACTCAGCAGTTTGTTTCAATATATCACTGTCCACCTCCGCTGTCTGCGACCACAGCTGGAAGCAACAAGTTTCCTCTTGTATTCAGAGAGCCAGTCAGCGGCGTTCTGGGAAACCGCAGAGGAACAAGAACTAAGAGGAGACTGAGAGTCCGTTCGAGGTAAATGTGAGTTATGTCACATGACATGAGGGTGTGAATGATACAGACAGATTTATAGTCTTTGGATGGAGAAAAAGAAAGAAATCAAGAAAATACAGTTTTAAAAAAATTAAACCAATAAAAAAAAAGTTTTCAGTTAAAATCAAACAAATCTATTAACTTTAAAAATGATGACTCAGCCACTGCAGCACGCAGAATCTTTGTTTAACGGATAGAAATGTGACACTAAGGTAAAACTCTTATAAAGCTGGAGTGTTACAGAAAATGAGCGGACCCTCCAAAGTTCCTGGAAAATTAAAGATTTTCTCATCTAAACTGCTAATTTTGACATGAATCCTCTTTAATCGAAAAACAAACCAATTTATTTCAGAAAGGAACAACAAAAACCACAAATTATGATAGAGTATCATAATAACAACACCTCTGATTAACGGGCACAGAGGCCTGAGAGCAGCAGATGCTGATCGGGTTCAACTTTGACCCCAAACTGGAAACGACGCATGACGCAACCTCCTCCTCCTCGCTGCGATCATAAGACACTCAGGGCGGCGGTGGAAACAATGACTTTGTTTAAGCTTGTTTGATACGTGCATCGCTAATGTGCAAACACACACACACACACACACACACACACACAGAGTCTGTTTGTTGGACACATGATTCCTTTTGTTCTATATATAGACGGATCAACAGCCGACACAGAACCACAACAAGGCCGGTCCCAAACAAACCAGACCAACAGCAGCAGGACTGGTTTACACAGAGACTCTAATAAACTGTTCATGTTTACACGGACCGACGGAGTATTTATGTGTTTGTGCACCTTAACGTCACATCTAAATATGGGAAAAAGTTTATCATGATATATTTTTGTCATATCAGCCGATATCGATCAATATCAGGATATAAAAATCTAACAGTGTTTATTGGTCTCATGTCTTTTCCAACACAATAATCTCCTGCATCTGTGAGGTCTTTGTGTCTCTTTGGCGTTTTGTCGTGAGGCGTCGCTCTAGAGAAAGCCGACTGAATGGTCGTCTGTTTCGGCTCCTCGCTCCTCTCGGGGTTTGTAACCTTTTGCGTTGCGCGTGCTCTGCGGCGTGGCGCTGCTTCAGGTGGTGAAAAAGATTTGAGGTATTCCCCGACTTTGTGAGAACATGTACTCGACATAATTTACAGTCCACATTACTCTGCTTCATGTCCGACCTCCAAAAACCAAAATACCTCCACACCACCGACGTTTTCCTAACGCCAGTGTTGTGGTTGACATTGATGTGGTCATCTGTTGAGCCTTCATGGTCATTTCTGTCGGGGGTAGCACTCATTTTCTTTGTTTCTCACCAACAGTGCTGTCGGCTTCACCTGTTAAAGTGCTATGGTTGGGTGGAGCTGCTGTCTGCTACGACGCTGCAGTTGGTTGATACTTGGTTCTAATTCAGAACATGATTGGTTCAGACCCGGAGACACTCCCCTTTTCATTGGCTGTTCGTATAGTCGACCAAAACATGTCAGAATGACGACTATTGAAAAGCACATTGATCATGTTTCATATTGATAATGAGGGAAATTAATTTTCGTTATATCGTTATCGTTTTATCGCCCAGCCCTACATCTCAGCGTAGACGAGCAGGATAAACTTCTAACTCAGACCGAGGAAACCAGATGAAGATCTCTGAGGAGACATGAGACACAGCGGCCGTAACGACCAGGTCATGTGACCATCAGCAGAGGTCAAAGGAAGTGCGGCTAGTTTCAGGAGGTTCAGTCCTAAAACTGTGATTGATTGACTCGGTCTGAACGCCTGTTCGTCTTTTATGGACGTTATCTTCGCTCGCTGTTCTTCGCTCATTTCCACGCCGCGCTCCCGCCCTCTCACTGACGTGTTTCTCAGTGGGTAAACTGTAAACACACAGAGGTCTCCAGTGAGAGTGACCCCTGAGAAACGGTGTCTGTTCTCAGTCTCTCAGTGATGGTCTCTGTGGGTCATAGAGAGGCAGCAGCAGAGTTAAAATGAGACTGTTTCATAACCAGCTAACAACTCCTCCTATTAGGTTTCAGCCAAAGATGACACTTCAGCTGAGGTGTAACCATGGAGGGTTAATCTAGTCCATGGTATGTGCTGTGTGTGTGTGTGTGTGTGTGTGCGTGTGTGTCCTCTAAACCTCTGTCCTGAGCTTCCTCTGTTAGCAAAACAAACATGAAAACTGGCGGAGAGGAGAGGAGAGGAGAGGAGAGGAGAGGTTAGTTTAGGAGGGGTTATGACGAAGAAGAGGAGACTGAAAGACAAAAGGGAGAGACACTGAGACATCCTCGACTCGAACACAGACTCTGAGAAACGAGGAAAACTTCTGCGGGCGAGTGAAAAGAAGCGGTGAGGGGAGAGAAAGGAGACCCTCGAGAACAAGAGTAAAGACGGAGCGAGTAACGGTTGGGTGGAGTGAGAAGAGGTGGGAGGGTGGAGAGAGGAAAAGTTCCCGCTCCTGCTTCTTCTTTCCGAGTGGATTCTCCAGCTCAGCAGTGGGGAATGTGCTGGCATACCACAGAGCCTGCTGCTGAAGAATGCAGTGATTCCTAACGGACACACGCACACACACACACACACACACACACACACACACACACTGAATGAGCCCTCCTTCTCTATTGAAGCTCAACATTAAGTAAGACTGCTCTCTCTCCCTCTCTCTCTCTCTCTCTCTCTCTCTCTCTCCGACCATCACGCTCAGCTCTGTGGTGAACACAAACACTGGAGATGCTGGTCAGGCTGTGTGTCGTCCTGTTGGTGGAGAAGTTATGATGGTGACAGAGCTGGTTTCACTGTTTGGCCATGTGAAACTACAACTATATAAATCTGTCAGAGTCAGACGATCTCAGACTCTCTGAAGAGCAGAAGTTTGAGGGACCGTGTGCAAAGTGCAAAGTTTTATTCAGGAGCAAAAATCGAAGGAAGAGCAAGAAGTCATATTGTTGATAACTATCATTTCAAAAGGTCAAACAGTGAGATTGTGCTAAAACAACAAGCCTGCAGTAACACTGAGTAACTAATGAGTTCATAGACAGACAGGAGCACAGCGTCATAAATCAGGGGGGCGGTCAGAGAAAACTCAGGAACCTGTCAGGTGGTTAAAATCATGTGAGAGGAGATGAAGATGGAAGTGAAGGACTCCAGGATCCAAAACCAGCTCTCCTCTCAGTTTGTGAGTTTCTGAAAATACTGATTTTTGTGAACAACGTAGAGCTGGGCGATAAACCGAAAATTAACCGATACAGAAATCTACGATGGTAACCGATGTCATTTTGCTCATATCGGTACATTCAGTGTCAAAAAAACTGAATTAATCAAAGTTGGTTTTGGACGTGTGTAGGTAGGCTACGGGACCACATCCTGAAAGGACGCCAATTCCTACTGGATCCATTCGTGACGTGAATTTCGTGGCGGATTACGGACAGCAGGAATCGTGAGAACTCACAAGAACCTGCAGATTCATGTTCAATCGCGCGATAACGAGTTGTCTCTCTAAAGACAGACACATAGACATATAAGCAGTAGATTGTGTCCTTCCAGAGGAGGAAATCTACTTCTAGACTTCTAGAATCTCCTCATCCATGGTGTCATCGGGGTGAAATGACGTCTAAAAACCTTTCACTTGTTCGTCTCCGCCCGTTTGCATGGTGTGAAATACGATCCTCCTGAAACACGGAGTGTTTTATTTTGAAAAGAAGCCGGATGTTTTATTTTGTGTCTGTGCCCGACTTCCTTTCCAGCACGGGTTAATCTGTGCTGAATTTATCCGCCATGCTCCGGCGTCCAGAAAAAATAGAACTCTTGTGATCAGCTGAGGAGTCCGGCGATCCGCAGAGGAACGGAAAGAAGTCTGTGTAAATTGACACGTTAACTTGAATGGTTACGATCAGCTACGATCGGAGGATACGACCTTTTAGGAGACGATCAGGATGAAGGTGGAGATTAGGGGGTTTAAGACGCTGTCCTACGTAAGAGACGTGACTCTGCCCCTTCCAGTCAGTAACAAAGAGGTAAAGACAGGTGAGGAGATGGAGGACGGTTCAAAAGTTGGAGCGGCTGAAGTAGACGAAGTTAATGTGGGAGGGGCTGAGCAGCCCGTGGAGTAGTTATCATCCATTTATCGTTATCGAGGTGAACTGATCAATATATCGAGGTATTGATTTGAGGACATATCATCCAGCCCGAGAACAACCCGTGAGATAGAAGAGTCTAAGTGTGTGTTTCATGGTCTCAGCGCTAACATGACTGATGACATGTAAGTTTACTGAATCCAGGTGGACTGACTGACGGCGTCTTTACCCTCAGAGACACTGAGAGATTTTAGACCCACAGTCATCGTTACAGAGACAGACTTAAAGTAAGAGAAAGACAAAAACTACAGAATAGAGAGGAGGACGCAACGAGACGAAACAAAGTCATGAACACGTCTGTCAGAAAACACATGACAGAGGAACACGAGAACATGAAATGATAAAAAATGAAGAAAAGAAGAAACAGAGGTCAACTGAAATACTGAAGGAGGAGAAGAAGAGAGGGAGAGAGGGAGAGAGTATTTACAGAGAGGAAGGTGTGGTGCTCAGAATATATGATCTAATGCTATACAACTTCACCCCACCCTGAGAGAGAGAGGGGAGAGAGAGAGAGAGAGAGAGGGGGAGAGAGAGGGAGAGAGAGAGAGAGAGAGAGAGAGACCATGTCCCAACAAGAAGTGCAGACAGGCTCCCACAGGCCCCAACACAGGCTCCAGGGCCTTGTGCACACTCTCACACACACACACACACACACACACACACACACACACACACACACACACACACACACACACACACGTGTGAGAGGAGAGGGCGGGAAAAATGGGGGTGGGGGGGTTACAAGGGTTAGACTGAGACTAGAAGGTTCACTGGTGTCAACAGGAGAGAGAGAGAGAGAGAGAGAGAGAGAGAGAGAGAGAGAGAGAGAGAGAGAGAGAGAGAGAGAGAGAGAGACAGAGAGAGAGAGAGAGAGAGAGAGAGAGAGAGGGACAAAGAGAGAGAGAGAGAGAGAGAGAGAGGGAGAGAGAGCCTGACCTTGGCCTCATCCTGACCTACTGACACATAACTGACTTAGAGAGCCGAGGGGGGAGGAGCAGGAGGAGGTGGAGGAGGAAGGAGAGAAGGAGGAAGAAGAAGAAAAGAGGAGTAGAGCTGCTGTTTCCTCTAGTTCAGAAAATCCATGTGCAAAGTTCCTCTCTTTCCCAGAATGCCGTTCAACAATAAGACAGGAAGTGATATTTCCATTTTTGGGTCATATTGGAGGAGAAGGAAACAGGATCATGTCGGCCTCCAGCTGTTCAAACAGGTAACAGAAATATGATCGAACAGAATCGACATGAGATCACGGAGGTTCAGGTTCAGCCTCGGTTCACTCTCAGAGCTCCACGCTCGGGTCTGAACTCACTGACTCTGTTAGGCTCCTCCTACTTTCATTATCAATAATGTTTTAGTTCCTCTGCCTTTACATGCTGGTGTATTATCAATGATTAAAACTCCTGATTTACTGGATACAACAACAAAGAGAAAGTCAGGAAATCATTTAAAGTCGTTAAAGTTTAAAAAAGAGGACATCAATAAAACCAGAGGGGGTCTGATTTAAATGATTTTAAATGATTTTAAAAAGATAAAATCAAAAACAGAAGTCTGTCCTCTGACTGTTAAATAAAGATCAGTGTGTCTGAGTCAGTGAAGGAACTCCTGCTGAATGAAACCGCTCTGAGGAGGAGCGAGTATCCGGGGGTTTCATCAGAGACCTGAGACCAGAATAGACCAGGAAGAGGAAGTCCACCTTTTCATAGCAGTCAGACGACATCGACATCATCATCATCATCATCATCATCATCATCATCATCATCACAGCCAGCACACCTGCTCAGTGTAGAGGACGTGAAAAAACAACAACAGTCTGTGAGAGAGAGAGAGAGAGAGAGAGAGAGAGAGAGAGAGAGAGAGAGAGAGAGAGAGAGAGAGAGAGAGAGAGAGAGAGCGTGTAAACCGGCTCTTATTTATACTGAGTAATGTTTTAAACAGAGGGCAAGATCTCTGTGTGTGTGTGTGTGTGTGTGTGTGTGTGTGTGTGTGAGTGTGTGTGTGTGTCCTTCCACAGAGGGAAGCACCTGCATGTGTGTCTGTGTGTGTGTCTTTAGGAGGAAAAGGAAAAGCATCATCATCATCGTCTCAGCTCCTGCTCTCATCAGTTTTACCGCCTTCACTATAGGAGTATCCTCGACTCTGGACCTCATCTGAACCGGGTCAGCCAACACCAGAACCCTTTAAACTGGATCAATGATCAGCAGACACGTCCTCCAGTCCGGGTTCATCATTTTTATTCACCGTCACGTCAAAATAAACTCAAACTGAAGTTCTCCTGTTTTCATTGACTGTCCTTCAGAGTCTCAGGGGTGTCGACTCAGTTTCATCAGTTTAATAAAGTCATATGTTAAATATAATGAAGATTTTTGTTAGAACTTTATGGTCTTCACTCACTCAGTACGTTTACAGTCTCAGTTTAATCAGACTAAACTCATAATTCGTCTTTTTCTCTGAATCAGACTTCTCTCCTCGTCCTCGTTTACATGCAGCTGAGAAAACTGAATTATTGACGTGAACGTGTCCTCCTCCCCAACACTAGGGGGCGATATGGGTCTTTTCAGCGGCGCTGTTTCCGACCCCATCCAACCGTCAACAACAACAACAGCAGGTCGGTGTCAGACGTCAGAAGTGTCTACAACTGCTGCTGGGCATTTTGGAGAAACAAGAAGATGGAGCATCGTACAGCGTTGTTTTTGTCCGACATGATGGACGCGCTACTTTTTCTAAAGAGGAGACCAACGCTACTCCTCTACTCTGGGGGTTTGTTATGGGGTTACGGGGGCACGGCGCACATGTACTGTCTGATCAACATCGAATTCCGATCACATTATCTGGGTGAATTAATCTGAGTTCTTAAACTCTGATTATAGTCGGACTAAGGTGTTTACATGACCTTCAGTTGTCTGGTCTTCATCGGAATAAGGCGATAATTCGGTTTTCTTGAGTGTTGTGGAAACTTATTGACGACTCATCTCTCTCTCTCTCTCTCTCAGTCTCTCTCTCTCTCTCTCTCTCTCTCTCTCTCTCTCTCCCTCTCCCTCTCCCTCTCTCTCTCTCTCTCTCTCTCTCTCTCTCTCTCTCTCTCTCTCTCTCTCTCTCTCTCTCTCTCTCTCTCTCTCTCTCTCTCTCTCTTCCTTATTCACAGAAAGCTTTTCTCCACTTATTGGATGATGTTTGTTTTTATCTACAGGGGCTGAGGGACCTGGGACCTTCTTATCGACTCCTTTGTTCCAGGCGCTGAAGAAAAACTCTGAGATCTTTTTAATCAATCAGACACAAATCCAACCACAGTTGTTTCCCTCTCGACTGTGGGGGAGGATTCTTCGCTTTTGCATGAATGAAGAACAATCCTTCACTTCCTCTCCTCTCTTACTTCCTCTCAAGTCTTTTTCCGACATCCCCTCCTCCTCCTCCTCCTCCTCCTCCTCTCCCCTGCTGATGGTAGGACGTCTGGGAGCTGAAGCTAACGTGAAGGATCTGCAGTCTACCTGTGGAAGTCTACCTCACACTCCGGTGTTGGTAAAGCTCTGAATGTGGAGATTGCAGTTATGTTGGGAATGTGAGCCTCCACTCTGCCAGGGCCGGACCACAGAAGCCCACAACTCTATTTAAGGAAATGGCAGTCAGGAGGAGCCCACCAGCCGCTCTCTCTGTCCCTCACTCCGCTACTCCAACCCACTTCTCCTCCTCCTCCTCCTCTCCAGAACAAGAAGGAGCTTCATTTCCCTTTGTGCTAAAAAAGGTTTATTCACGAACCTGCTGCCGAGAAGGAGAGAGACACACACACACACACACACACACACACACACACACACACACACACACACACACACACACACACACACACACACAGACAGAGAAGTGTGTTGTCACTGGTTGATTGGTGGGTCTGTGACTTTAGGACACATTTACTGTTCCTGCTTTTACCTCCTTCAGTTACACATCCAGCGTGGGCATGAACTTGTGATGAGCACAAAGCAAACGTCACGTGAACTTTGGTTTACCCAGAATCCTTGGCTTTTTACAACTTCAGCCTCCGGTCGTATCCCTGTGACAGTAGATGGAGCTCAAAGAAACAGAAAGAAAAACAGTGACGGGACGACAGCTGGAGGAGACGCTGAGTTCAGAGGGATGGAGGCTGTGAGAAAGTCTGTGTCACCGCTCAAACCTGGAGTCGGACTCAGGCTACGTTCAGGTTCTGATGCACGGTTCAGATTTTTTGTTGAATCCGATCTTTTTGTGCGGTCGTTCACATTACAACAACGAACGCAGCATCTAATGTGAACGGTGACTCTTGAACTGACCGGTCTCCTCGTATATTTATCAACTCTGATGTTTCTTCTTTTCACCAATGGCCGTTCTCCGTTCCCTCGTTCGCCATTGCTCTCTGCGCCTGTTTGTTTCGTTGAACAATGGTGACGTTTGTCTCATATTGATGACGTAAAGGTCGGATGAACGCGACCTGAGCGTCACACTGCAGTCACATCTGATACATATCTGATTTATATCCACATACAGAAGAGGCCTGGGTCGGATCAGAACCAATCAGAACTGACCTGTTCACACAGAATGACCTGCAGTGTGAACAGAGCCTTAGAGCCCAACGCCAGCATCCGGATTTGAACAAGGATCCCAGAACATGTTGACATGGTGGGTAGGGCTGTCCCGATACATTATTGATATCAGAAATCAGTCCGATATCAGCAAAAGAAGAAATCGTATTATGTCGACCAGCATCTAAAATCTCTGATAAAACCAGTCCATTCCAGACTCCGCTCCAGCACCTCAATCTATCAGCGCCCAGATCCAGCATGTAGGGCCCACAAAATCACAGCAACAGTGTGTACTAAAGTAATAAAGTAGAGAGGATGTTAGAGCCAAAATATATTTGTTTAGGAGATGATTTCTACTGTACGGTACGTCACGTCCGGGGATGGTCACTGAGGGGTGTGGTTTTGGGATGTTTGGCGGGTTATTTAAATCTCACCGGTGTGCTCAGGTAATGGTTTTCGGTAAGCTCTGAGAATTTTCTGTTGACGGTTTTTCACCGTTTCATTCATCCTGTTTTAACCTCATTTCATCTCATCACTTTTTCATTGCAAGGCAAAAGTTTTAGACCTGAATCAACGTGTTTTTCTTTTCTTTTCTGGAACAATAAATCACCTTTTTAACGCTCAAAATGGACTGATAATTGAATGAGTCACAGATGCAAGCGAACCTACACCCCAGCGTCCTTTTTGTGGAAGGGAAGCAGACGCTAAAGAGGAGTAGGAGTGATGTCGGCTGTGTGGGAGTATTTTTCATTTAAGTCCAAAAAAGATGTTGCAGCTGAGAGAAAAACTTGTCATGCACAATTATGTGCCAATATTGGATCAATATTGGTATCGGCCAATACTGAAGGCTATAATATCTGTATCGTGTCAGAAGTCAAAACGTTGTATCGGGACCCCCTTAATGGTTGGCGTCCTCTTGGAGGTATGTTTCCTCTCCTTCTGGGCTGCGTTCGAGGTCATGTTCTGTTTATTAACCACGACATCCAGATGAGAGGTGGAGCCGTCTTTACCCAGAGGTGACCAACTCCGTAAGTCTTGGAGCGGGCAGCAAACACAGCGGTCCGCCTCGGTGAGGTCATTTTCAGGATCCAAAGACCGCTGCTGTACAGCCGCCACGGCAACCGTTACCATGGGGCTCTCTCACCGGCTGGTTCGACTGACGTCAGTCTGTGTGTACCAGCCAAGACAGCGTCAACCGGTCAAAAGCAAAGGAGTGTGGTTGGTGGCACCATGCTGTGTCCCCACTGTCCATTCATGTGAGGACAGAGAGGACAGTCAGGGACACAGCCGAGGCTGAAGCTGCAAACGAAAGACACTCGTCCCTACAGCTGAGACAGACGGACTCACTGACGTCTTAAATAACTCGAGTCTTTAAGGTAACTCACTCCTGAATACATGTAGAGGTCATGACCCCTGCAGAGGAGGGATATTTACAGAAGACCCCCACCTTCATTATTATA
This sequence comes from Xyrichtys novacula, assembly GCA_962446985.1. Taxonomy (NCBI): domain Eukaryota; kingdom Metazoa; phylum Chordata; class Actinopteri; order Labriformes; family Labridae; genus Xyrichtys; species Xyrichtys novacula. The sequence goes on along the minus strand of OY660864.1, from coordinate 39,276,204 downwards.
ACAACAAATGCTCAGAGGACATCCTCCAACTCGAACGCCATTATTAATTCGTAATCTGACACCAGCGACAGGTTTAACGAGAGTTCAGTCTCTACAGCTCATAATATCATCCAAAGATTCAGAGTCTGGAGAAACCTGTTCAAAACAGACAGGACTGGATGGTCCTGATCTTCAGGTCCTCAGTCTGCTTTAAAAACAGACAGGTCTCTGAAGTGGACATCACTGCAAAAACTCAGAACCCACTCTGAAACCTGCCGTCTGTGACCCAGAAACACAGTCCACTTCACCTCGTCTGAGATGGACTTTAATCTAAAATCAAATCTGCTCCAAAGAGGAAACAGACCACCTGACTCATTAACTAGGGCTGGGCGATATGGCCTCAAATCAATAACACGATATATTGATCAGTTCACCTTGATAACGATAAATGGACGATAACTACTCCACCAGCTGCTCACCCCCTCCCACTTTAACTTCGTCTACTTCAGCCGCTCCAACTTCTGAACCGTCCTCCATCTCCTCACCCGTCTGTCCCTCTTTGTTACAGACTGGATGGGGTGGAGTCACGTCTCTGATTTAGGACAGCGTCTTAAAGGGACATGAGACCACAGACTACCTACACACATCCAAAAACAACTTTATTGATTTTTTTGACACCAAATATACCGATATGAGCAAAATGACGTCGGTTATTGTCGTAAAGTTCAATATCGTAAAATTTTCTATTTATCGTCCAGCCCTACCAACATCGTCCAATAATGTAGTGAGAGGATGTGACACACGGGTCAGTATAACACAAACATGTCATTATTACACTGGTCAGTATAACACAAACGGGTCATTATTACACAAACATGTCATTATTACACACAGGTCATTACGCCCCAATACTAACTTTTCTGACATGTGTCTTCGAGGGCGTTGTCAAATGTCAAATGTTCCCCTTTAATGTCGTCCTAAAAACATCCACAGGTTTTAATCAGTGTGACGTTAAACTGACAGTCACTGAAGGTTTTGGGTTTTCCAGACTTCACTTGCTGACAGTGGGGAACCCAAGACCCCCTTTTTTTCTGATCCGGAGTGGACTTGTGTTATTTAGTGTGCAGGCTTGTTGTCTGTAGAGACCTGCTTGTTTGTGCAGCCAAGACTGGATGGCTCCTGAGCTTAAACAGCGACTTACACAAGAAGTGCAGTGTATAGCACAGCCAGCTGCCTGAGAGTGGGGCGGGGACGGGGAAGGGCCGGGCTGAGGGTCTGGACCGCTATGTGGGGAAACATTATACGCCTGTATGTCTGCTTTGGTCAGGACCAGACTGACTGGTCATCTATGAGACAGACTGGTATCCCTCACCTGTTCTCACCCTCTTCTGCTCTCTCCCTTCAACCACACATACACTGACACACACAAGCGCGCACGCACACACACACACAGAAGAACCATCTGTTGTGTATTCTCTTGTAACTACAACACAATCTAAATTAACACTTCATATTTTTATTTCTTCGTTCGTTTTCCTTCATTGACACTGAATTATTCTTAGTGATAAAAACTATTTAACTACTAAAATAGATTTTTTTTTTTAGTACAGCTGTGAAAAAGACAACACAGCTGTAGTTAATGACACGGATAAAAGCAAGCGTTTCAGACAGAGGCTGAAATAATTATATTTCATTAGAATAAGAAACAGAAGGCTCCTTTTGTTTGATCTGAAAATCATTTAAAGATATTAAAGAGAAACCAGAGAGAAAGTCTAGAGTCTGAATTAATGCACAACATCCCCTTTAAGGCCGGAAAAGTGGTTTTTACTATTATCAATGATTGATGTATAATGAGGCTGTTGTCAAGGTAAAAAAAAAAGAAAAAACTGTTATGTTGTTCACTTTTGTATCATATATATCATATCATATCATACCGTATCATATTGTATCATATTATATCATGCTGTCTCATATCGTATTATAATGTATCATATTGTATCATATCGTGTCATACTGTATCGTATCATGACATAACATATCACACTGTATCATATCATATTTTATCTTATTGTATCATACAGTATCATACCCAATTGTATCATATTATATTGTATCATATTATATCATACTGTGTCGTATTGTATCATATTATATCATATCTGGTCATATCGAAACACTTTGGTGTCACACAGTAATTTCCCCTCCATCTGGGTAACATTTACTCTTAGAACTGCTTTTTTTTTTTTTTTTTCTTATTAGTACAGACAGTACATCAAAAATACACCACAAGTTGTTACTGATCGTGAAGCCTAAAGATGTAGAGCTCCCTCTGCTGACTGGCTGCAGTATAGGCCATAAACCTGACGATGCAAAGATGGATCAGGTTAAAATGTGAATAGTGGGATTATATATGACTTCTTTCTCAATTTTTAACATATAATTGTTATATTTCTTTACATGTAAAAAAAACAGATTTTTATTGACCATCAGTCCACCCGCTCTCGATTGAGAGTCTCTGAGATTCATCAATCACTTTTGTTCTCTGTTCAAAAACTGAGGCAGACGTTCAGTGTTTTCTGGATTTAGAAGATCTTCATCTTCTCCAAAAACAAACTTAAACTCACTTCACACAGTGAGTTAGTTGTGTTTTGAGCGTGTCCTCCGCCACTCTGAAACACCTCCCTAATGTCAGTCCTGACTGCTGATCGTGTGTCTGACCGATGAGGTTCAGTGAAACACACACAGATGCACATGCTGCAGTAATCCAAACTTGCTGGTGGACAGCAAAGCCAGGATGAGACGAGTTCAGAGAGGAAGGAAAACCACAAGCCTTTATGAGGAGCTTGATTGCATAATCCACACTCTCAGAGGAACGCTGTTGGTCTCTCTCAGAGATAAACAACAAGAGCTCAACATGTCTGAGGCTTCTCGTAGCTTCCATCAGCGTGTCGTCTGCTCTCCTCTGGTTTTTAAAGACACACAAACACCTGGAAGAAGAAGCAGAAACCTCTGCTGTCGCAGCTGAGGGGAAAAGACGAGCTTTATTTCTTCTTCTCCTCTGCTCGTTTTGGCAGGTCGTCTGTCCCCATTCCTGAGGTTCAGAACGAGTTCACAGAACACGCCGTCAACTTCCAGAAATAAACTGTTTGCTCATGCGGGGGTGCGACGAAATAGTTTGGACGGAGACAAGAGTTTTCTTTTCTCTGGGACAGAATGGCCAATGACATGTTGGAGAGGATGTTGACAATTACAGGTGTTACAACAACAACACACAACACACCTGAGCGCTGCTGCTGCTGCTGCTGCTGTTACACCTGTTTATTTTTACTGCTGTCTTTGTTCCAGTTAGGAAACACTAACCATCACAAGTATTACAGTGAGGAGCTGTGCGAACTGATCCGGCTCATTTCTCCATGAAAACTGAATAGAGTTCAGTGTTCCTCTCAGCGCTCAGCATCCTCGGCAGATCCTTCGCCGTCAGCAGCAGCCATTTTTTCAAGGATCAGGGGAAAAACCAATACTGGAGGCTACGTTCCTCAGGAAGCACTGCATGTAAAAATAACAGACATGACTCTGTGGAGGAAATCACTGCGTCCACTATAAACCACTGCCAGTGGACGCAGTTTCAGCCGAGAATGAAGGCTGGAACTGAACCACACCAAGAGGAGACCACAGAACCCGGGAACACCGGGTAAAAAACCTGACGCTATTTTTTGGAAATCAACACAACATGGACAACCTCTGCTCCGGAGATAAGGCCTTATGATTTCAGCTTTAACGGAATCGCTGAATTGGCCAATAAAAACAGAATCGAAGAAGAAGAACTTTATTTATCCCCGAAGGGAATCCAATAAATTCAATAAATTATACCGTTAAACACGAAATCTCACGGGAATTGCCATAATGTGACTAAAATGCTGTTGTGGTGAGGAGAAGGAACGTTTGTCAGGGAAATGTTCTCGGGGACCGCTGATTTGTGGCACCACTCGTACATCTCTTCACAAACACTGACCTGCCCCCTCCCTCCTGAATAAACAGCATGTCCAACAGCTACCAGAGACATCGGCTACATCCACGAAAAAAACGTCAAAACTCGTGTCTGTCTCCGAAGTTCAGAGCCGAGCGATATCCAAACGTGACGACCACTTATCGTCTAAAACACACGTGAGAAACATTCAGTTATTTCTTTTACTCAACCATTTAAAAACGATTCAAACTTTGTACTTAAAGCACCTACTGGTACACTGTTATGTTACAACATGATGTTTTGACTTGAAATACTAGGCAATGATGTATTACAGCTATAGATTTAGGAATATTTTCATTTTATTAACTGACACTGAAAGCACACACACTACGGAAGTAAATAAGTGCAAAAGGTAAAAAACTGAATTCTAAAACATTAAAACGGACGTCATAGAGCCCTATAGAGAGGAGAGGATTCACAGGCGCCTGTGGCCTGGACAGCGTCACCAGTGTTTGATAGTACAGGTTATGAAATCTATGAAATCTATATGGCGACCGATTAGGCCTGTCGCGATAATCAATAAATCGCCTTATCGCTCGATAAATAAAAACGAGGTCGATAACTTTGCCAGCCTCGATAATTAACGTGCGTTTGTTTTCCTCCTCTCTCGCTACCAAACACGCTGGATGAGAGAAGAGGTCTCACTCTGTGCATTGTTCCCGGCACCTGGGGGCGTTGGCTCTATAGCGGAATGAACGGAGTTAGTGAACCCTCCTGTCAGTCATTCAGTATCTTTGTCACGAGGGGGCTGGCGCGCACAGGTACACGTAGGCGCGCACAGGCACACAGACACAGACTTTTGGATACAGTGCTGCAAGTGAGCGTCGTGAGTGAAAAGCAAGCTAACAGAATGAACACGACAGCTTTGGTGTCTAAACCGAACGCAACAGCCCAAGTGTGGGAATATTTCGGCTTTAAACCAGTTTTCTTTTCGTCAAAAACTCCACGTGTGTGTGTGCGCGCGTGCGTGCGTGTGTGTCTGTGTGTTGGAGGAGCACAGCAGGCTGATGAGAGCTGTCAGAGCGGACTGAAGCTGCTCCTATATGTTTAGCGTTTAACTGACTGAGTTTTGCAACTCTGTTCGTCATTTTCGTCTCGTCCCATCAACGTAAACGCACTTTCGTCTCGTCACATTTTAGTCATCTCCGACTTATGATTAGCTCGTCAACGTTACGTCTTCGTCGTGGGAGAAAAGGGAAATATTTTAGTCAACGAAAACAACCAGTGTTGTTCTCGTGTGGAAATTAAAGTTTATCACTTTTGACAGGGTGTACTCGCATTATTATGCCATATAATATCATTATCTATAATTTAAAAAACTGTGTCAATAATATCGTTTATCGGCGATAATTTGTAGCACAATTATCGTCCAGCAAAATTTGTTATCGTGACAGGCCTACGACCGATTCAGGGTGTACCCCGCCCGCCTCTCGCCCCATGACAGCTGGGATAGGCTCCAGCCCACCCATGACTGAAACGGATAAGTGGAGTAGAAGATAAAATCTGTGAAACACTTTCTTCAGGTACAACAGGAAACCAGCTTCTGCACGGACGATAACTCCATAATAGAGGGGAGCCGACCCGTCACAGAGCTGCAAAAAGACCTGAGAACGCAGACCCCGGACTGGTGGTCCGCTCAAATCCTCTATCAGGGAAGGACAACAGTCCACCTTCAAAAGTCCAGAAAACTGGTCTGCTCGGACCCCCAACACTTACAGAGGGTTACTGGGAGATGCAGTGAAGCGTCTCGACTTTGTAAAAATGTGATCATACATTTATTTTCCTGCGTTTTCTATCAGCTCTCAGCCCGCCGCTCTTCATGAAGACAAAGTGAACCTTTTCAGAGTCTGTTTGTCACCATGAGGTCTTGAAGAAAGTCAGACCTGCAGAGTAAATAGTTCTGTTAAAAATGGTACCAGTATTTTCTGAGCCTCCATTCTTTCCTTCCTCCTACCCACCCATTCCTCCTCCTCCTCCTCCTCCCCTCTGTAATACCGCGGTGTACTCAGGAGACCTTAGCGCCGCTGAAGGTGGAATCAGTTTTCCTTTTCCACTGTGTCTTTTTCCCCCCACGCTGGAAAAGCCCCCGTCCAACCTCAGAGAGCGCCTGACTCAAGTGTGCTCCTACGTGCCCACATTCCTAGACAGTATCCCCAACACCGGAACCGTTTACCGCCTCAGCCGGGAATGCTGATTTCCAGCCCAGCTTTTCATCAGACCTAGTTTAGGCAGAGAGCGGAGCAGGAATCCACTGAGTAATACTAACCATTATACAATGCTGACTTCCCCTCTGACTCAGTTTTCTCATACAGACTCATTTCTCTCTCACCACAACATCAGGAGTAAAAGCTGCTGCCTGATGAAAAGTAATCATTCAGCTGGAAGTCCTTTTTTGACCTAGATTCAGACAGAACCAGAAACTTCTCTGAAACTGTTGAAGCTCAAAAACAAAAAAACAAACATTTGGTTCTGAAAAAGAAACAACAACAGGTCAACGAGAACCTCTGACACTCTTCATCGGGTTAGAGGAACAGCTGAGGTTCTCCGGTCAGACGGTTTTAATACCTGTGCAAAAAACTCAAACAGCACAGGAACTACAGCCAGTCTATGAACCAATCAGATACCAGAACACTCCAATAACCCACACCTTCACAGCTCACATGGATTCAGACATTTAAAGAAGTCCGACACCATGAGCTCCATCTGAGGTCAGCTGACCGTGAGTCCACGGGTTTGTTCGGGTTCCTTCTGGAGATAATCCAGAGTGACCCGTGTCCTGGTCATTTATCTAAACCTTCAAGGTTTCTCCTGGTTCTTCATGGAGGTAAACATTTGTGTGAGGGGGTCTACACTCACACCTGGATCTCAACACATCACCAGATCACGCCACATTACCAGTGACCATCTTTCTTCTATGCTTGTTTGGATATTGGAGGATTATAGTGATGGTCGTCACATGAAGTCGAAACCTTGACTAGAGGTGTGAGGAGTTTATTAATAATAATAATAATAATAATAATAATAATAATAATAATAATAATAATAATAATAATAATAATAATAATAATAATAATAATAATAAGAAGAAGAAGAAGAAGAAGAAGAAGAAGAAGAAGAAGGAGAAGAAGAGTTTAATAATAATAATAATAATAATAATAACAATAAGAAGAAGAAGAAGAGTTTATTAATAATAATAATGATAATAATGATAACAATAAGAAGAAGAAGAAGAGTTTAATAATAATAATAATAATGATAATAATAATAACAATAAGAAGAAGAAGAGTTTAATAATAATAATAATAATAATAATAATAATAATAATAATATTTGTTTATTTATAAATGTCTTTCTTGACTCTAAAGGTTAAAGATAAAGAAGGTTTTGGTTTTTATTATTTCTGTCTTAAGTGTGTTTATTTTTATGCTCATCTCCTGGATCATGTCAGACCCCTCCACTCCCACCTGTCACCTGCATGATCACCTCCTTCTCCATAACCTGATGAGCTCTCCTCCTCCTCCTCCTCCTCCTCACTTTCCTCAGTTGTCTCCGAGTGTTTCGTCTCCACTCACTAGTTTAGTTCCTGTTTTTGAAGACGGTTGATTCAGTCTGCTCTAATTTGGATTAAATTGGCCTTACCTTGTTAATTTCTGTGACTTTAGACTTGGTTGTTAAATCTCTTTCTTCACTCTCACTGATAAAAACTGAAACTTGTTTTAGCAGCAGGGAGAAGAGGAGGAAGAGGAGGAGATCTCTGATGATTAGTGGTTCTGCTTTGAAGAACCAGAGCAGGTCCAACCTATGTGGATGTCACAGATCTATCCCCTGATTCCATCCGGACGGAGATTTGAAGTCCTGAGAGTGAAGACCACCCGTTGTTTGTGTGGTCTGTCTCTTTCTAACGTGGTCTTAACTTATTTATTGTTGTATTTTATTTATTGGTAGTTACTGTCCGTTGTATCATGCTTTTATGTTTTTTTATGTTTACACTGACACGCATGTTTAAACGGGTATGATGGTTTTACAGAAGAGCGTGACACTGATGACAGGACTGAAACCTGTAGACCACCAACCACCACAAAGTCCTCCTCCTCCAAGTTCATGTAGACCTGATGGATGAACTCAGACCAGACACTGAAGAGAGACAGTTCACCTTTCTCAGAGGTGAGTGAGAGTTTGGATGTTTATTCTCCTTTTGACTGAATGTTAAGAAAGCGTTCAGTTCTCTCGTACTCCACTTTGGTGAAAGTTTCATTGAATCAGCTGATGACTGAGTTGACGGACTCTGGCGGTAAAGAGAGAGAGAGCGTGAGAGTGTCTCTGCTCCCTCGTACACGCCGACTCTCCGCCTGCCTCCTTCCTTCCAGCTCAAATAGTTGAGCAGGCGGCCAGGTCAGCAATACACACCACCGCCGCCGCCGCCACAGGAAAATGAAGTTAGTCATTCAGAACACCAGGCCCACTGTTCGCTCACAACCCCACCCCTTACACTAACTCTACTACACCCGCTTAGTGTGTGTGTGTGTGTGTGTGTGTTTGGTCCCTCAGACAGCTCTCTTCATGTCCTGTCAAGTTGATCGGATATTGTCCCTCTTCAGATTGTCTCAAAAGACGTTTTGTTCTCCTCGAGGGGGAGGAAAAACAGGAAGTGACATTCCTCAATAACCACGAGTGAAACGCTGCTGCAGGCAGAATAAAACCAGGATCTGAACTTTCTCACATCAACATCAGGTTTTAGTCTCACTGGGGGGAACCAGAGAACCAACAACGGTCAGAAATATCACGAAAATAAACACGCTCAGCTGCTTCAGTGGACTGTGATTTCATATTGATGAGGGTCTCTCCTCTAAAGTTACAGAAAGTCTCATCCCTACTCTCCAGGTCCTAAAACAAGGCGGCCTCAGTCCCGGCCTCTCTCGCCTCTCCTCGCCGCCGCCGCCGCCGCAGCAGCAGCAGCAGCAGAAGTAGGTCACTGAGGATTCCATTCATTTGTACAGCGCTTTCCAAATAGTTGCGCTTTTCCACTCGGCTCAAGACTTCCAGCTGCAGGTTAACCCTTCAGCGGCCGGCGGCTCTCATGGAGGACAGATTACTGCTGACTGAGCGAAGTCACCATGACGGACTCAGTGAGTAACTCAGGGTTTACTTAGACCGGGTCTACGATGAGGAGGAGGAAGTCTCTGGGTCTGAAGCAGATACTAAAAAGGTTTGACCTCCTGGCCGTCAGAGGACTATTTTTAGACTCAGACTTTATCAGACTGTGAGTATTTCTATTTCTGATCATCTTTATAAATGTTTTCAGGACTCTGTTTCCTTCAGAGTTTTAAGTAAATTCTGATAAAAAGTCAAAGAAAGGGTTTCTCAGATTTCTCAGATATGAGCTCGCCGCCGCCGCCGCCGCTCTGGTTTAAACAGCAGACTGATGTATCAGCCTTACTCTGGCACATACGCTCTCAAACAAGCTACCACAACATACCAGAGGGATCACGTAACTCCACAACCTTCTCAATCTCTCTCTTTTCAGCAGCGTGTCTGTCCTGATGTAAAGTCTACAGAGCTCAAACACGCCTGCCGCCGCTGCTACCTTTCCACGCTGAATCAGCAGACAGGAAGCCACCACAAGCTGACACAGGTGGGAGACCGAGTTTGAACCTGGAGCCACTAAAGGTAGAAGCTCGTTAAAATCTGCTGAAGAAGGTGTTCCTTAGACGGAGTCTTTATAACGAGAGTTTTGTAATCGTCTGCACCGACTGAAGCGATCTTACTTTATCAAAATACAAACTTAATGACACTTCTTCTTCTTCTTCTATTTCTTCCTGACCGCGGTGTGTGCCTCTGCTCTGCCCTCCAGCACAGACACTACATCCCTAACCCGGCATCCGGAACAGCGGTGATTTTCGCTGTACGCCAATTCCCACCGGATCTGTGTGTGAGGCGAATTTCGTGGCGGATTACAGACAGCAGGAATCGCAAGAACTCACAAGAACCCGCTGAATCACGTTCAATCGTGCGATAACGAGTCGTCTCTCTAAAGACAGACACATAGACATATAAGCAGTAGATTGTGTCCTTCCAGAGGAGGAAATCTACTTCTAGACTTCTAGAATCAGCATCTCCTCATCCATGGTGTCATCGGGGTGAAATGACGTCTAAAAACCTTTCACTTGTTCGTCTCCGCCCGTTTGCATGGTGTGAAATACGATCCTCCTGAAACACGGAGTGTTTTATTTTGAAAAGAAGCCGGATGTTTTATTTTGTGTCTGTGCCCGACTTCCTTTCCAGCACGGGTTAATCTGCGCTGAATTTATCCGCCATGCTCCGGCGTCCAGAAAAAATAGAACTCTTGCGATCAGCTGAGGAGTCCGGCGATCCGCAGAGGAACGGAAAGAAGTCGGTGTAAATTGACACGTTAACTTGAATGGTTACGATCAGCTACGATCGGAGGATACGACCTTTTAGGAGACGATCAGGATGAAGGTGGAGGTCGGGGGTAACACTCCTCACTCATAGGTCAACAAACACTGTTAAGTCTCTTATAAACTGGCACATGTTATGATCGAGACCCAAATGTCAGCTGGTCTCTGTTTTCTTAAAGTCCCAACATGAGGACTGTCTGCAGACTAAAGTAGAGCTCAGTGATTTTGTGCACCAGCACGGTCAGTCTGCAGGCTGGAAACTAAAAACCAAAAATCTTAATATTCTGAGGGCCCAGGAGTTGATTTTTCTGATTAACAGGTACAGACATTATTTTATTTTCACTGGCGTAAGGAAGTTTATAAAAATACTGGTACAGAGGACAACATACCCTCAAGAGTAATATCTATCATTTATGATTTTTTAGGGTTTAGAGACTCACTAAGTGTTCTGCTCGCTTCGTTTTGACTTTAGTCGTCCAGAATTATTATTATTAATAGATTAATTAATTATTATTATCTGAATTATAAACATAGAATACTAAATTTCCCTCGGAGGATCAATAAAGTTATTCTTATTCTTAGAGCGGTTTCCAGATGTGTTGTTTTCTGAATCAGACTGATGAAGTCAGAGACGACGTGGTTATAAAAAAAAGGGACTTTTCTTCAGAGTGATCGTCGACCACACGGTGACCACAGACTGAAATCACAGACCTGATGATGACAGAGACGGAGCAGACCATCATCATCATCGGTCTGTTCAGAGGAGAAAACCAAAGCAGGGAGTTTCTCTAAGATCACAGTTTTTATCAGGTTTGGTGGAACATGAGCTGATCTCTGATCCAGAACATGAACATGACGCCTCAATATGACCTACGACAGCAAACAGGAACCTCAGAATCAAGACTGACCATCTCTATAGTTAGACGCCAAAAACTGCTGCGAGAGGGGAGATGTCCGATCAGATGAATGAAGAAACAGCAGGTAATAACAATAAGTCACAAATCTGACTGTTCAGACTTTTCTCAGGAAACACCTCCGTAAGACTGACTCTGTGCTGAAGTTGGCTCTGTCTGTATGAATGAAGACTGTGTGACTGAGGTGGTTAAGACGGTGGTTTCTGCACAAACTAACAGTTAAACATCTGAAACCTGCTCAAATGGAAGCAGGTTTTCTAAAGGTTGAATATCACTGTGTCTTAAAACTACTAAAGAGAGCTTTTCCACTACACCACAGAGAAGAGCTGCCTTCAACACTGGTACATAAGAATCTGTTTGTTAGACACTTTTATGAGACAGAAGTTAAGAGGGAAATTTCTGTGGAGGGGAATGATGTGATCGAAATATTAACAGGCGCGTTCAAGCAACCCCCCTTAAGAATTGTCTCAAAGCTATACAAAGGTTTATTGAAGCAACAGGGAAGAAACACAATGTATATAAAAGAGAAATGGGAAAAAGAACTCGGCATTGAATTATCTGAGAGTGATTGGCAGACCATGCTCAAGACCCAACATACATCAACAAGTTCTAAAACATGGAGGGAGTTCGGTTGGAAAAATTTGACACGTCTATTTATTACACCAAAAATCAAAAATAAACAATTAGGTCAACAACAGCATTGTTGGAGACAATGTGGGCAACTGAATGCCAACCACTCTCATATATTTTGGTCATGTACGAAAATACAGACATTTTGGGATGAGGTCCTGAGAGTCATGGGTAAAGTTTTTGGATATAATTTACCCAAAGATCCCCGGTTTATTTATCTTGGACTGATATTAGAAGATGTAATGGGTAAAGAGGACATATACCTGTTCAAGGTCCTATCTCTTGCAGCTAAGAAAGCCATCACAAGAACTTGGCTAAGAACTGATCCACCTGAACTGAGTGACTGGCTGACCATTGTAGAGGAAATCCGATCAATGGAACAAATGACTTACAGACTACGAATTAAAGCTGAGCTATATGCTGTAAGATGGACTAAATGGCACCTGTATGTAACTGAGTAGTGTTTGCCCCCCTTGTTCTTGTCCTTGTTTTGTTTTGTTTTGTACAGTATTTGCGTGTATGTTTGAAAGTTTGCCTTAAAAGATAAAAATAAAGTTAAAAAAAAAAAAAAAAGAATCTGTTTATTATGGTCACCATGGCAGAGGATAGGTCCTGTATGTTTGTGTGACACGCTGCTGCCAAGAGTGAGATAAGAGCCATGAAGTCATTATCCGATCAGCTGATCAATCATTTCAATAATCAATAACTGGTCGACTATGAAAGCAGCCATTACATTAGTTAGTCCCGCTGTTATGACCCTGAAACACCGATCTCAGCCACGAATGGACCGGTTAGAACCTCAGACCCTCACCGAGTCACTGAGGACAGAACCATCAATCAGAGACTTTCAGTCGATTCATTAAGAGTGTCGGATTTAATTAAGAGTGACTCCAGTGTAACCACGGCGACCACAGGAGGCGCTCTGACTCACACGACATTAAGAGGAAAGTTCATACAGAGAACTTTGATGTTTCTGCTTCATATTAAACAATAAAATGGAGCTTTAAGTGCAGCCGCTGCCCTCTGTAAACCCTGATGGAAACTCCAGGTCATCGTGTGAGAGCGTGAGTGTGTGTGTCTGTGTGTGTGTGTGTGTGTGTGTGAGCGTGTGTGTCTCTCCCTCTCTGCAGGGCAGGACCATGATGTCAGTCCGGCCTCAGCCATCAGATGTGTTGCTGAATGCAGATGTTGCCATAGGTACACACAGGCGCATGCTCTCCAGCAGCAGCAGCAGCAGCACTTCTTTCTATTTTTCATGAGCCCAGTTGGTTGCCAGGGTTTTTGTTTCCATGGTCACGCTGCAGTCTGATGCAACAAAACCCAGCCAGAACCCCCCCTGGACGCCTTGGCGCAAAACCAGCCAAGAGAGCGATACAGCACTACAGACCGGCACACTGACTGACTGACTGACTGACTGACTGACTGACTGATGTCTCCAGTGCCAGCTGAGTTAACAGTCCACACACAAACCCCCCGCAGCAGCATCCTTCTTCCACATTCACTCTTTATGAGACGGTTTCATAACAGCAGTGATTCAGCTTTTTATTCCTCTGGATGGAGATTCAGGAATGTTTGGGACAGCAGACGGACCCTCGTGCCAGTGAGGAGCCCCCGTGTGTGTGTGAGAGAGAGAGAGAGAGAGAGAGAGAGAGAGAGAGAGAGAGAGAGAGAGAGAGAGAGAGAGAGAGAGAGAGAGAGAGAGAGAGAGAGAGAGAGAGAAGTTCAGCAGATGTTGGGTTCAATAATGAGACCGATCAACGACTTCTACACACTCCTCTGTCACAGCCAGAGTCTGACAGTGATGTCTGTTGGATATATGGACACTGAAGTGTGGTAACTGGCACCAGCCCAGAGTCAGAGGTCCAGCACATCCCTCCTATCCTGTCCTCAAATATGAGATTTCAAAAACGGAGTGGTACATGGTCGTCCTGAAAAAACCTGCTGCTGCTGCTAATCTGTTTTATCTAAAGAAACGAATCAGGTGCATAAAGGCAGATAGGAGACAGGGTGATTGTTGTCTGTTACACTGCTACACACACACACACACACACACGCACACACGCACCTGCAACATCACATCTTTTACTCCTCACAGACCGAACACACAGACCCAGACCTGGACAAGAGGCTCGTATGACAACAACAACGAGGGCTGGGCGATAAATCGATAACGATATATATTCAAAATTAATTTCCCTCATTATCAATATAAAACATGATCAATATGTTTTTCAATAGTCGTCATTCTGACATGTTTTGGTCGACTATACGAACAGCCAATGAAAAGTGGAGTGTCTCCGGGTCTGAACCAATCATGTTCTGAATTAGAACCAAGTATCAACCAACTGCTGCGTCGTAGCAGACAGCAGCTCCACCCAACCATAGCACTTTAACAGGTGAAGCCGACAGCACTGTTGGTGAGAAACAAAGAAAATGAGTGCTACCCCCGACAGAAATGACCATGAAGGCTCAACAGATGACCACATCAATGTCAACCACAACACTGGCGTTAGGAAAACGTCGGTGGTGTGGAGGTATTTTGGTTTTTGGAGGTCGGACATGAAGCAGAGTAATGTGGACTGTAAATTATGTCGAGTACATGTTCTCACAAAGTCGGGGAATACCTCAAATCTTTTTCACCACCTGAAGCAGCGCCACGCCGCAGAGCACGCGCAACGCAAAAGGTTACAAACCCCGAGAGGAGCGAGGAGCCGAAACAGACGACCATTCAGTCGGCTTTCTCTAGAGCGACGCCTTACGACAAAACGCCAAAGAGACACAAAGACCTCACAGATGCAGGAGATTATTGTGTTGGAAAAGACATGAGACCAATAAACACTGATAGATTTTTATATCCTGATATTGATCGATATCAGCTGATAGGAAATAATATATCGTTATAAACTTTTCCCCGTATCGCTCAGCCCTACCAACATCACATTTCAACAGCTGATGATCTCTCTTTTCAGTTCAAGTTAAACCTCCTTCCTCCTTTATTATAAAGTAAAATTCATGAAGTATCAGACATTCGTTATTAAAATAAACACTAACACAGTTAGAGTAAATGCAGATAATCGAGCTAACCTGAGCGATACTGCTGTTTACTTTTTCAAACCGTTGTGAAAAATATCAGAGCGTGTTCTTACACTCTTTTCTCTGTCAACACTCTTCTTAAATGTCAGCTGTACACGACACCAGTTGGTAAAAGTATTTTGTGTTTCACCTCAGCGCCACAGGTGCAGCAGCATCACTCAACCCTGCGTATAATCGAAGCGTTTGATCGGCTTTAACTTCTGCCTGAAACATTCTTGTATATAAAGACCAACACTGAAAACTATACTTGTGGTCATTTATGAAACATAACTTCACAAAGTCTACCCAGCAGAGCATCTTCACTCACAGCTACATACTCTCTGTACTGTTGGCGTCACTAATAACCATGTAGGAGTGAACTGAGGGGCCATCTTTAAACCTCCTCAGTTCATTCCTTCATGATTATCTGTGAAGGCCTCAGGACACATGTTCATATTCGGTGTATGGAGACGTGATCTTACCTGGGTTGTTGGCCTCTCCTTCGAGGACCTGCAGCTCAGTGCACTCAGCCAGAGAGTGCTCCAAACAGAGCTGCAGGAAGCGGGCCTGGGTCCG
The DNA here is from genome assembly GCA_962446985.1 of Xyrichtys novacula. Taxonomy (NCBI): domain Eukaryota; kingdom Metazoa; phylum Chordata; class Actinopteri; order Labriformes; family Labridae; genus Xyrichtys; species Xyrichtys novacula. The sequence continues at coordinate 39,260,590 of OY660864.1, read as the reverse complement.
GCTCACCCTCTTCAGCAGCGACAGCAGAGCCACCGTCTGCTCGCACTCATTCCAGCCCTTGAACCAGCTCGCAAGCACTCCCACCTGATCACGAAACATCATGGTCTGTGAGGCGGGGTTTCAGAGGGGATGGAGTATTGTGACACCACCAGGATGGGCTGAGAGCGACTTCACGCAGATGGTTGGGGTGGGAGAGCCGTGTTTTTATCAGCTGATGGTTGTTTCAATATGCAGGCCGGAGGGGGGATCAGGCAGTTGTTGAGGTTTCAGCTGAAGCGCTGTGACGCCATTCTGAGCTTTCTTGGCAGCAGCAGCAGCAGCAGGTCAGCAGTCTCTGGAGATATTCCTGCACCGTCTTCTTCTGTCTGATAATCTCTATTGTTGAGATTTGAGGGGGACAGGGGGTTGGGTGGGGGGGTATGAGTTGCACTTCTAGCTCGGCATTAGTTGATATGAGCTGCTCTCGGCTGCTAAGTCCCAGAGGGTTGATATTTGATGAGTCAGCCTTCTTCTTCCAGCACACTGTGTCACATCAGCTTCAGCCTCGCTGGCATTTTTCTTCTTCAGGGAATCCCTCTCAAGCCTGCAGGAGGAGGAGGATGGTAGAAGTTAGAAGAAGAGAGAGAGAGAGAGAGGAAAGATGTTTAACCCGAGAAGACGATCGCCATCGGGTGATTTTCCTGATGTTGTGTTTGTCTGAGTATCATGGGTCTCTGAGTATCTTCAGCATTTCCTTTGACATCTTTGAAGACATCTTTGTTTCCCTGATCCAAAACCTGTTTTTTCCTACAGACACGTGTTCACAGGGTGATTTTAGTGATGGAGGGTAAAGTAGGTTTGGGTGGGTTTGATAGCTGCATGTAGAATAAGGTCAGTAAGAGTGGTCCTGGAGTTTACATGCTATCTTTATTTAGAGCAGTGGTTATGAATAACTAGAGATGCACCGATCTGATATTTGGATCGAATATCGGCTCTGATATTGACAAATTAACTGGATCAGATATCTGATGAATGACGCCGATCCAGCGTTCTGATCCAGTCTTCATTTTCTTTTAATTAATATCAAACACAGAAACAGTGATTCTGTTCGCTCCATATTCTGTCTGTCTATGCTTTTGCACTAAATGTTAACATGTAAATCTAACTTCTTTTTGCTCTGTGCTAATGATCAACTTGTTAATAAATAATATTGAGTAAATTTATATCTGTGTTAATTTGTTACCTTTTTTTGTCAAGTCTGATGCCTTCAGTCACAGGGTGAGGTATACAGTTCACTCATTCATCAGTAGTATTGGATCAGTATCGGATATTGGCCGATACACTCAGCCCAGGTATCGATATCGGATTGGATCAGAAAAAAATGGATCGGTGCATCTCTATGAATAACTATCACAAAGTGGTGACCTTAAGGGAATTCATATGGAGATAAGAAATATTTGAGTCAGCTTTAATCATTTTTACTCCAAATCTGACAGATTTTGTTTCTCTCTCCTGTTATTGTGCCGAGGACCCGGAGTCTGAACCAGAGAAGACTCACATGACCCAGGAATGGGGGGAGAACAAACTAACTTTACAGTTCATGTATATATATGGTTAATTTGTTATACGTATATATTGTTATATAATGTCCTATTTTGATGACAAGTACTACGGTGATAGTGATGGTGTTACTAATTTTAGTGATAATGTTCTAGGGTTAATAGCTAAGGCTTTTGAGGCTCTACATGACTCTATCTCTCTTTTGTTTGGATCAAATTATTTCTAGAAAAAAATATATATTTCGCAGTTTTCTATTAACAGACATATCCAAACGTAACCCCCCTCCCCCAAGGCAACAAAAAACAGATTAAACAGAAAAATATAAAAGTAGTCAGACAGTGACCTCTTCTCATAAGTTCAGAAAATTGACGTCAGCCGTGACTTTGAGTCATCCTCCAAAGATGTTATTGTTGAAGTTATTCAACGTCGGTTGTGTGGCGGTGGTTCAGGTATCTCCAAAGTGACATCGAGCAATTAAGCCAATGTGTAAGGTATGTCGGCGATCGGTGCTCTCAAAAACCAGCAACTCAACAGATCTGTTCTATCATTTGAAGAAGTTCTTCCCGAGTGATTATGCGGAAAGCATGAAAATGTGGGCGGAGTCTACACAGCCTGTCACTGCTGACGGTACGATTACCATTAACAGTTTAGCCACAACTAGCAGTGCAGCCACCAGACCAAAGCAATCAATCGTGTCATCTACATTTACATCATCTAATGTTTACATTTGAAGGCGTCTTCATTATCTCTGAGGGGAGATTTGTTTATTCTGGGTCTTTCATACCTGCAGAAACACTCAGGACTGTAAACTAGTTCACTGTGTTACTAAGTATTTATCTACATTTGTTGTTCTGTTGAGTTAAAACTTTAAAAAATATATTTTTCTAAGTGTGTCTTATTCAATTAGCTTTGTTATTTACTTTGTATGTTAATAAAATGTTGAACTAATCTCTAGTTTCTTTAGTTTTTAGTTCAGATGCTTTAAAACAGGCAGTTAAAAAAAAATCGTGATAATAACCGAGATCGGACGATGTGACAAAATATATCATGATCATTTTTTTGCCAAATCGCCCAGGCCTATAGTCAGGTGTAACAGTCTGAGCACAAATTTACATTGAATATCTGTGTCCAATAGTCGCTGAGGGATGTGCATGACCAAAACATAAGTCCTGCACCTCTACATGACTCTCCCTCTCTCTCTGTCAGACTTTTACAGGGCAGTAAAATAAAGAAGAAGAAGACAGCCTCCTCAGTGGAAATGCGACAGTCTCCCTGTTGCTTCAGCTCTGCAGACTTACTGCTGCTGCTGCTGCTGCAATGGAGGAGAGAGAAGAAGAAGAAGATGCCTTCATAAACTCATTCATTTACACACATCACCTCCTCCAATGCGTTTGGGCAGCTTGTGGCATTTACCACCGAGACAGGAATAAATAAATGTCGTTTTTTGGTATCCACCCATTCCTAAAAATACTGCCGTCGGTGCTCTGAGAGCTGCATCCCGGAATTTTCCAAAGAAAGGACGCCGGGTTATGGACGCCGTCGGTGGGGCTGTGTACCGAGGAGACTTCCCTCGGATAATAAAAAGACGGATCAGTGTTTTCTTCTCTGTTTTTGAGGCTGGATCAGTGAGTTTTTAACCGAATCACAGTCCGTTTAGGAGGAGCAGACTGCTGGTTTCGGGGCAGAAGGTTAGCCGCTGTCTAAAACTGTCACTTTGCTTCATCAGCACACACACACACACACACACACACACACACACACACACACACACACACACACACACACACAAGGAATGACCGTTGGCGGATACGCGAACTGTGAACGTGTCTGAGCAGTTTGAACAAAGAAAAACTGATTTATTTCACCTCGAATGTCCACGATTCGAGTCAAAACTGTGTAAAAACGTGATTAAAACACGGTAAATCAGCGCGGGCAAAGTTAGGATCCCCAACAGCCGTCAGCACCGTGACTAACGGTATGAACAAACTCTGAGCGAACTGACGCGGCAGAACTTCGTCTCCGTTCATTGTGTACGGCGAGCGGCAGGTTCGCGGCTCAAAACACTGACATACAAAGCGACGCGACCAAAGCCGGCGGCGCCACTTTTGACAGATTTCTCCCTTCAGTGTGTTATAACAGCCATTTCAAGAGGATGTTGGTTTACTTTTAACTACAACACAATTACGGAGAGACTTAAACATTAGACAGATTTATAAATTCACACCAACAAGTGACCGGCGAAGCTGGACGAAGGGAGTTCAGGCGAAATAGTCCGTAGGAACTGACATAAAGGCTGGAAATTCTCCGAACCGTCACCATTTTAGATCTTTTCCCCTCAGTGTTGGGTCAACATTTTACTTGAACACTGAAGCCCAAAGTTTGAGCGGTCATTGTACAAGAAAAAGCCCGTAAAGAAACTTCTGAAATCAATGTTTCAGTTGTCAGAGAAACCGAGTTCGCGGTTCTTACCTGCTGCCGGCGAACTTTGCATCATTCGGGTTTGTCTCAACGGGCGTCGGGCTCAGCTTCGGTTCGGTCCGGGGAGCGGTGCCCCTTTACTCCGGGTCTGTGAGATTTACCATCTTGACTAACTTTTCCTCTGTGTGTCTCCGGCAGACAGGCTGCTGCTCGGTTCCTCTGCTCTAAGGAGACAGGCGGTCAAGTTAGGCGGATATACTACAGAACTTCCTGTTAAAAACCCTTCACAATAAAGGCACGGACTACCTGTTGCGGGGAGAAACCATTTTCAATTCACATTTTTTTATTCTTTTTTTTTTTTTCATTTTATCTTTTTAAATTGTAAACATTTAACAAAACATGCAAAGGAGTGAAGTACAATATGAATAATAATAAAAATAACGAGAAATAAAAAAAACACAACACAAACGAAGAAAATAAAGAGAGACAAAAACAAATAAAAAACAAAAAAATGACAAATTTTGAATTATTTTCATTTTTATACTTTATCTCATTCAGTTAATATTTTAAAAATTCAATAGAAACAAGGAAAAATCTCAAACGTGAATAAAAAGGAGCAGAAAGAAGAAACTCTTCCAGAGTCTGCCCCTCTTTCATCAGATATTAATCAACTAAACACATAACAATAAGAATAAACAAGAGCTGCAGGCCAACATGACTTTTTACAGTTAATTATTTCTTATGTTAAAAAGAATGAACATATTTCCCTGTATTCACTCAACATACTGACTTTTCTTTGTTCAGATTAACTGTAACACAGTGCTCCTTCACTTTAGCTCTTAATTTTGGCGGCCAAATGTAAAGAAACCTGAAGCAGACATACAAAAAGAGCATCGAACAGAACATTACAGAACATTATCGCACCTCTGAATCTCCTAACCCTAACCGACCTACGACGACGACGACGTTTCACAGCCATTAGGAATGACCAATCTGAGCCCAGCCAATCAAAGACGAGGGAGGGAGGGACCTTCCTCTACCACCATACATTAGAAAAAACGCGTCCTGGGGGAGCTTTGAGTAATTTCGCCATGGGCACTAAAAAGGCTAGGGCCGGCCCTGGTCAAAATCACACACCCCCAAACGGTCATCCCAGCTTTCCATCCCCTGAGCCATTTTTGTCAATGAATGTGGGAAAAATATCAACTATTTAACTTTAGAAATATTAACTGTTTCAGCGTTTAGGGGGTGTGACGGAGCGGCCCTCACTGACTGTGGGCAGCGCACTGAGCCAAACATTTCCCTCCCCGACAGCGTCGTTCATTTCCCTCCAAACAGCTCGACTTTTCCGTCCTCCTTCTCTGTAGGATCATAGGGTAACCAACAAAGGTTTCACACTCGGAGCTCTATCACTTAACTTTAACAAACATTCACATAGATATTATTCATCCCTTCACTTACTTACCGGGCGTCCAATCCCGCCATCCTGCCGGATCATGTTTCCAAATAAGGAAACAGAGCGCGTGATTTCCGGGTGTAAAATAGGTGTGTATGGAGGGTCAAAGTGGTCACATGATGCAAGAAAAATTAATTCCCTTGTCAGAATCCCTAAAAATTAATGCTCCATTGATTTGTTTAAAAATTTATTTAAAATTGTAAAAACTTAAAGGAAAAGGTCAGAAGGTTAAAAATGATTTAAATGTGAATAAATTTGTTTTTTATAAACTTGTGTAATTAAAAAACGTCCACTGGGAGGGGCTAGTGTTGGGGGGTCGAAAGAAGGCTGCCTGAGCCTTTCTTTAAATCAGTTTTTTTGTGTGGAAGGTAACTGTCAAACTGACTTCTGTAGTGCTGCTGTGTTTCTGATTTTTTTACTCGAGGGAGAATCTTTACTTAAATTTTGTAAATAGTATTTTACCCTTTGTAGATGTGTCATTGTCATTATAAATTCTGAGTAACTTTCCTGTGAATGCCGCGTCTTAAATGTCAATGCTTTTATTTTTTAGACAAGATCATTCAACTTCCGGCTCCGACACGGTTGGTTTGACAGAGGGAGGCTCGCGCTGCTCGTTTCCACATGCTAATCATTAACAGTGGAGCATTACGTCAGGGGCTTGGCAGCGCGAGGAAGCACCAAAATAGAGAGAGAGAGAGAGAGGGAGGGAGAGAGAGAGAGAGATAGAGAGAATAATATCAGAGGGAGAGAGAGAGAAATATCAGAGAGTGAGAGAGAGAGAAATATCAGAGAGAGAGAGAGAAATATCAGAGAGAGAGGGAATAATATTAGGGATAGAGAAAAAAAGAGAGAGAGAGAATACTATCAGAGAGAGAGAGAGAGAGAGAGCATACATTACGCACTACAGCGGGGTGCCGCAGCTCAAGGAAGAACATTTATGATAATTTCTTCATGGAAATACAATCAGACCGAGACGCTAAGACAGAAGAACTACTGTGTCTGTAAAATGATTAATAAGGTGATTATTACTTCAAGGAGATGATAAAGAAATGATTATAAATGTTCTTCCTTGAGCTGTGGCACCCCGCTGTAGTCTGTAATGGACTGGCCTGAGGTCTCTCTACAAACAAGCGTCTGCTGGAAGAGAGTAGGTGAGTTGTGTTTAGTCTCTTTGTTAAAGAAATGAGTCAAAGTTAAAAAGATGTTTGGTGTCTAGTACTATGTCTGTGACCCTATATGTCCTGTTGATGAAGTTAGGTGCTGTTCTAAGCATTATTTGTGGCTATAGAGTGGCGTTTTGGTTGAGGTTTGTTTATGGCTCCTCAGACCGCTGTGTATTACTATCCTGCGGTCGTTACTAAAGTTGGTATAACTAGAGAAGCAAGCGGTCGACAACATTCATCTCTGGAGGGGGGTCTAACTCGGTATTACCGTGTGTTTGACCCTAACTAAATTTTACACTGGAATATCCCTTTAGAGCTCCCATAAGAAACTTTGGTTTGTGTTAAATTTGATGTCCCCTCTGGACAAACTTGATTTTCCTACATTTATGATAATCTAAAAAGTTCAGTCCATTGATCATGTAAAAACAGAGTATTTGGATATCAAAAAGTGGCCTAAGCATTGAAAAAGTCTAGTATCTTGAAATCATGGCATTTGAATTTTCATTTTATAGAAATTTATAGAAATAAATAAAAGGCATTTCATTATTTTATCTATTTCTCTCTTTATTTTTACTTATTTTATCTATTATTTATCTTCTCTTTCTACTGTATTTGCACTGGAGTTACTGTAACAAAAACAATTTCCCCCTGGGGATCATTAAAGTATTTCTGATTCTGATAAACCTCCTTATTCTGATTTTTAGGTATTTGTTTTTAATCACTCTAAAGCACTCTGAATAGTGTTTTACACTGTTGACACTGCTGATTTAATAAGCCCCCTATATGATCTCTATCAAACACACTGATATACAATAAAAAGACTAAAACACCTTGTTTTGAGGGACATACATGAAATCTTCCTGAAGATCCTGAGAAGTTACAGACAATATCACAGCTTTTAGTGATCTGGGACATACAGTAGAGTTAACCACCAAACCAAGACCAAAAAAAACACAATTAACCTGGATGTATATGAGAAAAGATTCAGGGGAATAAATAAAAGTACTTACCTGAGTTTAAAGTCAAGCAGAGTTGAGAAGTTTCTGTAAACTGGATTTATAGAGCACTGGTTCTTAACTGGTCTCACTCAAGGAACCACATTTTCTCACGGTCCTTGAGTCGTGATCCACTTTTATAAAATTCAAACCAAGAAAATTTATTTTTTATATAAAAAAAACCTTTAAAGACTCCAATCTTTAAAACATATTCACTTGTTTTATTGAGTAAAGAGCATTTCAGAGCGCATGAAGGGGACAACATGAGGAACTACTGAAGGTGCATGTAAAGAAAATATTGAATATCTAATAAACCCATCCATCTATTTTCTACCGCCTTTTCCTGTCTAATATCTAATAAAAATCGTATTAAATATTCACTTTTTTGACCAGTAGTTTGTGACCCATTCAGAACGTCTCCGGGACCCACCAGTTGAGAACCACTGGTATAGAGGACTGTCACTTTAGAGGTGAAAGTAAAGTCATGAGAATCCTTCAGCTCCCCCCTGTGGCTGACTCAGGTTACTACATCAAGAAGGAATAACTTCCTTTTAACATTTAATCGGCGAATTTAAAAATTAGAATCAAAGTTTGGTTTTCAATATATTTTTTTGAACAAATTAAGTTTTTAAAAATTAAATTAAATTAAAAAGAAAAAAAAATCACATAAACCTAAAGTAAAAGTCTGTTTTAGAAACGTGTGGTCTCAAAGGTATAAAAAAATATATTTAACTTTTAGTGAGTAGTCGTGTTAAAAGCATATCTGTTTAAATATTTTTATTAAAGTCTAATTAAACTGAAAGTAAATATCTAAATGGTAACTGAACATAAAACCCTTTTTAATATTTTAGTCCGGTTGTTTAGTGTGAGACCCGGAAGAGTACGCTCACTTAGACCATTTAACACTTAAATAAACTCTTTTTCACTGTAATTTTCCTCATTTTATCGCCTTAATCGTGTCTGTCAGCGTGTATTAAAGCTGGATTATCTTGTCACGTACTCCACGTAGCGGCGGACCGACAGGAGGTGAGTAAGACCAGGAAGTGAAGCGTCAGTACAGATCAGCTCTCTAAGTTCTCCTGAAAACTGAAACTCCTCCTGAAAACTCTCAGAGTTTCTGCTGAAGAACTCAGAGCTTCAGTCCGTGGACAGAGAGGGTCGTGATGAAGATGAAGATGAAGATGGTGGTGGGCTCCCTGCTCCTCCTCCTCCTTCTGTCCGGATCTACAGACGGCAGGTGTTTCTGTCAGGTGAGAGACTTTTAACTCCATAACGTAGACTTTAACTTTAGTTTATTTCCTGTTAACTCCGTGTTAGTGATTGAAAAAGTATTGAATAATGAGAATACTACAGGACTGGTAGGTTCAAAAACCTGGAAGTGAATTCAGACTTGACGTAGCTGTAAAAATAAAAAAAGATAGAGCTGTAAAAAAAAGTCTGTTACTACATGATAAACGACCTTAACTGGAAATGTGTTTGTGAAAAATGGAGCAAAGACAATATGTAGACACTTAATATGTACTACTTAATGAAAAACAGCCTGTTTACTGTATTACATCTGATGTTTACCTCAGTGTTGCATCACCTCTTCTTGTACCAACAGTCTGAAAGAGTTCGCTAACTGAGGAGGAGACAGTTTCTGGGTCATATTTATGTGTTTTATAATACAGCAAATGTTCTCAGTGGGGGACAAGTCAGGACTGTATCAAGTCAAATTAACTTTATTTATAGAGCTTTTTAAAAAACACACAAAGTTTGATCCAAAGTTCTTTACAGCAGGAACATTTGGAACAGACTTTAAACAAAATCAGAACTCATCTGATATTATAAGGTGTATATTATTATTATTATTATTATTATTGATATTATTGTTCTAGATCAAGCTTCATCCAGGGGTCTTTTATTGGTACGCAAACCACACATTGCATTTTATCTTATGCACTCTGTTCATGCAAAAATACTGGTATGACTGACATGCTTTTCTTTTTACCTTTAAATCGTCTTTAATACTTTTTTCCTCCTGAACTGTTTTTTATGTAGATGTATTTTATTTTATTTATTTTCTTTTTATGATGTATGACAGTGTTTAAATGTCTGTGCTGCTGCAGCCCGATTTTCCCATTTTTGGGACATAATGAAGTTGAAGTGAAGAACATTTTAAAAAACACACTCGATGTTGAGGTAAAAACATACATGTACTTTACACAAAGGACAGGATAGCAAACTGGGTAAGAGCTGAATTCAGAAATGAGGTTATGAGAAGGTAAGAGAGGAGAAGTCTGTATGAGTTTTTTGAGACAGTCCAGAGAGTCTGCAGATCGGATGGTTAATGGGCCTTACTGTGTTGTGTGGTGATATTAGTCCAGTCATGTATCTGGGGGCAGTGTTGTGATAGGTCTTATATACAAACAGTTGAATTTTGTAGGGTATTCTAAATTGAACAGGAAGCCAGTGCAGTGATGCTAGTGAAGAAGTGATGTTATCTCTGTGTTTACGTCTGCAGAACAATCGTGCTGCTGCAGCATTTTGAACCATTTGTAGTCGTTGTATCGATGACGTGTTGATACTGAAGTACAGGGAAGTACAGAAGTCGAGCCCGGAGGATATCAGGGCGTGGATGACTTTCTCCAGATCTTTATATGACAGAAATGGTCTGATTTTGGAAATGATCCTGAGCTGAAAGAAACTAGATGAGAGTGATAATTTGTTTATCGAATTTTAGGTTATGATCAAATACTACTCTAAGGTTCTTCACATGTTCTGAGAGGTGACTGAGAGACGGTGTTGTTGGGATGGAAAACTATGATCTCAGTTTTACTCTCATTTAACGGTAGGAAGTTGTTGGCCATCCATACCCGAATATCCTCCAGGCATCAGTCCAGGACTCTTCTCCTACAGAGCCATGCTGTTGTAATCTCTGTTTGGGATCATATGAAGGTCTTCCCTGAAAAAGTCTTTGTCTGGATGGATGCAGATGTTGCTCCTAAATCTGGAGATGCTGTTTAAAACTGAGGATGCAGCATCTATGAGTTACAGTTCTTGGTTGGAAGTCCAGTTGTCCTTTCTAAAAGAGTGTTCGATCTTGATTCATCAAACCACAAGACAGTTCATGGAGAAGTGATTTTAAGTCCTACTGACTTTTGAACCGTGCGTTCATAACGAGCACGTCCCTCTCTTGTTTGCGGCGGCAAAGGAGGAGGAAACGTCCATGACCTCCACTTTTGACTCATCAGACCAGCGTAGTTTTCTTCTGAAAGGGGCGGAGCCTCAGAGACGTCATTTACATTTCTCAATCCTATTTTTATCATATCACAACTTCTGCAGTGGTTCCTGTCTCAGTTTCTCTTTCTAGGTGTTGGTTTGAATCAAACTGAAATGTTGTCTTTGACTGTTTTAAATCAAACAAAAGCTTTAATGATTTACAGACCATAATAATCTGTTTTAATCAAACCTGAGACCAGGTCCCAGCTTTATTACTGTAGGGCTTATATGACAAGGATGGGTCAATATTACTGCTTTATTACGTTTACTGCTGCAGATGATTAATCAATCAATCAATCAATGCCTTTATTTGTCCCCCTGTGGGGGAGCACACAAACATACAAACACACAAAACAAATAGAGAACACAATACACAAGCCTAATAGATAAAAATACAGGCTGACACTTATTTAAAGGGATATTCTGGTGTAAAATTTAGTTAGGGTCAAACCCACAGTAACACCGAGTTAGACCCCCCGTCCAGAGATGAATGTTGCCGACCGCTTGCTTCTCTAGTTATACCAACTTTAGTAACGACCGCAGGATAGAAATACAGAGAGACACGCCCTCAACCAAAACGCCACTCTATAGCCACAAATAATGCTCAGAACAGCACCTAACTTCATCAACAGGACATACAGGGTCACAGCCATAGTACTATATTCAGAGTTGTTCTAACTCCTAAGAAAACATAAACTTAAGTCGCTAACTCTGTAGTCAATAAGCTGGGCCAATAAACTTCTACTGTGGTCAATTGAAAAGGTAAAGGTGTTTTTATTGAGCCGAATTATCAATAAAATCATGATTTTGTTAACAGGTATGGATTTATGTGCTGTCGAGTTAGTATATTTGAACAAGAGCACAGTAAAGTTAAATCAGATAATTTTCCAATGAGGTTCTGTTACTGAATGGAACTACGCCATGATCTACTGAGGTTAGTACATATAGGGTCACAGACATAGTACTAGACACCAAACATCTTTTTAACTTTGACTCATTTCTTTAACAAAGAGACTAAACACAACTCACCTACTCTCTTCCAGCAGCCGCTTGTTTGTGGGGGAGCCCTGACGAGTTGATCACAGAGTGCAGCGGAGTTTCGCAGCTCAAGGAAGAACATTTATGATCATTTCTTTATCATTTCCTTGAAGTAATAATCACCATATTAATCATTTTACAGATGCGGTAGTTCTTCTGTCTTAGCATCTCAGTCTGATTGTATTTCCATGAAGAAATGATCATAAATTTTCTGCTGCACTCTGTGATCTACTCGTCAGGGCTCCCTCACAAACAAACATCTGTTTTTACAGGCTGACACTCAGTGAAAAAGTTGATGTTTGTTCTGCTTTATTCTCTTTTGCTCTAAAGTTAAACTGATGTACTAGTGTTTGTAAAAAGGTGGATAATATTACACAGTTAATGATAAAGAATAATAAGACAGAGTGACGAAAACAGGTCATGAAACGTCATTCGACACTCTTCAATACTTCTGTGTGTTTATTTAAAGATGTCTGCCGACAGGACAACCACACCTGCTGCTTTCTCTAACAAAAACAGACCTGAAGGAGAGAGCGCGCTCAGCCATAACTACAGTTTGATCATGTGATCAGCAGTCGAATCTTCCTCTGTCTCGTTATTCGTATAAAATGTGTGTAGATGTGCTTTAGACAGACTTCAGTCAACCTCAGAGTGAAAAAAACACCAAAACAAACGTCTCTCTGTGATGTTCATGTCCACGCAGCTCACAGGTGACCTGGACGACTGCACCTGTGACGTGGAAACCATCGACAAGTTCAACAACGAGCAACTTTTCCCCAAACTGAAGAAACTTCTGGAGTCCGACTATTTCAGGTTCTACAAGGTAAAGACACACACACACACACACACACACACACACACACACACACACACTCACAGGTGTGTTCCTGAGCTCTTGTTGAGTTGGACTGATCCTCCTCGGCAGGTGAACCTGGACAAACCGTGTCCGTTCTGGATGACCAGCAGTCACTGCGGTCTGAAGGCGTGCGCCGTGAAGCCCTGCGAACCCGTGAGTCCTCGTCACGCCATCGTCATCATAGACGTTTAAGTTATAGATGTACCAAAGCTGCTCAAATACATGAACCTCAGCTGACTGAAACTGTGTCTGTTCACAGAGCGAGGTCCCAGAGGGGATCAGATCGTCCCCCCACAGCAAGGTGAGTCCCTCAGAGGTCAGTCTTCGACCTTCAACCCTCTGATGTGGAAATATGAGCTCCAAAGAAATCAGGGTCACTTCTCTGGGATGTTTTAGGACTATAAAGTGAATTTTGGGCCAATCAAAGCTAACCAATGTATCAGTGGAGGTCTTAAAGGGACAGTGCAAAATTTTCAGAGGATTATAGAGTGTGAAATCAACCTGTGTGAAATCTCCTGGATCGTTTTTGTTTCTGTGAACTCAGAGACAGTCTGTCATGTCTATATATGTCCTCAAAAGCCACCATAGTTTCAACACGAAGAGCATTTTTAGTTATCACCGATATTCTGCACACTCTTGTCCAAATACCGGATTTATTTGAAGGGGTTAAGTTTAGGAAAAGGGAACGTTCAAAGAAAGAAATGACACCTGAGGGGAAAACACAGATTTTGGAGGGACTGCTGGTGGGAATGTGACGTTACAGTAGTGGTGTGTCAGTCTTGAACGAACAGATCAAAAGAACTAGTTCTTTTTGATGAACGAAATGAACTAGTTCTCCCCCCCTAAATGACCCGTTCAATCCGTTCAGTTCTTTTGATTGGCTGAAGAGGGACTGCTTGCCTGTCTTATCCTATCGTCGCGCCTCGTTCTGTGTGTGGGTGGGGCTTAGAGAAGCAGCAGCAGTACTACTGAGCTGACTGAAAGACCGGAATGACCGAGTTGACTGAAAGAACGGGTCAAATGAACGAAAGACCGAGTTGAACGAAAGATCCAGACGGTGAACGAGTTGACTGAAAGACCGAGTTGAGTGGCCGCCGCACGAGGCCCGACAGCCGAGCCGGAGCGAGCGGGACAGTCACACACACGCAAAGGCACACAGCTACTGCTGCAGTCAGAGGCAGAGAGACAACTATTAATATGCATTTGCACTGTCTGTTGCTGTTGTCTGTACTTTTTATTATTGTTTTTAATGCACTTCAAAATAATAAAAAACCATTAAAAACCTTATATATAATGTATATATATATATTTTGTTACTCCTACTATAATTTTATATTACAAGTAGTGCAGTGAGATCGCAGCGTTGGACCGGGGGTGGGAAGTGGAGAGTGCAGCGGTCACAGCGTCGGACCGCGCGGGGGGGGGGGGACACGACTGACTAATGACCGAAATGACCGAAAAGAACGAAATGAACGGGTCTTTTTACTGAACGACCCGGAATGATCCGGTTCACTGAAATGACCGGTTTTGCCCACCACTACGTTACAGACCCCTTTGACTGACTGACTGTTTTTTAATTATATTTGAGTCATATTTAGGATTTTGAGACACAGATTTACTCTCAGATTAACAGTTTTGAAATTTTTGACACTGTCTGAGAGTCTAACGAACAAGCTGTGTGTGTGTGTGTGTGTGTGTGTGGGTGTGTGTGTGTGTGTCTGTTCAGTATTCAGCAGAAGCGAATGAACAGCTGGTCGAGTGTGAGCAGGCGGGGCGGCTCGGCGCGGTGGACGTCTCTCTGAGGTGAGTCCTGTCGACACGGATGATCGAAGAACAGAAACACGGAGAACACGTGAAAAAAAAAAAATCCACGATCTGAAGTGAATCCAAGAGTCTTAAAAACAATCATGACATCTTTAAAAATCTGAAGACGTACCTGAAGTGTGACCTTTGACCTCTGGTGTAAAGATGAACTTTGTTTTCACTTCCAGCGACGAGACCAGAAGAGCGCTTCTCAACTGGAGCAAACACGACGACGACGCCGAGCGCTTCTGCGTTTTAGAAGGTAACCTTCACTCCAAAAATGTGAAAATATCTGAATGAGAAACATGAAATAATCTGAGGAGTTTGTGTGAAATACTGGTAATTAAAATGATTCTTAATCTGGAATAAATTAGAGAGAACACCACGCCCCTTTTCAAAGAGCAAAGACCTTAAAACAGCGAAATCATCCTCAGACAAACAGAACTATAACCGACAAAATAACAGAATAAATCATTTACAAAACCATCAAGTTTTAGAAACTGTCCTTTTTTATCTTCCATAGAAACAGAAGGTTGTTGATAAAAGTTGTTTTTAATCTTAATCTGATTATTCTACATTTGAGAAAATCAAACAAAAGTTCAGTGACTGTGATGTTTTTTTATTTTGGTGTTTTTGTTTCCAGACGAGGAGTCCCCGGACTCTCAGTACGTGGACCTGCTGCTGAACCCGGAGCGCTTCACGGGTTACAAAGGACCAGAGGCCTGGAGGATCTGGAACAGCATCTATGAGGAGAACTGCTTCAAGTAAACTCACAACATCACACGTCATATCATGTCTCTTTTATATCTCATATATTATAATGTATATCTGAAGATGGAGAGTCTTTTAAAGGGATTCTTCGTCACATTATAAGGAGTTGGACATTTTTCTGTCCCACTGAGATGATCACAGACTTTCAGACTGACCCAGTTTGGAGATACCAGGATGTCAGGATTGCATAGATGTATGAGAATAGATCTGCGGTGTCTATCTGGAGTAAATCTATCATCACTTCTTTTTCTCAGACCGCTCACCGTGAAGCGTCCGCTCCTCCCTGACTCGTTCCACAGCGGTCCTGGAGGTGAAGGTGGGTCGTCTTCACTTTGACCCCACAGCAGGATTCTCTGTCTTATCTGTGTGTCCGTTCATAAAAACATCTTATTTCTGTTTTTTACAGCGAACACCTTCCACAGATGGCTGCAGGGTAAGATGAGTGTTTTTCTGTTTGGAGACAAAGAGAGGGTCTGAGGTTCGGTCCTGGGTCCTGGTTCACTCTCTCCGTCTGTGTCCGTCAGGTCAGTGTGTGGAGAAGAGGGCTTTCTACAGACTCATCTCAGGCCTCCACGCCAGCATCAACATCCACCTGAGCGCCAGATACCTGCTGGACGGTGAGACAAACTGTCTGTCTTTCTTCTCCCCTCTCCTCCGCTGTGCCGTCATTGACCCTCTCCGTGTCCTGACCCTTCAGATCGCTTGTTCCAGGAGAGGTGGGGTCACAACGTGTCCGAGTTCAGACTGCGTTTCGATTCAGAGCTGACGGCCGGCGAGGGTCCCAAAAGGCTTCGTAACCTTTACTTCCTGTACCTGATCGAGCTGCGAGCGCTGGCGAAAGCTCTGCCGTTCTTCCAGCAGCCGTCCTTCCGTCTGTACACCGGCAGACCTGAGGAGGACCAGAGTCACAAAGACCTGCTGCTGGACATCCTGCAGGTGGCCAGGTCAGTGTGTGTGAGCAGGAAACCAACACCAGGACCAGAAGGACCAGCAGATCCTCGTCCTGGTGTCCCAGTTTGTAGTGAAACCTGTTTGCTGAACTTGTTTCTTCTTAATCCAGATCTTTCCCGCTTCACTTCGATGAGACGTCTTTGTTTACAGGAGACGAGAAGGAAGCCGCCAAACTGAAGGTCAGCAGCAGACGTTTAAAACTCTGCTTTAAATGGATGTATTTACTTTATATTATTATATATACTATTATATATTTACTTTATATTTACTTCTATATTATTATATACTTACTAATATATTTACTATTTTGTAGTTATATATAATATTATATATTTACCACTATATTTACTTTTATATTATTATATATACTTTTATATATTTACTTTATATTATTATATATATTTACTAATATATTTACTCTTTTATAGTTATAAATATTATATATTTACTTTATATTATTATATACTTACTAATATATTTACTATTTTGTAGTTATATATAATATTATATATTTACCACTATATTTACTTTTATATTATTATATATACTTTTATATATTTACTTTATATTATTATATATACTATTATATATATTTACTAATATATTTACTCTTTTATAGTTATAAATATTATATATTTACTACCATATTAACTTTTATGTAATAAATATACTATTATATATATTTACCACTATATTTACTTTTATATAAAATATTTATACTATTGTTTATATTTACTACTATAATCACTTTTATGTAATATATTTATACTATTATATATATTTACTTTTTAACTGAGGAAGGACTCTTAAAAAATACCCTGAGTTTAACACACTAACAACAACAACCCTGAAACATGCAGACAGACGTCCTGTAGGTACAGAAGAAGTCCGTCAGTGTCTAACTTTAGTGTCTTCAACATCAGGAGGACGTCAGACTGGCCTTCTTCAACATCTCCAGGATCATGGACTGTGTGGAGTGTTTCAAATGTCGACTGTGGGGGAAACTGCAGGTCAGAGCGAGACTTTAAAAAACAACCAGAAAACACAAACGGAGAGAAAAACATCAGAGTGATTTCAGACAAAGAGCATCAGGTCTGCTTTGTTCTGATCCGTCCTCTCTCTCTCTCTCTCTCTCTCTCTCTCTCTCTCTCTCTCATCATCAGACTCAGGGATTAGGAACATCACTGAAGATTTTATTTTCAGAGCGACAGATTGAAGCTCTGCCCTCGTCCAGCGACCAGCGACCCAGATTCCAGCTCAGCCGACAGGAGATTGTGTCTCTGCTCAACGCCTTTGGAAGGTGTGTGAGCGCCGTCATGTGATCGTATCTGTGATCTGTCAGTTTACTGTCAGCTCAGTCATATCATACATATCATATATAAGTCATAGTGCAGAGATACTGTCCTACAGGTACAAGTACTCATCTTAAAAACACTGACGGCAAATAAGAAAATATAATATTATCGCACTCATTTTACGGTAATATGGTGATAATAATGTTCAGCTGTAGTAAAGATTGAAAGTCAGTTATACAGTAATATATAATAGATAATAAAGACTGATAATTATACGTGTATTGGGTTTAATTTCACTAAAGAGACAGACGTTTGTCACTCCGTCTGTGAAATGATCCGGTAACATCATGAAAAAATATCCTTTTAAAGCTCCTGTGAAGGACTGTTAGTTTGGGTCAGTTTTGGCGCCCCCTGCTGGACTAAACAGTCTTGACTTATCTTGACATGCTTTACTCTTGACCTTTGACATGAACTCTCCTCCTGCTAACCTTTCACAGTCGTGTATTTTATTAATTGTTGTTTCTTTACCGCTCACACCAAAAAAAAACCAACTCTTCCTGTTATTGTTTCCTTTTTTAATATATACATTATATATATTTATTTACATATAAACATTATATATATTTGAGAAATCCCAGCACCCCTTTTTTTGTTCTGTTTCCCAGGATTTCCACGAGCATCAGAGAGCTGCAGACCTTCAGATCGCTGCTGGCAGAGGAGCGGTGACCACGACTCGTCGGCTTCATTTTCACGTCTTCTGCTTTCATCCGAGTTAAACATGGATGATAAAAAAGCTGCTTATTTTTTTAGATTTGCTTAACTTATTCCTCATGATGTAATTTGTATTTCTGCTTTGTTATCACTGTGATTTTGTTTTGCACCAATTTATGATCTTTTAAGACTGAAGGACCGAGGATGTCCTCTCTGGGACCGTCTGAATATTTCCAAGTTTTCACAAATGCCAAATCCTGATATTTAAATGATATGACAGATATTTAAATGATATGACAGATATTTGAATGATATGACAGATATTTGAGGAGACATAAGACTGTGAACTGCCCGTATTTAATGTTCCTCCAGAATTCAGATTTTTCATACATGTTAAAATAATTTCAGATCATCAGTTGTCCCAAAAATGGAAGAGCAGTTCTCTGCTCTAGTTGTGTTGCTTTTTTTTGTCCTCAGGGTGGCGCTGTTTGTAAAGTAACCTGGTTGTATCCCCCGTCACTGCTTCACTTTACAATCACAGCTGTGTGTCGAGTTAAAACACTGTTGGAGAATAAATCTGTATTTTGTGGTCAGCCTCTCAGACTGATGGTTGTTTCTTGTTTATGAGAGCGTGAGCAGATCCACCCACAGGTGCAGGTTTGAACACCTGCAGGTCTGTTTTTAGAGCTTAATTATCACCAACGATCCATGAAGTGTTGATTAAACTTTTATTTCACTGATTAATTTTATGTATCTGAAATATTTGGCACTAGTGCAGAGGTACTGGAGGTACTGGACATCCAGCAGCTTGTAAAACTTTATTTGGTAAAACTCAAAATGAAGAAAGTTAGGTGAGACGTCGCTGCCTAAATCTCATCTACACAGACTCGGCTCACCTGTCCAGTTTCTCCCTCTTCACTCGCTGAAATTAGTCAGATCCAGATCACCTGGGTGTGCAGGTCCAGCTCTCTCTCTCTCTCTCATTCCTCCTGGACTCGTCCTTCATCCTGTCACCTATCCACATCCACACCACTAACACACCTCATCGTTGATTTTTACAGTTAATTCTTCAGTGGTTTAACTTTTTTCTATAATGAATAATTATTATTTGCAGTCTGCTTTAATGCCCAGCCTGTATTTGACCAAGGCAGGACAAAGTTGTTTTAAAGTATGACAGGACAATGTCAAATGATGCCTCAGCATGTTTGATTTGGAGGTTCGGGTTGGTATTTGATCATGAGGCTCACAACACTAATATTAGACAACTACAGCTGAGTGATATTATCGATAAAATGCAGATATTGACCATAAGTTCATTAGTGGTGCTGTCAGGTGTAAAAATTTCCATTAATATGTGTTGTAGATAAGGTAAGGCATCAGTTCTGTGAATGCAGCAGCAACAAGCTTTAATATGTGGGAATCATAAAAGGAAACAGACGGTGAAACAGTTTGTGAAACACAACTTTGAAAAAAGCTCCTTTAACATCACCACTTCAAACGTGTTTGTCAAGTAAACGTATAGAACAACATCAGCTGTTTATGACACTGTAGTTTTATTTTTGCCATATAGTCAGTGTTTATTAGAGGGACCATTGTGTGCACAAGTTACCAAGTTTTCATCATGAGCTCGATTAAATAATCATGTGAACAAGAGTCTTACAGAAAAAAAAAAAACTTTTTGGAACTTTTTGGGCTCTGTTTCTCATCTTTGGATTTTTTTTGTCCTCAACAATCTTTTTATGGAGAACGAGGTACAAAGAAACAGTCATGTAATGAGACAATATATATATAGATTTTTCTCAGAACACATGAACACAAACATCCCAACCCATCCCCTCTATAACATCCAGTGTTCCCCATTTTAAAGAGATTAAATAAGTAATTAAATAAATATATTAAAAAAGAAAAACAAAAGCGGAAGTAGGTAATTTGACTGTCGTGTTTAAGAGTAAACGAGGAGGCTGTTCCTGCTTCAGAATTTTGTATTAGTGGATTCAGTTTGAGTTTCAGGGAGGGTTTTGAGTTTGTTTATGAAAGAGATTGTTGGGATATTTTTAAAAACAAATATTGATCCCCTAATTTTTCTAAAAACATTTTCATTAAATATTAAAATCTTTAAATAACTTATTTCAATGTCAGCAACAATTGGGCAAAGTTATTATCTTACAAACCTAAATATGGGCTCTTAAAAGAAACAAAGGATTCAGTAGAAAGCCTCTTATTTCCAGAGATCGAGTCACTGGTCCTTTTTTTATTTGCAGTGGGCTTCACTTCTTTCTTAATTTATTTTTTTTAATTTTTATATATATTTTTTGCATCAGTTACTTCTGTTGTGACTTTTCTGTTTTTTTTCTGCACCATTTAGTTTCCTATTTTCATCGGTAACTTCTGTTTTTTTTTAAATTTTCTATTCTTTTTTATTTGCATCAGTGGCAGTTCTCGGCCACCGTACTAAGTAATTAAAATAAAACCTCATCGTTGTTTTTCAGTGGCTTGTTTTGGTGTAAGTGTTGTTTTGTCCGTCGGTCCGTGAAGGCAGCATAAATCCTTGGACAGTAAAGGGTTAACCTCAGTAATAGGATGAATGGAGATTGTGGAGAAGGAGAAGAAGAAGAACAGCATCTGATTACAGAGAGAGAGAGAGAGGGGAGAACACACGGTCTGACTAACAGCAGAAAACTGAGTTTATTTCCACCTAAAGAGGAAGAACTCCTCTCTTTCTTTCTGTAGATTTAACTCCTGGGTTGAGAGTGAACTTTTCCACTTTTTCACCGGTAAAAACTCGGAGAGTTTATCCAGTTTTATCCTGTTATGCTGTGGAGAGAGTCGGATCTTCTGTGTGTTCATGGCTGAGGAGGACTGATCCATGACTGCGGAGTTAACCTGAAACATGTCGCAGTTAGTGGAGGATTAACAGAGACGGACTGACATCTTTATTTTTATTGTTTTTATGTTTTAATCGGAGACACACGGAGGAGTTTTAGGATCTCCTGGAGGAGTCAGGGTCTGGTTTGTTCCTCCAGGTCGGAGTCAAACAGGTAAGACAGCTCACCTGTCTGCTAACAACACATGCTGCCGACACCCTGCTAACCTGTGCTACAGACTGTTCCTTTATTCATGAATCACTTTGACTGTTTTTATCACACAGAGCTTTTTTTTTTAGACTAACGTGAACGCATCTTCAGCCGCGAGCGTCAGATAATGACAGTTAGCATGGAGGCTAATTCAGAGCTAACACAAACATGAAAACTGTGACATGGATTTTTAACTGGAGCTTTATCACCAATAAATTAATTATACACACTTTAAAAAATAGATTTGTACAAAAGATAGTGAGTTATAACTGAAAGTTTAAAGTTAATGCTGAGAGCTAAGGGTTTAAACCGATACTGCTAGCTAGCAGCAGAGAGCTGCTGCTAATTTGGTGATAATATTCAGTCGCAGGTGATCAAAATACTCCATTGTCCATAGAGTTCATTCTTTTTCACCAAACTCAGTTTTAAAGCTACTATAAGTGATTTTTTTTACCACTAGGGGGCAGCACAAGTGACTGCACTGCAGCCTTGATGGACGCTTTCCTCGTTAAAACTGTAAAATTGGGGATAATATTCCAGCGTAAAATTAATTTACGGTATTTTTCGCACTATAAAGAGCTCTTAAAATCCTCTTGGCTTGTCGGAGCACTGCAGCCACCGTAGCCTCGTGGAGTTATTGAATGAGTTAAATAAAGTTTGACTTGTCTGACTGTTTTGTTTGGTTTAATGTGCTTTATAATCTGGTGCGCTTTATGTATGAAAATAGACGCGAATAGACGTGTTCATTGATGGTGCGCCTTATAGTGCGAAAAATACGGTAGGGTCAAACACACGGTAACACCGAGTTAGACCCCCCCTCCAGAGATGAATGTTGTCGACCGCTTGCTTCTCTAGTTATACCAACTTTAGTAACGACCGCAGGATAGTGATACAGATAGGTCTGAGGAGCCATAAACAAACCTCAACCAAAACGCCACTCTATAGCCACAAATAATGTTCAGAACAGCACCTAACTTCATCAACAGGACATATAGGGTCACAGACATAGTACTAGACACCAAACATCTTTTTAACTTTGACTCATTTCTTTAACAAAGAGACTAAACACAACTCCGCTAACTCTGTAGTCTATAAGCTGGGCCAATAAACTTCTACTGTAGTAAAATGAAAAGGTAAAGGTGTTTTTATTGAGCCGAATTATCAATAAAATTATGATTTTGTTAACAGGTATGGATTTATGTGCTGTCGAGTTAATATATTTGAACAAGAGCACAGTAAAGTTAAATCAGCTAATTTTCCTATGAGGTTCTGTTACTAAATAGAACTGCAACAGGTTCTACTGAGGTTAGTACATATAGGGTCACAGCCATTGTACTAGACACCAAACATCTTTTTAACTTTGACTCATTTCTTTAGCAAAGAGACTAAACACAACTCACCTACTCTCTTCCAGCAGCCGCAGCCGCCGAGACCTCAGGCCAGTCCATTACGGACTACAGCGGGGTGACGCAGCTCAAGGAAGAACATTTGTGTCTGCAGTGTAAAATGATTAATATGGTGATTATTACTTCAAGAAAATGATAAAGAAATGATCGTAAATGTTCTTCCTTGAGCTGCGTCACCCCGGTGATGAAGTTAGGTGCTGTTCTGAGCATTATTTGTGGCTATAGAGTGGCGTTTTGGTTGAGGTTTGTTTATGGCTCCTCAGACCTCTCTGTATTTCTATCCTGCGGTCGTTACTAGAGTTGGTATAACTAAAGAAGCAAGCGGTCGACAACATTCATCTCTGGAGGGGGGTCTAACTCGGTGTTACCGTGTGTTTGACCCTAAATTAATTCACGCCGGAATATCCCTTTAAGCAACAAATACTATTAAGCGGTCAGTTTTTAGGTTGTAACCCCCCCTTGCTCACCCCTCCTGTTGGTGAAGTGATGAAGGCCTAAAAGCTCCAGTGATGTCTCTTAAATATGTCCCTGTATTTGTCAGGTCTGCACCATCCAAAGTTTCTGTACAAGTTCTTCACACACAGTGACCTCTCTTCTCTTCTTCGTCCTCCAATCGACTAACTGTTATTGGGCGTTCATTAAATACAAATTGTAAATGTTACAAGTAATTATTATCACACAGCAGATATTTGGACTCTATCACAGGTCGGTTGTGCTGATACCTGCAGCTACGTTACTTTTCCGCTCTTTATAAAAACTTTGTGTTGTCAAAAATCTTAATGTGAGTATCAAATGTTTCAGGCGTGGTCTTCCTCCTCTCTTTGATTTAGTTTCTGAGTTTATAGATAATCTGAATAAAGTGATATCTGACCTCTCGCACCATCAGCCCTGTGATACTGCAGTTTAAAGGAGTTGTTTGAGGCTTTTTCAGGTGTAGCAGAAGTTAGTGTAGCGGGGTGGGGCAGACAGGCAGGCAGGAACTTTTCCCCGACTCCAGGTTCGAGTCCCGTCCTGCAAATGGAATACCACAAAAACGTTAAATATGTGCTCACTTCCTCACATTACATCAGCGTTTAGCAAAAATAAGAGCTAATCCCTGATTCACAGATATGTTGTGGCTTGTTATGAGACGCTTAGAGCCTGAAAAGTATTTTAAAAATGAACGGTGAATATTTATAAAGACAGGGCTGTGTCTTTAGCTGTTCGTCTGAGGTATTAAAGACGACCAAATACTTTTTATTTTCATTAAATTGAAGGACAAAATGAGATAACAGTGGTAAATATTGTTGGAACTCTCTTCCAAAAGTAGAACCAAAGTTCAGATATTCTCAGCCCGGAGGATAACAGCTACTTCCTGTTTGGCTGACCCGTCTAGTCCTGGTTTTTAGGATGAAGAAAGTCCAGCCTAAGAGGGTTCAGCTCATTCACAGAGAATCACAACAACAGACGTGTTTATTTTACTAAAATGTTGTTTTTTTATTTTCATCACAACTTCGACCTTTAATTTTGATCAAACCGAGCCTTCCTGTCGAACTCTTTCACTGCCCCCCCTTATTTAAAGGAGAGTGTGGGCTGCAGGTTTAACTCGGCTGTCATGGTCGTAGTCCCCCTGGGGTCCACAGTGACCCGGGTTCAGGTCTGACCTTGGCCTCTGCTGCTGTTCCCTCCCCACTCTCTCCTGCGTTCGTTTGTTTGTCAGCGAGGATAAATCCTGCACGTCGAGTTTCTGCGTTTCTAGACAGCAGAGCTTAGATCATTTGTTCTGGAGTCAAACATGGACAGCAGGCGGCGAGCGGGGGGCGGGGGCGGGGGCGGGGGGCAGATTCTGGGTTAATCTCTCGCCACTGTCGCCTGAACACAGACTGTGCCGAGCTGGTCCGTGCCAGAGTCCTGGTGGAGGATTGTGGAGCTGAAGGGTCTGGCGTGGAGCTCCAGCTCAGCCTCCCTGATGTGGTTTTGGTGAGAGATGGAGCAGCTGTGTGTGTGTGTGTGTGTGTGTGTGTGTGTGTGTGTGTGTGTGTGTGTGTGTGTGTGTGTGTGTGTGTGTGTGTGTGTGGGAACAAGGCTGAGTTGTCCTTTTCTTTCACCCTCTGGTTTCGCCGCTGGACTCCGCCTCTCTCTGATCCGCTCCGGTTTGGTGTCCCGCCTTCGCCTCGGCTATTTCAGAGTTTTTTCAGTCAAACACGGCGGTGGCGGCGGCGCCCAAAGACACACCGGACGTCCCAGGAGTGAAATCTGAAAGTTAGTGGGAGTGTGAAAATGAAGCTCGAGTGTTTGTTAAACTCAGATTTCACAAAAATGTAAATTCTGCTCCAAACAGGTTTGTGTTTCTCTGAAGTGTGTTTGCTCAGCAGGTGTGTTTACCTTGGAGCAGGTTCATGTGATGCTGGTCTGCCCTCACACTGTTCACTCATATCTAACTAGGCTAGTAATACAACAGGCCTGTGTGACGGGTAAATGGGTGAACCAGGTGATCAACAGTAAAATGACCTGATTTGATCCCTTTGAACAGGGTTGATCACCCTGACGGTAAATATGATATTTATATAGAGTCATGTGGTTATAATGGGAGTCAACGGGGCAGGAACAGACACTGATACCATAAAGGAAGGTTATATATATGGATATCGACTGATATGAAGAAATATATTGTGATAAACTTGTTACCGTATCGCTCTGCCCTAAATTGAACATTTTCAGAGTTAAAATTTTTATCATTTTTATTTTCTCACCTGTTGATTATCTTGTTGAATTTTTTCTGAGGATAGTAAGTGTTTAAAAAAATCCCTGAAATTTAACCCTGATGGGTCGGACTCCCTCTGTGAGCGCTGCGTCTTATTTTAGCCGCAGAGTTGAAGGGTTAACCCCGACACTCCCTTCCCACCTCACTGCTCAGGCAGGTGATTTCAGAGGTGTGATCTAACGCTCTGACCTCCCCCAATAGAGGCCGCTGCTCTCTGGCCGTCTCATTAAGGGTCGTCTCCAGACTCCATGTGTGGCATTTCACCACGGCCCCCAGAATGTGTCACCTTCGTCTCTGCAGAGCGCTTTATAAGTGACAGCTCGCCCCGCCTCACCTCAACACTGCTGACTGTCTGACTGTCTGACTGACTGCTGCTGCGCCGCCTAACAAACCTCTCTCTGTTTTCCTTTTGCTTTTTGCTTCTGCTCTCCGGGGGTCTTCCTCTCTGTCTCTCTGTGTCTCTCAGGCCGGCGGGGACTCAGTGTCTTCTGTTTGGACATCTGTCCGTCTTTGTTTTCGTCTCTGATCAGGTAAGTTCTGCTCTTTCTGTTGTTGAGCTGATTGGGCCGGGGTCACCTGACTTCAGTGGTGTGTTATTTATTTCTATGCTGCTGCTGTGAGTCATGGAGCTGCTGTCTGAGACTCATTGTTTTGGTCGGGGTTGTGAATGAGTGCTGAATGAAGGAATGATGAGAGACAGAGATGATTGACTTTGGTCACCTGTAAGGAGAGAGACGAAGGTAGCTGCAGGTCTTCTCTCAGCATCTCCAGCTGCGTCCAAGAACCTTTAAGAGGTCTGAACTGTTTCAGTTTCAGACACACTTTAGGAATCATGATGAGGGCTGCACAGTCAATCAGATTCATCTTTAACAGTCTGTGTTAAAGATAAATGAGAAAACTGTCTAATTTAAACAGTTTAAACAGTCTCTGTGAGTCTGTGAAGGTCGACGCAGAAAAAACAAATATTGTGTTTTAATTATTATATGATAAAAATCCAAAATTATGAGATTCAAAGTCAAAACCATGAGAATGTAGGGTTGGATATACAAGAACAAAAGTCTTAATTATGAGACAAAAAGAGAGATAGTCTGTGATAATTGAGATAAAAGTTAAAATTATGAACTAAAAAATAAAATTATGGAAAGTCGTCATTATATGAAAAAGTCTAAATTAATAGAGAGTGATAATAACTGGAATAAAAAATCCAAATGATGAGATGAAACTGTCAGAATCAGAAAATAGAAAATCAAAGTTATGAGGAAAAAAATCAAATAATGCGATCGTCAAAATAATGAGATAAAAAGATGGAGAGTCGAACTTTTGAGGCGTCACAGCCATGATAAATAAAAAAGTCATTATTTCGATTCTGACTTTAAAGAGTTTAAAGAAGTTTTTAATGATTAGAGAAAAAGTCTTAAATGTTTAAGTTTGATTGGAGGACAGACGTCGTTACTGAATCTCATAATATTCTCATTTTATCTCAGAACGTTTTCATATTTGACAGTTTTGACCTTTAATCTGATCGTTACACTAACTGTCTCATAATTTAGACTTTTTATCAGACAGTTTAGACTTTTGATTTGAAAACTCTGACTTCCTGTGTTTGAGGTTTGAGGTTCTGTGAAGTCTGTGGTCGGTCAGAGGATCCTGTTTTTCTTAGATGAGCTCTTCTGTGGAGGTCTGAGCTGTCTTCACTCTTCACTTAGCGTCTGTGTGTGAAAACTTCAGGATTTGTGACGCCTTCAGAGGTCAGCTCCAGCTCCAGCAGCGCACGCTAACATGGACACAAGGTTAATAAACAGAAGCACAAACTCTGAGCTCCTCAGACCTTCTAAACTCTCAGAGTAAAAACCAGAACGGGTTTATTTTAGTCAACAGCATCATCGTTTTGAGCGCAGTAGTTATCATTTTCTTCTCGTGGAGGAGGGACACCGGAGCGCTCTGCTGCACAGCTGCTCCTCACATCGGACACAGAACCAGCTGTTGGCAGAGGAACAGCAGCTGCAGCACAAACAGCGTCTCTCTCCAGAGCTTCTGTTCACAGTCGTCTGTTTGGAGCCTCCAGGCCCCGATGTGTGCGCTCTCCCTGAGCCCGTGCAGGAATGCAGACCTACTATAGCAGAGGAGCTTATAGACTCAAACCCGGGTCCATGTGTTCGATATGTAAATGCATAAAGACGGAGGCTGTTGCTGTGCGTTAATCAGATTAATGATCCAGTGAAGGTTTCCAGTGAAGCTCATGAGGGCTGGACCTGGCTCTCAGTCCAGTCCTCCTTCAGCTGGTCTCTCCACCTCCTCTTCCCGCCCTGACCCATTTCTCTACAAACCAACAACCAGGACCTCATCTGGTTCTGTCTCTCTGGACCATCATCCATCTCTTCTCAGAGTCGTCTAAACGACAGAAAAACGACAGAATTTCATGTTTCTGATCCAAGCTGAGATGTTTGTTCAGATGTTAGTCCATCTTCTTTATTAGACGGATATTTAAACCAGGATTAAGGAGAGGCTAAAAGCTGCTGATGTTGGGTTGATGTAGTTTCTGATTGTCGTGGTCTTCAGTGTGAGGGGGTCTAAATGAGGGTTGTAACTGCAGACAGTATCTTCTCTGGGGTTTGGAGTATCTGGTCTTCGTGAAGGACTCGGCTCCAGAGAAGGTCAGTATGATCTGACTCAAAAGAGACAGAAGAGGGATCTGAACCCTGTCCTCACTGATCCTGGAAAACTTGAGTGAGATTATACGGCCGTTGTTGATTTAATCCAGTCTGTGGATCTCTCTGTGTTTGATGTAATCTGGATTTGGACTGTGGTGACCCTCTCTGATGCAGCAGGAGCTTTGAAGATGAACTTTAACCTCCAATCAGATCGTTTGTTGTCAGATTTCTGCTCTGAGGGAAACGTCTTCGTCTCCTCGTCCAGATGCAGTGAGACGGCGTCTCTGAGGTGTTGGTGTAAATCCAGGAAACACCGACTCTGAGTCGCCCGCTGACTCGGCTCTGTGCTGGAGAGGACAGCAGCTTGGTGACCTCATGGTAACTTCCCTTAACTTCAGCGTGCTTCCTCCTTCATATGGATGTTCTTGGAGCTGAGTTATCATCAGGAGCTAGTTCTCGGTCGCAAGAGTTCTATTTTTTTGTTTTCAAAATAAAACACTCGGAGACGAACAAGTGAAAGGTTTTTAGACGTCATTTCACCCCGATGACACCATGGATGAGGAGATGCTGATTCTAGAAGTGTAGAAGTAGATTTCCTCCTCTGGCGTACGGTGAAAATCGCTGCCATTCCAGATCAGAGCCGTTCCAGATGCGGTTGAAATCTGGGTAGATGTAAACAGGAGTTATGGTGAGGTGTTCCTGCTCCACGGTTGACTTTCTCCAAAGTTACTCTGAACCAGCAGAGGTGATGTGAAGCTCCAGTTCTGACGGAGGATCTGCATCAGCATGTCCTTCATATTTGTGTCGACAGGGTTCGAGAAGAATCTGTAATTCTGCTTTGTGCCGTTTCTCTCGGAGGTTGGGAGATTATATTCCTGTTTTAATCCCAGCTGCGAGCTGATTGGCTCTGTGTTTTTGGACCCAGGGGAAGACATGGTCTGGTTAAATCGATGTAAATCTGACAGATGGGAGGAGCAGTAAGAGGTCTGGAACCAGGTCAGGGGTTAAAACCCAAACTGTATTCATTCAGAAACAGGTCGGTCTGTGACGAGCGGTGTTTCAGTGAGAGGAGCAGCCACACCTCAGCCGACGAGCGTGAACACACACACGTGTGTTTTTATGTCATTTGACAGCAGATTTATGTCTGTAGCTGCAGATCCTTTTCCTGACAAACTGGCTCCTTGTGCCTCTGAGATCCGCCGCCGCTGCTGCTGCTGCTGCTGCTGCTGCTGCTGCTGCTGCTGCTGCTGCTGCTGCTGCTGCTGCTGCTGCTGCTGCTCTTGTTGTTGTTGCTGGGTTACAGAAACCTCAGCAGACCTCCTTCCTCTCTGTCTGTCTCAGTCTGTTTCACCGTCATATTCCACCTCGTCTCGCTGCTTCATGGTCAGAGGACTCACTTCCTTATTTCAGTCTTTCACGGCTCCTTTCTTCCCTTCTTCCTTCGTTCAACACTCCTCCTGTTCTCTGATGGAGCTTTTGAAACTTTAATCAGCTGATGGACATATGATAAAACTTTGATAAAAGACGTTTTCAAAAATCACCTGACGTGAGGATATTTGAGTTTAAAAACCTGACCCCTGGATTATTTAACAACAGCTCTGGTGGTGTGTGTGTTTGTTGAGAGTGTGTGTGGAGAGAAAAACTGAATAGAGTGGGGTTGACATGCACCACATGGTCCGGGGTCAGGGGTCAAAGTAGTAATGAGTGTCCCGAGGAGTTTGTCTCTGTAAATAAGGGACCGGTTCTACTCACTTAGGTAGTAAATTAGAACTTTTTAGGGTCCGTACATTAAGGAAGAGCACATGTTTTCAGACCTGTGTATACAGTATCTGATCTATCTGGATTCTGGTGTCCCAGAGAGAGACTCGGTCCAGTCCCAGACCAGTTTTTCTTTCCTGCTGTTTCCTTTTCTGTGCCTGAGAATACCACCGTCATGTAGAATTAAACTCAGACTGTTGTTCTCAGCTAATGGGATCTGTTTGTCTCAGACTGGTCTGATCTCTGTGGTTGGTGTGGTTACTGTGTGAACACTGAGCACAAACATACAAACATCCTCCTGGGTCAGTCTGAACCTGAGCGTCCTTAGAAACTGTCATGGACTCAAAGGTAACTGTCTACTGTTGGCAGGTGAGGCGCCTAACTGTGACCTTCAGTGACCTCAATGAGTTAAAAAGGAAGTTTTAGAAGACGGAAGATAAAAGTGATAATCTCCTGATATGTGAGATTTCAGAAAGCTTTGAACTCTTTTATTATCTTAGAGTCAGAGATCGTCTGCATGTTGTTTAACCTCAGTGACTCGTGTAGAGAGTAGAGGTAGAAGTAGGAGTGGGCCGGGACATGACCCCTGGGGAACATCCCAGAATATCCTTAAACTCTGTCTTTGAAATACAGACATTTAATCACATACAGAGCTTTTTATAAATATTTGTAACAGGGATCTTTTTATCACATGAAGTTGTTGTTTGTGTGCCATAAATAAAAATGTCAGTTATCACATCTACTCTGGCTAACACAGTAACTGACTAAAAAAAGGAGGAGCTAACACACTGACTACAAAAAAAAGGCAGTACTAACACACTAACGGCTTAAGAAAAGGCGGAGCTAACACAAAAACTGACTCAAGTGAATGTAGAGCTAACACAATAACTTTATCAAAAGAAGGCGGAGCTAACACACAGACTCAAAATAAGGCGGAGCTAACAAACTAACCGATTCAAAGAAGGCAAAGCTAAGACACTACTGATTTAAAAAGAGGCGGGGCTATCACGCTCACTAACTCAAAAGAAGGCGGGGCTAACCTGTGACAGTGTTTTAACACAATTATTTAGCGGAGACATGACCCACATGTTGATCAGTCAGAGTTTAGTGTCTGAGGATAGCAGGTCAAAAACCTGCCGTAGATACAGAACAGTTAGTTTATTAGAAGTTTCATTTAAAAACAGATGTTTCCATGAAATCCTGTCAGACGTTTAGGTCCACTTTTCTTTTAGCGCCACCATCAGGTCAGAATTAAAGTTTTTCTTTTGCTTCACAGTCTGACGAACTCTCTGCATAATCAGACTAATAATCGCCTCTTTGTTTACATTACAAACACTGTAAACTCGACATTTTAACAATAATCTAAAACTGAGGATTTAGGCTGTTAACAAACTCCAACACAAGCCTTTAATTAAACACCAGTTATCTGATGATTATAACCGTGTTACATTATAAAGTAATGAACCTGTTAAAGAAGATGATATTGTTATTAAACTATCTTAACATGTTATCCAGAAACATCAGTTTGATCTCATTAAAAATCCACCTCAGCTGACTCGACCTTTTCTGGAGGAGCAGCTGTACTCGGATATTTTCACTGCATGTTCAGAGCGTGTTCACTGTAGAGCAGCCAAACGCGTGTGTGTGTGTGTGTGTGTGTGTGTCAGTGAACCACACCCAGAAACTCACACACTCACGCTAACACTCTGTCAGATTTAGGAGCAGTCATTAGTGATCTGTGGTGAAGAACATTTTCTCATACTCACTCATGTTCTGGCACGCCGGTGGCAGATACCACCGCTGCAGCATGCTTGGCATTCACCTGCGACACGTAAACCTACACACACACACACACACACACACACACACACACACACACACACACACATGTCAGCTGTACTGTTCAGGTCTTTACAGAGACGATGTTTTAGAGGAGATGAAGTGAAGGTTCTTGGTACCTTCTGTATCTCTGTCTCTCTTGTCCTTGTCGTCTAAACGCCTCTGACTGAAGTAAGTCTGATCAATCAATCATCTTGGATATTTGCTCCTTTCCCAGCATGCTTAGTGGCAGCAGTAATGGAGAATTAGTGGATGTTCTATCTGATAGAGACCTCATTCATAACCCGTCAGAGTCCACACATGTTCAGATGTTCAGATCCGTGTTTAATCCACTCTCTGCTCAGACAAACATGCAGATGCCTGACTGTGGTGTTTATTCAGCCTCACTCCCACGTTGTTTCCTGGAGCTCTCCTCTCTGAACCACCAGCACAAGTCGACGGCTATTATTTTGGGAGCCGGTCGGTTATTTACAGAGAGGGAGAGAGAGAGAGAGGACGTTATGAAACAGAGGGAGGAGACCTGAACCTCTCACAGTCCTGTCAGGTCCAGCTGGAGAAGAAACGCTCACTGAGTGAAATATTCAGAGTTCAGAGAATATCCTGAACATGGTTAATTATTCTGTTAGTTATTTAATAATAAAAGTGGAAACTCAGTGTAATCCAGACTCATGAGGAGGGTAACCCACAGAAGGTCGAGTCTGACTGTGGAAATTTCACTGTGAGGAAAAAGAGTGGGAGGAAAAGGTGACCGAGCAGAAGACCAGAGAAACGTCCATCCAAGACCTGGACGGAGCTTCACAGAGACCGGGCCGAGGCTGGAGTCAGAGCGCCAAACAAAACCGCCACAGTCCTGAGCTGGAGACAGGACTTTAGCTCAGTCCTGTTCCCAGATGACCCTGAACCTCAGAGTCTGGAAAGGTTTGGGTCGCCGTATTGTAGACTGTTAATGATCCAAAGTCGAAACAGAAACTCTGTGGAGATTCTCTGTTTGGACTTTGAGGGACACTGGACCCCAAAATACAGAGCAGTTAGAGGTTGACCTGGGCTTTAGTGAGACCTCAGACCTCTGTGAAGGACTTCCTGATAACAGAGGCTGAACCTCATACTGAGTTTATGGACTTTTACTGGATCTTCACAAAGAAACGTTCGATCTCTGACGTTCAGAATCAGGACGCTGACCCGGGGCGGTGATGAGCTCTGGTTTCTCGTACAGAGAGGGTCTGGGCTCACAGTCGGGGCTGCGGCGGCAGCACGCTTCCCTCCAGGTTGTTGTGTCTGCAGCAGGAAGTTCGCCTGGCCTTGGGACGGGGTTTCGTCCAATGGGAGGAGAGCTCAGGGGAAGCTGATGTAAAGAGAAGTCAGGTCACAGTAAACTGTTCTCAGGGTCCATCAGCAGACTCAGAGGGGGGTCGCCTCAGGACGTGAGTTTAGTCTGTGTGGGAATCCCCTCCACATGAACCTGGAACAAAGACCTGATCCTTATTTATGAGTTTATTATTCAGTTTAATTCTGAGGGTTTCGACACGTCTCCACAGCTTCAATCAAGTTTTTAAGGTTACCGTATTTTCCGCACTATAAGGCGCACCTAAAAACCTCAAATTTTCTCAAAAGCTGACAGTGCGCCTTATAATCCGGTGCGCCTTATATGTGGACCAATATTGAGGCACAACAGGTCTCACAACTACGGTAAGCAGCCGCCGACTTCATTTTCCCCCGTAGAAGAAGAAGAAGCGCGCGGTGCATACTGGGATATATGACCGCGTGAGGCGTGCTGTTTCATTTCCATTTGTGCGTGAAAACAGCTGTTTATTCATTTTGGGAGTGAACGGAGTTGTTAGAACGCTGGTTTGTAATCTATTAATAAAGTTTGACTGACCTATCTGACTGTTTTGTTGACATTCCCTTTAGCGCAGCTCCATCTAATGGATGCATAACGTAACCCCCGCCTCTACTGTAGCGTCTTTTCTATGCGCCTTATAATGCGGTGCGCCTGATATATGAACAAAGTTTTAAAATAGGCCATTCATTGAAGGTGCGCCTTATAATCCGGTGCGCCTTATAGTGCGGAAAATACGGTAATTTGCATTAGTGCAGTACAGATCTTGGTATCGACTCACTGCCATAAAGTACACTGACGTGCCATTTCAGCGTTTTTATACAGCGTTCAATTTCAACACTAAAATATTCACATTCAGTCAAGCCTTTCCGAACTACGTTACAATTTTACAATTAAGCTCATAGTAAGAACCTTTAATCGAGAAACTGGGCGCCATTCTCTTGACTTTCCGGCGCTGTGCTTCAGTCGGGGAAGAACTGCGTTCAGGAGAAAAAGAAAAGCGCGTGGCTGTTATAAACTGAAGCGTCCGTTCTGACTGTAGCGAGCTCGCTGATATCGGAGCTGTCGTGAAGATGGCTAGTAGAGGAAGTGACGTACATTTCGCAGAATTCGCAGAACAAATCGTGTTTCTGGGATGGTCCGGGTAGCGACACCGCCTCTTGCCCCGGCTCTTGTAGCTGATGCCAGGGTGCCCGCCTCCTGCTCTGACTGTTGGTGGTCCACCTGGCTGACTGCTAGCGCTGTAGCTGGCTTCAGCTCTGAACCTTACTAGCTAGATTGGTTATTACAGCTGTGAAACGTCATCGTCTGTTGGGTTAGGGTTCGGAGATTCAGAATCATGATAATGTTCTGTTTCCAATGTTCTGTTCGGCTTGAGCATGTGATGACATTTCACAACCATAAGGAATAACCAATCTGAGCCCACCTTTTCTAGCCAATCAGAGGCGAAGGAGGGCGGGACCTTCCCCTACCATCCAACGAAAAAAAAAAGGGCACTAGAACTCCTCTGGTTAAAACCGGACTGAGCTCAGGGGTTTAAACGAAGGTGTTGGTGTGAGAAACAGTCAGTCTAACTCTGACTCCTCGATCCAGACTAACCCCAAAGCTCACCTGTAAGGTACACGTGTTCAGTCCTGTCTCTGAGTTTGAGTTCAGGTCCATGAAGCAGAGACATCACACAGTTAAAGTTCCTCATGCCTGTGAGTTATTATCTGTACGCTTCTTCTCCACAAATGTTGGTGCGTCCTCTCTCCATGAATGAGATCCATTGTGGGATAGCGGGCCGGGCTGACACAGATTCCTGCCTCAGTAATGGAGCGGATGAGTGAGACAAGGATCAGTGTTTATGGGACACACACACACACACACACACACACACACACACACACACACACACACACACACACACACACACACGGTCCAGTTGTGTGCAGACTCAGGGAAACTTGGGCAGTGATGTGGAGAAAAGCGGCCTGTGGGCAGAGACTCTGAGTGGACTGACGTGGAGCTGCAGAGACAGAAACTGAGGAGTGGAGTCGGGCTGAGAGCGAGGAGGGTCACGAGTTTGGGAACGGTTTTCTCTGAGAAAACCGCTGAAGACTCCCGACCCTTCCACAAAACCTGGTTCTAGTTTTTCCAAAGAGACAGTCTGAGTCCTGTTCATGTTCATGTGATCGAGGCTCCGAACACATGAAGTTCTCCTCTAAATGCTGGGAAGATTTATTCTTGGTGAGGATAAAATACTGGAGTCCTCTCAGGGGACTGGATGTGTTTGGATGTGCTGAGTTGGTTCTGAAGTCTGGTTCAGTTAAAGACAGCAGCACAAGAAGGAGGAGAGGTCTGCAAACAGTCAGTAAGAGCAGCAGGTTTAACAGACTTAACAGTCTGGAGGCTGATGTGACGACAGCTGAGCTCAAACCTGAAAACTTATTCTGAGTTTTTGACATCGGGACAATATATGTTGGTTATCAACCTGTGACTTAAAGTCCCACTCTGGCCGTTTTGTTTTTTTACTACATTAAGTGTTCTCAGTGGTCTTTACATCGTAAGTTTTTTTAAGGTGTTTCCTTCTGCAGAGCTCCTGTAGCTCATTAGCGATTCGCCTCTAAGTCGTGGGCGGAGTCGGCGCTGCTCTGCACACTCCTCTTCATGCTAGCTTGTAGCCGAACACTGTCGATATAGTAGAAGTTGCAGGTAACATCAGATCTATTCAGCTCTCGGACACTTAAGTCTTCATCCGCTAACACACACGCTTGTTCTGCGATCGTCCTATTTCTCGGAGTCTGGCCTGCAAAGCGGGGCTCCGGGGGCGGAGCTTGGATTAGTGACATAGGAAATCTCACTGTGTCTGAACCTGCCAGAGATTCACAGAGATGTGAATGCAGAAATACTCAGAGATGCAAATACGCACTTAGTTTTCTTATTATATGTCCTTTAGTATCAGAAAAATGAACCTATGAACATATAAAAAACAAGAAAAACTTGATTTTCATCGGAGTGAGTCTTTAACGATGGAATATTAATGAGCTCCCATCTCGTGTTTTAAAGGTGTTGATCTGAAACCAGCTGTACAGAATAAACAAACCTCCTCTCTCTCTCTCTCTCTCTCTCTCTCTCTCTCTCTCTCTCTCTCTCTCTCTCTCTCCAGTCTCTTTTCTAGCCGCCACCATTCGGTGCTGTAAGTCCGACCCCAAAATGTCTTCCAACGGGGACCTCAGTGAGCTGGGCACCTCGGACAGCTTCTGGGAGGTAAAACATCAGCTGACTGACATCTGATCACATGACTGAGAAATGTCTGAATCTTAATTAAACTGACTTCAACATGGTTCTAAGAAATAAAGGAAATGTTCACGTTATCCATCAGTCAGTCAAACTTTTATTAAGAGTCTGAACAGACAGTTTGCTTTAACAGCTGATTGTGTTACTCGCCTCTTAATCCTGATCCCCCAAAGTTACAATAACGAGGTCGTTAAATCTGTTTTTAAATGTCTTTAAAATCCTAAATGGATCTAAACCTGGAGAAGAGACGAGAGGAGAGGAGGAGCAGTGCTGGTGTTTAAACAGAGACACAGACACTTAATGAGGCCCTGCTGACTGACGGACTGACTGACTGACTGACTGACTGACTGAACAGCCTCCACACTTCTCTCTTCTCCAGCGTTAAATCAGAGTTTCTGCAGGTCTTAAAAAGTCTTAAAGTGTTTAAAATCCAATAATTTGAATTTAAAATGTCTAAAATCCTCTTAAAACCTCATAAAATGTCTTAAACACAAATTTGAAAAGTCTTAAAAATGCTACTTACAAATAAAAATTGATTTAAAGTGAGTTTAAAATGCTCAGATTTCTCTTCATGTCTTCTGTACTTTTTTGCCTGTACTGAGGTGAAATGGATCTTAAATTGTTTTCATTATGCTTTTAAAAAAAGTCTTAAAAAAGTCTTAAAATTTTGACTTGTTGAAACCTGCAGAAACCCTGTAGATAAATCATCATCATCATCATCATCATCATCGTCATCATCATCGTCAGTCTGAAAAACATCCTGTCAGGTGGACGCGCTGAAACATCTGCCGCTCTAATAATAGTATGGTCGTGACGCTCAGTGAACGGACTGACTGACTGATATCACAGAGGGTTTCAAAGATCTGTCTCCGTGCACGTGTGTGTGTGTGTGTGCACGTGTGTGAGGGTTTGATTATCTCGTGTTCGTCTGCAGCCTGCGAACTACAAACGGACAGTGAAGCGAGTCGACGACGGTCACCGGCTGTGTAACAAGCTGGTCAGCTGTTTCCAGGAGAGAGCCAAGATCGAGAAGAGTTACGCTCTGCAGCTGAGTGACTGGGCCAAGAAGTGGAGGGGCGTGGTCGAGAAAGGTGAGCGAAAAAACAGGCGTCATAACGGGTCGATAACGGCGCTGCAGCAGAGCGCCAAACGACCCGACACCAGGATGATTATGAAACAGGGATTCATGACCTCAGCTGTAAGACCGTCCCCCTTTCCCTGCTCTTGATCCTCAGGTCCTCAGTACGGGACTCTGGAGAAAGCCTGGCACGCCTTCATGCAGGCGGCGGACCGGCTCAGCGAGCTGCATCTGGAGCTGCGGCAGCGGCTGGCGGGCGAGGACAGCGAGAGGATGAGAAACTGGCAGAAAGAAGCGTTTCACAAGCAGATGATGGGAGGATTCAGACCAAGGAGGCAGACGACGGCTTCAGGAAAGCCCAGAAACCCTGGGTCCGCAAACTGAAAGAGGTGGGGCTTCTGAGGTCACGTGATAGTGATGACAGCAAGGGGTTAACGGAGGTGGTGCTACGGCGCAGTCTAAACGTTAAAATCACAGAAACTGCAGTAAAAAAACTCACTCATTCCAGACCATGAGTTGTCAATCACTCAACTTCACATCTTTGTGTGTGTGTTTCATTTTGTGTGTGTTTGTGTGTGTGAAGGTGGAGTCCAGCAAGAAGACCTACCATCAGGCCAGGAAGGAGGAGTGGACGGCGGTTACCAGGGAAACGCACGCCAAGGCCGACCCCACCAAGTCACAGGAGGAAGTCCGTAAATACACGAACCGGGTGGAGCGCTGCAACCAGGAGTGTGACAAAGTACAAGGCTCTCACACACACACACACACA
Organism: Xyrichtys novacula; assembly: GCA_962446985.1. NCBI lineage: Eukaryota > Metazoa > Chordata > Actinopteri > Labriformes > Labridae > Xyrichtys > Xyrichtys novacula. Next base: position 39,222,400 of record OY660864.1, on the reverse strand, counting down.
CACACACACACACACACTCCCTGGTGTAGCTCTGCTCGTGGCGGTCTGGGTGTGTCTGTGAGTCCAGAAAAACATACCTGTGTGTGTTTTTTTGAGGGTTTCAGCATGACCAGGCTTGTCTCCTCTGAACAAACTCCAAACGCTGCAGGTCCCAAAGATGGAAACATCCAGAAAGAAACTCAGAAACAGTCTTTACAGAGTCTCTAACAGAGCTCAGAACACCACAGTGAAATCTACCGTCATGGATCATCTGCTGGTTTGAGGAAATCAAGGACTCGGCTGTTTCTGAGCGCGCTCAGTAATCAGTGGATCTGAAGGGATCTGTGCTGATTCAGAGACCAAAAACACATTTACAATATAATATTTGTTTGTTTATTATTTCTTATTATTATATTATTATATATATTCTATTATTTTATGTTATTTTTATTATTATCACTTATTCATTTATTCATTTATTATGTTTTTATTATTAGTAGTATAAGTATTATCCCATTATTAATATTATTATTATTATTTATTTATTTTTGTAATATTTTCAATTATTTATTTATTTATTATCATGATTATTATTATTTTTTTAAATTTCATTTCATATTATTTTATAATTATAATTATGATTATAATTACTTATTTATTTATCTATTCATTTATTAATTATTATTTTATTTAGTATTTATTATATAATTATTTATGTATTTATGTATTATTATTATTATTATTATTATCGTTATTATTTTTTTATTCAGTATTTATTTAATATTTATTTATTTAATTATTATTAATGATATCATTATCATCATTATAATTATTATTATTATCATCATTATTATTAAAATTACTATGAATTTTGGAATTATTATTCTTATCAATATTGTCATTGTAATTAAGATAATTATTTTTATTATTTCGATGGACTTCCTCTCTCTGCTGAGTGCACATGCTCAGACTCAGATCATAAATTAGTATTTTACCCAAAGTAAGAGGAACGCATCACTTAAAGCTACCATGAGGTACTTATGTTTTGTATCAGTTTTGGCGCCCCCTGTTGTTTATCTTGTCCTCTTCATGCTTAATAAGTGTCTCCTGACAGATAACCAGATCACCCCGACTCTGTTGATTGTCGATATCTGATGTGGAAAGACGGCAGGGATTAGATTCAGATGTTGGGAAATAAAAAAAACATGTCCAGACACACCTGCACACAGAGCTGCTAACAACTGTTTCATTAATTAGTTTAATTAGTTCAATTAATTGAACCATGTGGCCATGTGCCACGAAAAGTGAAACTGGTGAAACTGGTGAAACAGGAGGAAGTTCAAACGGGACCAGTAACCGTCTCCAACAGTGAAGCACAGATCCTTCGGTTGATTCTGAGATTATGTCGTTCAATCAGAGCGAAACATGAGCAGGACTTAAAGAGTTAATTATTAGTGATTAATAACAATTATTATTTATGATTGATAACAATCCCAGAGATTTTAACTCCTTCAGGACTCTTTAACAGTCACAGCTTCTCACCTGTAGATGTCCCTGACTGACTGACGCTCCAGTAAAGACCCTCTCAGTGGGAGTCCAGCTTCCTGACACACACATTTCTGTCTCTTCAATATGTGTGCGTGTGTGTGTGCGTGTGTGTGTGTGCGTGTTCAGGCGAAGGAGCGTTACACGAAGGCCCTGGAGGAGCTGAATCGCTGTAACCCTCGCTACATGGAGGACATGGAGCAGGTGTTCGACCTCACGCAGGAGGCCGAGAGGAAGAGGCTGCGCTTCTTCAAGGAGCTCCTGCTGGACATCCACACACACCTGGACCTGTCCTCCAAGGAAGGGTGAGACACACACACACACACACACACACACACACACACACACACAGAGGCTGATTTATTGATCGGTGGTCTGTGACTCAGAGCGGAGGTATGCAGATCTGTTTGCTGACTGTTTGTGAGTTTACACAGGAGTTAATAGAAAACTTCGCTGTTGTCCATTAACTATTGACCTTTTTATTTCATCGACACGGGTTTCCGTTACCATGGAAACTCTTTCTCTGATTTATCCAGATTTGATCCTTTCTGGTCTTTACACAGACAGACTGATCAACCATCTCCACACTGAGCGTGCTCAGACTCGACTCTCTGGAGTGATTCATAACGAGCAGATTCGTCTCACCCTGATGATCTGGCCCTGAACCAAAAGTCAAATTAAAGCTGAGAGAGTTTTTCAAACGTGATTCGGTGATAATCGATCGGTTTCATCTTCTGCTGTCTGTCAGGGATCAAAACTGGAAAAAGCTGCTTAAATAAAAACCGTGCAGGAGTCGTGTTGAGCAGATAAGCCAAAGCCGACCTGATATTTGTTCGTTTTCAGTATTTTTAGAAACACCATCTGTGTTTCTCCAAACTGCACAAACAGTTTTTGTCTGTTTCTGATTTTCTTTGCAGTGAAATTGTCGACGTCTCCTCTCCCTCCGATGGAGAGGATGGTGATCTTACTCTGAGACAGAAATGGAGATGGTCTTTACTTTGCTCTGTTTTCTCTTTAGTCGGTCTGTGATGAGACCTAAAGAACTAGAGTTTAACCAGAACTGAGAGAAAGACAGCGGGGAAACGCAGTCGATGAAGTTCAGCATCTTCAAACAAAGATTTCGTAAAGGACATCTACTAAAACGTCTTATTTTTCCTGTTAAAATCCTCATTTTTCTCACTCCTCAGGGTGGTACTTTTTACACCGCTCTATGGTCATGAAACGACCTGAAACGTCTTTACAGACTCGTCCTAAACTAGATGTCAGCTTTATTAGCGTGGGCGTGGCTGTTCTCCGCTGGTTTGAAGTTCGTCTTTGTTCACCAAAATCACGACAGTCTAAAAAAAAGTCATCTTCTCGATCTGTGAATCTGATAACAAACAAAAGACGGTTTAATGAAGAGAATCTCAAACTCGACCTGTGCTGCTGCTGTCCTCCTGTTCTTGTTTCCTGGATCCGTTAAAAATCATGAGTGATTGCGGCGCTAGCCTCTGTTTTAGAGTCACTTCCAGGTTCTGGTTCTGAGCCTCATGGAGGGTCCAGGTCCCAGTAACAGCTGATGTTGGAGTTCATTGTCCTGAGAGAGTAACAGGTTTTCTGGCTCTGAGGTTGGAAAAGTTCTGAGTGTGTCTGAAAACAGAACCAGAACCAGTCTGACTGTGGGGTGGGGGTTCAGATCTGTCATATCTGAGGGAGGATGAGGAGGGAGCGGACGTGAAGATGAGATGATTGACAGCTGCTCTGTCTCCCAGGTTTAAGAGTCTGTACCGGGACCTGGGTCAGACCATCCAGGGGGCCAACGACACCGAAGATCTGCGATGGTGGAGGAACACCCACGGACCGGGCATGAGCATGAACTGGCCGCAGTTTGAGGTGTGGATGGACTCACACGCACACACGCACACACACACACACACACACACACACACACACACACGCTCCTCATTGCTGTAGAGTCTCGTGTGTTTCAGAGCGGCTGAATTTTAAACAGTCGGACTGTGAAAGAGTCGCTGTGTGACCGAGAGCTCTGAGTGGGGTCAGGAATGTCTGAACACACACACACACACACACACACACACACACACACACACACACACACACACGCACACACACACACACACACCATCGTGTGTAGGATTGTGTGGCTGCTGGTGGAAATGTACAGCTCTGACTGAGTCATGAACAGAGCGGACCAACAAATATTTACAGATACGAGAAAACACGACCGATTCTGGGAGGAGGAGGGGGAGGAGTCAGGAGGAGGAGGAGGAGTCAGAGATGGTAGAGGTGCTCCTGGTGAAGGATTTCCAAATCAATCAAACAAATATTGAAATTCAGAAACAGGAAACAGTCAGAGTTTACTGAACATGGATGAAAACTTTTCCCTTCAATGTTTTAACACTTCAGACTGACGCCAACTTAAAATGTCACTAAAATCCGACTTTTGGTCACATGATTAAAAATAAGTCAGCACGTCCAGTAAACGGTCACGTCCTCCTCAGGGTTTCTGGACTCTCCTTTAGAGAGAGGGTGGAAAACTCAGGAGGAGCTCAGAGTCGAGCTGCTGCTCCTCCACGATGAGAGGAGTCAGAGGAGGCGGTTTGGACGTCTAACCGGGACGACGCCTCGTTGGTGAGGTGTTCAGGACATGTCCAACTGGTAGAAGACTACAGTAGACCCAGGACACACTGAAGAGATTGTCTCTCCGCTGTCCTGGGAACAGCTCAGTGTCCTCTGAGAAGACTTATGACCCCTGTCACCCAAAGGGGGCGGGGCTTGAACGTGAGCGCAGTTAGCACGGTCACTCAGTTATTGAATAACTACATAAAACAGTTGAAGGAGATTGGAGACTGAAGTGTTACAAACTCGTCTCCTTCTTCATCATAATCCAACGATCATTTCAAACTCCGTCTTTATGATCCAGAACTTTAAACTGACTCTAAAAATGAAGCTGTGAAAAAGTCCGTCATCCTGGAGTCAGAACAACAACAGCAGGACTTTAGTCTCCATGAATACGAGCGCTTCCTTAAACCCACGCCTGTGTGAGGATGATATAACCCACTCTGATCAGTTACACACAGGAATGTCCACGCCCTCCTCTGATTCACAAAGAAAGGAGCGCTGTTGTTTGAGAAGATCTGCAGACTCAGTTTTCATCTCAGAATGGAGATACAATCGTCTCACTTCCTGTCTGCCCCCCCCCACACACCTTACTCTTTGTGTGTGTGTGTGTGTGTGTGTGTTCAGTCTTCGACACGTAACACGAGCAAACTCAGAAACTGGACCACAGACAGTCTGAGGAGAGATCTGATTGGTCGATTTCCTCACAGCTTTGACTCTCAGACTCAGACTCGTGTCGTTTGTCGACCTTTAATTCATGGCTGTGTCATTCTGAAGGTCATTAAAGGTCATTAAAGAGACAGCGCATCATCACACTCTCTCCATGACCACAAATGAACCAGCGTCCGATCACATGATCAGCTGAGTGGGAGTAAACAGGAGTATTTGTTGATCGTCAGCATCCTATCAGTGCGGGGGACGGCGGCCTGGAGTCTGTGTGTCTGACTGACATGTTCACAGACTCTCAGGTGGTCTTACATGCTGCTTTAACACTCTGAACATGAACCACGCCGCTGTCGTCCCCTTCTTAGCTCCATAAGGCGGATGTTTTGCCGCCTCATGCTGGTCTTAAGCTGGTGAACACATGAACATTGATCCTTCCTTCTGCTGTCTAATCTCCTCCTTCAGGAATCTGTAAGCTGATTAAAAAAACCCGTTTCTTTATGATCCTCCTCATTCACTCAGGGAAATCCACCCTGACGTGCATTACTGCCCCCTGCTGTGTTGGAGTGTGCATGAACTGACCTGAGCCCGCATGAAACTGCTCCAAGACCCACTTTTAGGTTCTGATCCACCCGTGGAGAACCGTCCTGTGATCCTGAAGAGACTCTGTCGAGTTTTCAAAACAAACCCTCTCTAACCTCTCTCTCCTCTCTCCTCTCTCCTCTCTCCTCTCTCCTCTGAGGAACCTGCGGGTGTTCCCATGTCGCTGCTCACACGCAAACACACAAACACACTAACACACTTTTACACTCACACACATTTTCATTTACTGTACTTGTGGGGACAGACTATAATGACAAAACTTTTGAGGACTGAAAAAAGCGAGACGTCCTCTGTGTGTCACTTTAGACAAACTGTTCATATCTGATGGCAATACTGAGGACATACTGAGAACACACACACACACACACACACAGACACACACACTCACACACATTTTCATTTACTGTAATAGTGAGGACAGGCCATAAATGTTCTAACTTTTAAAGGACTGAAAAGAGGAAGATGTCCTCTGTGTGAGAAACTGTTCATTTCTGATGATAATACTGAGCACACACACACACACACACACATACACAGACACACACACTCACACACACACACACACTGATAGTTTCAGCTCTATTGAGACTGTAAATACCAGTAATTGTATCCCCTGCCACCTCCTCCCTCTGTCAGCGCCCTGTTATTAGGTCCAGAGTGTGTGTGTGCGTGTGTGTAAGTGTGTGTGTGTGCGTGCGTGCTTGTTTTTGTCTGGGTGTGACCCGATAGGTCTCCATTGATTATCCCCCCCAGAGTGAAGAGGGTTCATTAACTGAGTCCAGCTGCAGTTTTTCCTCCTCTAAGGAAGTCTGAACCAACAAAAAACACAACGTAGGATCTGGATCCACCAGAGTCCATGTCCTGGTGTCTTCTACATCTATGAAGACTCCATTAATGCTGAACAACATCTACAGGTGTAGGAGCATCAGGACTCTGTAGTTGGAGTCACCGCATGGGCTTAAAATCACTGAGCTGTCCTGAGGTCTGATGGATCAAAATCTAACACTCTTTTGGAAAGGACAACTGGACTTAATTGTCTCAATTAAGTCCAGTTGTCCTTTCAACGTAGAACTGGAAACCATAGATGCTGCATCCTCGGTTTCAAAAAATATCTCCGGGTTTAGAATCAACATCTGTGTCCATCCAGACAAAGACTTTTCAGTGAAGACCTTCATTTGATCCCAAACCACATTAATTTATTTTTTAATAACTTGTTTTCTGGTCTCTGTTTTTGTCGTCCCGTTCAGGAGTGGTCTCCAGACGCCAGTCGCTCCATCAGCAGGAAGGAGCGAAGCGGAGACTCTGTGGACAACGTGGTCACTCTCACCAACATCGTCTCCTCGGGCGGAGGCGACGCCCCGCCTAGTCCTATCACCATGGAGACGGGCAGGTAGGGAGACACCTCCGTGTCTGCTACAGACAGATGACAACAGTCCGTGTGGTCAGACTGTGTCATTACAGGAGAGGATCTACTTCCTGTTCTGACGTTTTTCCACTGAGGGATAATGAGCATGTCTGCCCTGTGTGTGTGTGTGTGTGTGTGTGTGCACAAACATGTGATAGAGGAACACCATGTGGTGTAGTTTGTTGTCACCCTGAGGAGATCACATGACTGTAATTGTGCGTCTGAGTCTGTGTCAGATCCAGATTTATCTTCTCTCTCCTCCAGTTTCCTCAAAACCTTCAGACCTCTGACTCAGAGTCAGTTTCTGCTCTTCTTATCTAAACCCCCAACCACTAAAGTCTTTCTCATCTACATGTGAGAAAGAAGATCAAACCTATAAATATAAATATGTTGATTAGTGGAGTGTGTTAACCACATTTGACTAAAGACATTTTCACACATTTGGACGTTCAGTTGGAGTCTTCAGACTCTACAGGAAATGATCAAACCTCCGTCTTCAGCTGAGCTCTGAAGGTTTCAGGGTTTTTAAAACTTCACATCCTCTTTGTCTGAAGGTTCAAAATAAAAAATCAAACCTCTGAGTGTTTAATAAAGTTTTTAATATATTTTATTGAACGTTTAGCGTCACATTTTTATCAAACAGTTAATACATTCTTGTTTTTCATAAACACCAAATCCCCAAAACAAAAACAAAGACAAATTCCAACTTAATCACAGTCCAGTCCTGCATTAACAAGTATCAGAGTGTTGAAACCTCATGCATACACACATATCACTTACAATGATAATGACAATACAGACAACAGAACCCCCCCCCCCAGTCTGATAGCCATCTTGTCCTGGTTTGGGAAGAGTCGTCCAGAATAAACTGCGTATCCTTGGCCTCACAAAAACAAGAAATAGAGTCCAAACAGGACAGAGCTGTCCAACTGTCCCTCTGGACCAATATGTCAAATATTCCATATGAAGCAAATCAAACATGACTTTATGCCAGTCAGAGACAGTCGGTGGTTTATGTGAAATTCATTTCAATAGTTCACTTTTACATGCAGCAGTTTTTGATTGTGAGTGTCGTTAATTTGAGGATGAGGTATTCCTAAGAGAAGTCAGACTGGATCCACCTTCATGTTCTTACTGAAAACTGAATTAAGCTTTGTGATCATTTTGATCTGACAGTCTTGAATATGAGTGCATGAACATATTGACTGTATAAAACTGCCAACCTCTTTTCTACATGTGACACATACAGACGACTTTTCAGGGTCCGTTAATAAAGTTTTTAAAATCTTAGAAAATGTTCATTTCGTCCCTCGTCTGAAAAACAGAGTCTGTTATTATAGATGTTCTAGATAGATTTACACTTCCTGTTTAAAAAAAGTCCAGATTCTCCTCTCCAGGTTTAGATGTGGGTTTCTGAAGATGGTGTGTTTGTGTTTGTCTGACCGACCGACCGTCTGTCTGTCTGTCCGCTCTCTGGTCTCCTCCCTCAGGGTGAAAGATTATTCGTCAGACTGGTCAGACGAGGACAGTCCTAAGAAGGTGCTGGCTGTGAACGGCGTGGGGGAGGCCGGGGACGAGGATGAGGATCAGGTAGAGGGGGTGCGAGTCCGAGCGCTGTATGATTACACGGGCCAGGAGGCTGATGAGCTCAGCTTTAAAGCAGGTATTAACACTGACTAACGCTCTGATACAGGGGGAGGCATCACAGAGAGAGAGGGGGATCAGCTGTTTTCTGAAGAGTGAAAAAAAGTTAAAAAGTTTCAGAGACCTATAGTCTGTTTCCTCCTCTGTGATGCCTCGTCCTTCATTTCCACTCTCATGTTGGTGCAGCTTCAGACTTTCAGACATGAGTTAGGATGGATCCACGCCGACTCTCTTCAGACGATGATCCAGAGTCTGCTCACTAACTCTGTTTATTTTAAAGTTCACACACAGACTGGATTCATCTCATAAAGGTGTTTTTTTCATTTCTCCATGAAGACTCTGAGCTGGTTTCTCCTCTGCAGTTTCATTCAGATCATCAGCTCGGACTGATCTGAACGTTAACATCGAGTCAAACACCGAAAAACAACGAGCTACAAAATAAAAGCACTCAGAGCTCAACTCACAGTCATGCTTTTATTTTGGAGAGTCCCGTTGTTCTTAGTTTTATTTCATATCTAACCTGCTTTGGTAGAAAATTCAGGGATTCCTGTTGGAAGTAAAACCTGTTTTTTTTTTTCTTCAGGTTTTATTTTCCTGACTCATGTTTTCACATCGACAGAAACATCTAGAATCCTTTATTTCTATCTCATCCTGACGTGAGTGTTTGTAACGTTGACTCTCCTGATCTCTATGATCAGGAGCAAATATGACTTAACCCCGAAACAATCCTAATTCTCAGCTGTTTTCTTATAGTATTAGACGTCCTTAATAACAAACTCAGAGTTTGACCGCTAGAAAGGCGCCATTTTCAAGATGGCGTCCATGATGGGTTCACTCCAGGTAAATAGGGTAAAATTTGTAACAAACAGATATCACCATGAAACTTCCAGAGTTCATAACTTACTTTAAGACAAATATTTTTTATATTACAAGTTTAGTCAAATGTTCTGTTTGAATATGTAAATGAGGTCATATCTAATTAAATATGCACTAATTTACAGACATTTACAGAAAACTGAACGATAGATAAAGAGCCTTTTAAAAATCATGTTTTATTTTGTTGACAGACTAGAGTCAGAGGGGGGAGGAGACTTTGGATAACTCTGTTTATCTCTCTGTAAATGAGAAAATACTGAAACCACCTCTAAAAACTCAAATATCTTCATGTGTTTTTATTTCAGGTCCTTAAAATGATCATTACACCTGCGTAGACCAGGAATACTGGCGCCTGATACGTGTTTGGACCATCAAATATTCTAATTAGCATATTTGAATGATAGATAAGTTATTATGTATAATTATAATTGTAATTATATATTAAAGTTATTGGTTACAATCCTATTTATTTGAAAAAATAAGTATAATTTCCCTTCAATAATTGCATATTTCTCCTGTCTCATATTGTTTTGTCTTGTGTTGGTGGTTCCTGTTATTCATAATCATTATTTTGATTCCAAGAAAGAATAAATTCATTAGAGCTGTGTGGTAACGTAAAATTAGGCTCTTAAAACAAATCTTTATACTTTTCTTTTTCTATTTTCTTCAGGTCTGTCTTCTTATTCTGGTTTGTTTTTATACTTTTTTAAACTTCTTATTAAGCTTTAACAGAAGAGCGTCTCACACAGTTTGATGAGTCATGGTTGGAGGATTGAAGGCGGGGTCTCTGCCCCGGCGTGGTCCACCTCGTCTCTCAGTCTCTTTTCTTCTGCAGTCCTGACTCTAAAGCTGCTTTTCCTCTCAGCGGGGTTTCAGCTCTGAACGTCTGTTCCACTTTCTCCACCACAGACACCAGAGCGTGAAAATAACCAGGATGATGGTGGACCTCCGCGGGGGTTTGGTTATTGGTACTATAAGTAACCTTTGACCTACATTTAAAACCGTTTGGACTCCTCGTTTTAAATAAAGTCGGACCTTTACTGACTCTCTAAAACCTGGATCAGGTAAAAACCGGGTCAGGTCTGTGTTTGAGCTTAAAGACACAAAGGTCAGAGAGTCTATGTGACCTGACGGAGGAGGGGGGTCAGGTCTGCTTAACCAGACGGCTGATGAACTCAGACACGCCTCCTCCTTCTCCTCCCTTGTGGCGGCGGTGGTGTTGTTGTTGTTGATGAATCTGAGGAAATGTTTACTTCCTGTCAGCTGACTCTTGTTCCTCCTGCAGGCGAGGAGCTGCTGAAGCTGGGGGAGGAGGACGAGCAGGGCTGGTGTAAAGGACAGCTGAGCAGCGGCCAGGTCGGCCTTTATCCCGCCAACTACGTCCAGGTGATCCCTACTTGATGTCCCGCCCCCTCCGCTCACCCAGCCAATGGTACATCCACACACACAAGATGCCAGGACCAATCAGAAGCTGTTAGTGCCGACACGTAGACACGACCTCAGTCTGTGCTCTCTGACTCTCCAACCGTCCCAGTTTTTTCTTTTCTTCTTCCTGTTCTCTGTTCGCCGCCTTTCTGAACTCCAGCGCGTGGAAAAGTTCGCTCCACGCTGACTCAGTCCGAGGTCAGCGAGGGTTCTGATTGGACGAGCTCTTCTGGAGGTCCGCCATCGTGAACTGACAAATTTCTAACCGGGCTCTGGACTGTAAATCTGTGAGAACTTCACTGACGGTGTCTCCGTCAGGATGGAGCTGAGGGGTCCGAGTCTGAAACCCACCAGTTAAACCAGTCACTCAGATATTCCCACCATCGCTCTAATCCCATCTGTACATTTACTTTTCTGTCTCCTCTCTCAGAGTCATCATTTCTAATCCAGGATGAAGTTTAAACTCCATTTCTGTCTCAGAACCACGAGCTGAATCTAAACTTTTATTATTTTATCCGACAGAGAAACTCAGGAGACGAGGAGTCGAGGGTTTGAGAGTCAGCTAAAAGAAAAAACCTCCATCTGCTCAGTGACAGTTATCTCCTCACTTATTCTTATTTTACACGAGCTGTCAGTCAAATCTGATCTTCAGTTTAACTCAGATCTGATTGGTCGCTGAGTTTTTCCAGATTAGTAAACAGGGAGAGTTCGAGCGCCTCCTGAGCGACAAACTAACGTAAAATTATCCAGCAGATGGTGAGAGGAGGCAGTGAGGGGGTTTCTCCAAACAGAGAGAGGAGAAATTCTGTTTGTATTCAGCTCAGGCAAATTCAGAGTCAAAGAGGTGATGAGCGGTCCGGTCTGATCCTGCCCAGTCCGGTCCGGTCCAGTCTGGTCCGGTCCGATGAGTTCCCCACCTTTACTGGTTCACTACTGGTTCACTGTCTTTATGCTCTGTTAGGTGAACCTGCTGCTTTCTGTTTTTATTAAGATATTAATCTTGTAATCTCTGAAATACAAGCTTCAAGCTCCTGTGAGGAAGGTTAGTGTCAGGTTTGGCGCCTCCATGTGGACAGAGCAGTCTCTGCAGAGTTTGTCCTGCATCATTTTTGTTTCATGACGTGGAAACGTCAAACCGGTCTTCTGTAACAGCCCAGAGTGTCGATGATGGAGATTTATGTGGAAGAAAGACTGTAAGAGAAAAACAAAATCTGGAATAGAAGAAAAAAAAACAGAGAAACTCCTCACAGGAGCTTTAATTCTTCTCAGAGATGATTAAATTAAAGTACTTCTATAAATAAATCTCTAAATCTGTAAAATAAGGACCAGAGCCCCCCTGTAGGATATCAGCTGTTGTATTTAAAGCAGAGTCCGGTGTCCCAGGACCTGCAGAGTCCGGTGTCCCAGGACCTGCAGAGTCCGGTTTCTATCCCGGGACCTGCAGCCTCCTCCTCAGATTGACTCATCAGAGACTTCGTGCCTTAGCTGAGGCTGGGAATGCTCCTACCGCCCCCTGCTGTCTGATCTGGGAATTACAGCTGAAACCAGCAGTTATCTGAACTGTGCAAACTTTGATTATGCAGCGTGTGATTGGCTGTAGACCTTTTCGTGCCCCTCCCCCTCCAGGTGGTGACTTCAGGTGTGACACTGAATTGATTTTGATTTGATCGCTCTAAGTTCATGAGAATTGATCGTATTTCTTTTGCGGATGGTGTAAACTGTTGATTCCTGTTACTTTCAGTTTTTTAAGTAGACTTTTCACTCTCAGCTTAATTTATTTTCCTTTTTAGTAATGGTCCTAACTCTTAGTCTGACTCGGACAGGGAGGGAGCGGAGCTGAGTGTCGGCTCTCTGAAATGTAACCTGTGGTCTAAAAGAAATAATCTTATTTTGTGGGATTTTTGGGGTTTTTATGTTTGTGTTTTTGAGCGAGTCTCGTCTGTCCTGCTGATCATCAGAGTATTACTAACAGCTAAGCTAACCCGTGTAGACAGAAAACTAAAGCAGCTTTCCTGTACAGGACACTGAGAGGAAAACGCTAATAAACCGCTTTCTTCACATGACGGCGATCTTCACTGGGTTTGTTGTTATTTTTGCACCATTTACAAAAAACTCACGGCTTTTAAATGAAATCTGTTTAAGATTTTACATCCAAACTTTCTTTTACGACGGAGTTTTGATTTAATCAGATTTTAGTAGGTTATAAATGATTAAAAAAATGAATTTTGATAGAAATAATCCAGATAAAATTGATCTAATGTCAACACTGAAGAAATATAATATTAATGCTCATTTAAGCATTTCAAAAGATTTTTTAAAAGTTGGGAAAGGGACGAAAACACCCTGATAATTTGATCTGAGGACACGTCTCTCAATTAAACCGGTTATTAAAGAACATTTTGACATGACTGGATATTAAAAAAGGCGCTCAGGAGGTGAAGATGAGAGAATCACTGCTCTGTGTGAGGCTGTGAAAATTACACAGATGTAAACACAGATTTACACAGATCTAAAGTTTATCGTATAACTAAAAGATTCAGAAAATGGAGAAATTAGAGACGAATAAACTCAAAATATAATATATATAAACACGATTCACTGCTATGTCCACAAATGAGGTTAAAACAGTTAAATTTTTTAATGCAGCTCATATTTCACTACAACAAAACTATAAAACTGTTAATGTTTGTACTCCTGAAATAATTCATTTTGTTCTTATTTAATCCATAAACTCACTCCTCACCTGTGTCTACATCAAGTTTCATGTTTTTAAAAATGATCGACATGAAGACACAAAATCACCACATCATTTATTCTGTTTATAGTTTATTACAAATAGACTCACAGAAAACACAGACATGAAAGAGTTCGAGGTCTTCAAGCTTCTGTTTCAAACATCTTCTTCCTGCCGTCCATACCGGCTTTGTCTTCGATGTTCTTCCTCCAGTTTCCTGTTTTTACCTCCTGAATCAAACACACGAGAGAGAAACGATTAAAATCACTCGTATCTGAAAGTTCCAGATGTCAGAGAGTCGGCAGCACCCACCTCCTCTTTGACCTCCTTCTTGACCTGCTTCAGGTTGGCTCTCAGGTCCATGGACACTTTATGTTTGGAGCCCAGCAGAGCGGCCAGCATGGCGTCAGCGGACATCCGGACTTTCTTCAGCGCCGGCTTCTTGAACTTTCCTCCAAGGTCCCGAACCATCAGCTTCAGGTCGTCGATCTAATGGAGAACACAGATATTTAATGTCTTACATCACCTGGGTTATCTTAGGAAACTTTGAAGATCTGGACCCAAACAGAAGAGCTTCATCCCAACAAGAAAAGAAAACATATGACTGGTGTGACGCACCTCCTTGTTGGACTTTTTCATTTTCATCTCCATGTCGTATCGCTCATCGTCCACCAGATCGATCTGCTTGTGGACTTTGCGGCAGAGTTCCTGGAGTCATGATGGACAGGAACAGAGAGAGGATCAGGGTGAGCTTTCATAACGCTGCTCTTCTCGTAACCTTTATGACCTTTAATCTAATCTTCTCTGGATGTTTAAGGTTCACCTGCAGCTCCTGCATGCAGTTTGGGATGGAGAGAGGAGGACAGCTCTCCTCCATGTACTGGTCCTTCTCCTGCTCTGCTTCACGAGCCTCCTCCTCCAACATGGCCTCCCCGATCTGCAGCAGTAAACTCTGGAAGAGAGGAGGAGGAGGATGACTCAGCACAAACACAGTCATGTTTTCAGTGTTGACTCTTTAACCCGAGGGTGAAGCTCAAAGAAAACTCGTGGAGGAGAACTCGATTCCTCCTATTTATGGAGGAAAGGTCAGGATGGTCCAACAGATCCCAACAAATACTTTGATTTTTATATAACAGAGGATTAGGGGTCATAAACACTGACGCTAAAACAGTTTCATCTAGATCTAAGGTTTGGAGATTTTGGACGTGAACCGAACCGTGACTTTAAGGTGAAGCGAAGTGAGCAGGATGTGATGGGAAGTAAAATCTGAACAGGATGAGATTAAACCTCCTCGGACATTTAAACCTTAACGCCTTATTAATAATGACGGGCACAGCAGTTCTTTTAGATGTACTGAATCACTCGAATCAGTTCACTAAAAAGATTCGTTCAAAAGATTCATTCACCGAATCACCAAATCATTCAGCTCTTGGCAGGAGGAGCCTGTGACCCCGACCTCCTGAACTGATAAACAGCTGATCGTTCAGGATTCAGTTCAATTCACGGTTTCTGGGACCAGGAGACGAGAGTGTCTGTGTTGCTTTGGCAAACAGGTTTTTTAAAACTGTAACTTGTCTATAAGTCATGATGGGGTCAGTGAGTGATTCGTTCACTGAACGTCTAGAAGAATTCACACTGAACATGAACCGTTCCCTCGCTGCAATGACAGGATGCTGCGGGTTTAACGCACTACTGCTATTCCAAAGCGTGTAGTTCAATGCGTGACGTGATTCAGTCACCGGTGTATGCGGTCCCTTGTTCCCTGTCTGCTCGCCTGGCAATGCTGCGTGCCAAACCTGCTGCACTGCTGACGGCTCAACTGAACTGAGAAATGAACGAATCACTTGAGGAAGTGATTCTGTTCAGTACTTCACTTACAAGATTCGGTTCTTTTGAACGAATCGTTTGCGAACGACTCAACACAACTTATAACTGCTCCTCAAATCTGAAGTTTGGTGATCTCCTTCAATCCTTCTTAAACTTTATCAAAGATCTGAAACAGAAAACTCCCACAGAGTCCTCTTTACCGTCACTGTTCGCAGGATCAGCAGCTGCAGCTGTTCCTCATTTTTTGCCGTTTTTTCACTTTAACATTCAAACCAACTAAACAAGAGAAATGAGACTCAGGGCCGTTATTTTACCTTGAGCTGGTTCCTCCGGCTGGACGACATCTTTTTCCTTTAAAGAAAGAAGAAAAGAAAAATGTAAAATGATGAAGAGTTCGTCTTAAAGTTCGGATCTTTAGAAGTTTAAAGAGTTCAGATGAGGACTCACTCTGCAGACATCCTGACGGCAGCTGAGTCCTCCTGCAGATTCAGAGACAAATGGAAACACCAGCAGCTCTCTGGTCTCTTTATAGGTGATGGTTCAGTGTGTGTGTGTGTGTGTGTGTGTGTGTGTGTGTGTGTCAGTAGCAGTTGTCTTCAGAAGCTGTGGGTTGAATACCGATGGCAGCAGCTGATCCTGAAACAAACACTCCAGGATTTTTGTAGAAGAGTCTTCGGACGATCAGAGACCCTCACAGATCTGAGTCCTGATGAAACCAGCGTTTGTGTTTTTACTCTGATTTATCTTCATCACGGAGGAGGATGAAGAACTGACTGATATTAAAGCTCCTGTGAGGATTTTTTTAACTGCTAATAACTCCGTTTAAAATGGCCGCTGATGTTTTTTTCTATGACCAACAACAGCAAATAAAACAATAAGAGAGAAAAGAGACGAACTTTATGAAAACACGAGTCAAAATCAAAAACGATCCCAACAACCTGAACGTTCCTGACAGGAGCTTTAACTCTCCAAACTCTGAGGATATTTCAGACATATCGAGTATCTAAAATATTGTAAGATTGATTTTGTTTCTTTAAAAACTTGTCAGTGAAGCTCTCTGTTACATTTATTATTGATTAGACTCTATAGTTAATTTCTAGTGTTTATTCTGCTGTGAAATAACAGCTGTTTAAACAAAATGGTCGGTTTTCTCTAGTTTAAGTTCTTTGTCTTTTAAAATCTTTGTTTAAACTTTAAGATGATAGTTTAAGTTTTTATAAATGTTTTTAAAGGTTTTGGTCTGAACCTGAGTTTGTCACTGACAGAGTAAGAGACAGATTTAAATATCCATCATTATCAGCCCTAAAATAAAACATATGACTGACTTTATGAACGCAGCGTCCTCGTCCATCAGGAGACAAAGTCTAGTTTTCACAGATCTGTGTGATATTTATAGAGAGACTAAAACCAGAAAAGTCCAGATCTTCATAAATACCTGAGACAACAAAGGCTGAGTAAAACCAGATTAGGGGGTTTCTCTGCTGGTCCTGGTTTCCTCTGACTCAGCTGTAGTCTCTAACAGCTGATGTCTCGTCTCGTCTGGTCAGTTTTTCACCGACTGTAAATAAAGATATTTATTTATTCTCTATATAAAAACTATTAGGATACAGACGTGGAAAAACAGCCTGGAGTAAACAAAGTGAAGTGTGCTGATGAAGGTTCATTGTTCAAATAATCATGTAATTCGAAGGTTATTATCACTTTAAGTTCATTTTGGTGTCAGTGAATAAAGATTTGCTTTTAATGTACAAAGCTTATTAACTCGCCATTTGAATAATACACTGTTATATTGCTCACGAACACTTTTCAACACTTTTTCTATTAAATAAAATAATAAAAATCAATCTCATGAATCAAACTGTGGAAGGAGAAGTTTTTTAAAAATATGATCTTAACTGAGATGAGATAAAAACACGAAAATTCAGTGTACTGCAGACGTGGTTAGATTAATCTATTAAAATAAAACAAAGAAAACCTTTAAATTAAAATGGTGATTAAAGAGGAAGCAAGACGGATGTTTTTTTACTGAACCAGAAAAAGACTCCCAGCAGCTGTCAGCTCCAAACTGGGAGGATTTACAGCTCCTACTGGTTCCCATCAGCTGCTCAGACACTGTGGGAGGGACACACACACACACACACACACACACACACACACACACACACAAAAGCCGTATTGAAATGATAGCGTTATTAACCCTTTCATGCATGAATTATGATATATTGAGTTAAAAAATTCTTACTATGTGTTTTTATTCAATATAAGGCATATAAATAATATTGCAGTTGGAATTTTTTTTTTACCTGTTTCTGCTAAGTTTTTAGTGACATGTCCACTAAAGCGGACAACATGCATTTGGACGACATTACAGAAAATGAATTGTATTAATACAAATAATAGAACCCCACCCCAAAAAGGAGTCAAAACAATTAGATTCACATTTTAAAACATTTAAATTCTGTTTAAATGCACATTTCAAAACATGGCTTGTGTCAAACAACAGCAACAACAACTGTCAACTGTGTCAAACGAACTGAAACCATGAGCCTAATTAGGCTTCAGGCCAGGTGCTACAACTTCAGCCAGCACACTCAAAGCAAAAACAAATGCCATAGATTGGATCATTTATGAAAATAATAATTACAATAATAAAAGAAATAGTGCCTTAGTGACTATCCAAACACATTCAGTTGTCGATGCCCTGTACTACATTAGTTCACATTTGAAAAGAAGGCACACAGTGATATTGCATCGCTGGACGATGGCAGTTCCTCTACATTTCTGTACTTCCTCTGGTCCCTCTCTGTGTGTGAACCCTGCATATAATAAATAACATAATGTGAAAAATATTGCACAACCAATCAATCTTTCTTTCTATTTATCTTATATATGTATATATATTTTTTCCATTGTTTTTATAATATTTTGTGCATGCACTGTTAGTAGTGTGTGTGTGTGTGTGTGTGTGTGTGTGTGTGTGTGTGTGTGTGTGTGTGTGTGTGTGTGTGTGTGTGTGTGTGTGTTACAATGCGTGCACAAAATATATTTTTGCAAAAAATGTTTTATAAACATTGCAAAACTTGCACAAAGGCTGCACAAAATACAATATATACTATGCATGCACAAAATATAAAATACATGCACAACATTAATTTTTTGATACATACAATACAGGTTACCTTTTAATAACATAAAATGGTTGGTTTTAACTGAAAAGGTAAGCTTGAAATCAAACAATACAGGTTACCTTTTAATAACATAAAATGGTTGGTTTTAACTGAAAAGGTAAGCTTGAAATCAAGCATTTTGCAGAGATAAGGAGTTACACCATTTGCATGTATTGTAGTAGAAATAGTATAAGTCATGCATGCTGTCCACCGTAGTGGACAAATGGAAAATTCCAATTTCCTCAGAACATAAAAGCAATGCATGGAATTTTTTGCAACTATAGTAATTATTAGATGTTACTTTATCCCAAAATATTTTTTTTACCTGCAGGGCTCTGCTTTTATAAAAGGAAGCAGTGGAAATCCCAGAGGTGGAGGGTCTGTTCTCAGCAGAGGCAGCCATCTTGAATGTTGACGTGTTTTTTCTGCAGTTGCAACACATGGCCACATGGCACCAGTGTTGGACTCATTTTCCAGG
This sequence comes from Xyrichtys novacula, assembly GCA_962446985.1. Taxonomy (NCBI): domain Eukaryota; kingdom Metazoa; phylum Chordata; class Actinopteri; order Labriformes; family Labridae; genus Xyrichtys; species Xyrichtys novacula. The sequence goes on along the minus strand of OY660864.1, from coordinate 39,203,435 downwards.
GTCTACTGTAGTGGCTAACATGCATTTGTAACATCAAACCTCTATTTTTATAATAGAAAATGACCTTTGAAGATTTGTCCACTGTAGTGACCGTTATACGTGAAAGGGTTAACAGTATTATCATCAAGATATGATTTAATGAGAAGAGAAATTTTCTCCAGAGTATTAAATAGTTTATCAGTCATATGAAGTGTTTAATATTTATTGTTTTACAGAAATCATTTGAAAGAAACATGCAGACCTGGAGTTAAATTAACATCACGTCTCTTTAAGATGTGGAAAAGAAGCAGAGACCCATAAATGTTGTAAAACTGAAATATAAAGTAATTTAACCGTAAACAGACTTATCTTAAATATGACTGAGGTTGGTCGTTACACTGACTTTCCAGCTTTTATCTAACTTTTGAGTTAGTGGTTCATATTCAGTGTTTCTTACAGGTCATTCCTATATGAGGCCGAAGCCTGCAGTCTTGGGTTAAAATGAATAATCTTTTATCCTTTTAAATTCAGTATCTGGATTAAACCAGATACTGAATCAAAGCAAAGCTGATTATGTTAAAGGTTTAATAAAGATTTTCTCCACGGGTTATTATTATTATTATTATTATTACTATCATTATTATTATTATTATTGCTTGAAAATAAATTAAAAACGTTTTGAGGTTTTTTAAAAAGAGGCAAAAATTCTCAAACTGTAAAATTAAGTAAAATTCCTTGTTAATTTTGATGATGAAGAAAAGAGGTGGAACGATCAATCAACAGACTGATTGATCTGCCAAGTGAATATTTTGGAATAATAATTATTGGCAGATTTTTAGGTTAATTGATTTTGACACTGCAGGCAGACTAATGTTACAAAAGCGTTAAAATAAATAGCTCTAATTTAATGAAAATAACATTTTTTTATTTGTTTTTGAGAAGGACCAAAAGAAGAAGTGGAAACAGGATAATGTAACATCAGTCGGTTCAAATCAGCTGATTTTTCATTGAATTACCGGAAGCTGTTTGTTTATTCTGACCAAAAAGGCTTTTATTTTGAACTGATTGACCGGAAGTGAAGCAGCAGTATTATTAGAGTTAACTTGACAGTAGTGTGAAGATGGCGGCGTACAGTCGCCCTCAGCTGCTCCTGCTGCTCTTCTCCTCCGTCTGTCTCTGCGGTTTCGGTTCCGTCGTCGGAGGATCGAAGGCAGCCAGCGGCCCGGCAGAGCCCCCCAACCCGGCCGTCCTCAGAGCCGCAGACCCCCCGCTCAAAGATGCACCTGCTGCCGCCGCCGCCGCCGCTGGGGCCGCCGGGGCCTCACAGCCTCGAAGGGCGACCGGCTGGAAGCTGTCGGAGGAGGAGGCCTGCCGGGAGGACCTGACCCGCCTCTGCCCCAAACACACCTGGACCAACAACCTGGCCGTGCTGGAGTGTCTGCAGGACCGCAGAGAGGTAAGAGACCAGGGGGGCCACAGCGGTGCCTCCCTGCAGGTAACGGGAGTCTGCTGGGTGTGTCGCCCCGGTGGTCCAGATCAGGGGGATACTGATGCAGAGGTGGACCCCTGATGGAGGGCTGCACCTGCATCAGGGGTCCACACAGAACCAGGTTTAAATAAGGGACAGAGGACTTCTTTTTAATCCAGGACAGTCCGGATAATCTCAGAGGTGTTTGTTAATTTACTGTAAATAAACCTTAAAAGGTCTGAAGAGGAGATGATGTGTCTCTGTTAGTGGAGTTAATGATGGGAACATAAATCTGAAAACATGTCGGTCTGTTTTGGTTTTTAATGGTTTTTAATCTGTTTTTGAAGTTTATAGGTGTGTTAGTTCTCTGTTGTTGTGGTTTCTTTGCTTTTCTGGAGGTCGGTAGATTAAAAAGTTGATAATACAGGATAGACTTAAATAATCAGTCTGATTCTGCCTCTTCAGTCAATATTCAACAAAAGTCTTCATTTAGTGATTTAGTGTCAATATTGTGTACAACATTTGGTGTTGTCATGACTGAATAAACCACTACTACTAAAACTACTGCTACTACTACTACTCTAAAACCCCCTGATTATGGTCCAGATGGACTCAAACAAACATGATAACAGGAGGAACAGGATAGAGATCAGTCAAGATCAGTCAAGATCAGTCATGTCTGCAGATCTTCAGGCTCCTCTCACTCTCTGTAATTATTGTACAAAAATATATTTTCATGCTGGAATAAAAATGAGTTTTTATTAAATCTAAATAAAAACTGTAACTCTATTGGACCCAGAATGAAAAATGATATCAAACCTGTTTTTATTTTAATGCAAACATTTTTTAAATTAGAATTTATGGAAGGACTAAAAGACGGTCTTTTTTTAAAATGTCATTTCCAACAAATCCAACAAATCCCAGAATCAAATTTATAACACAGGCGAGTGAGTTAACCCCGAACAGACAAATCTTTCTGATGATGAAGAGACCGGACCACAAAAAGAGTTTCTGCGTTCAACAGTCCGGTCTGACAAACAACAGAACTGTTCAGACTTTAGAAGACTCAGGTCCACCACAGAGGACCGAAAAAGGTTCAGGTTTAGGTCAGAAAATCTCTGATCTTTAAAAAAGTTTATATCTCCACAAACAGATAATAATTATAATTATGTTGGAGTTTAATGATGAGTGTTTTTATCGATGGAGAAGAGAACCTGTCATCAGGTCTTCATCGTCAGCCTCAGAGGTCCCTGAAAGTTTCTTTAAAAGATCATTTTAAAAAAGATTTTTCACTTTTTTACGTCTGAGTTTGTTCAAAATATGAAACAAACTAAAGAAATAAAATATGAAATAATATTAACAGGGTCAAGTGAGTGAAAAACTCTCCCAACATGTCTGAGACTAAGAAGAGAAGGTGACTCCTCAGACTGAGTAAATGAAGCTTAAAGGTAAAATCTGTCAATTATTTCAAAAACATCATTAAAATCTGATTTAGGATTAAAAACCATAGAAGGATATTTTGAAGGAGTTTGTCGATGATGATAATTTAGCATCAATCAATCAAACCACTTTAAAAATAAAAAATAAGGCTGTCAGCACCAAAGCTGCGGGGTCGACCTCTGTGTGGCGCTTCCTTCTTCGACAGTTAAACTTGTTTTTAACGCCAAACGTTTCCCTACACGCTCCAGAGATTGGCGTCGTTTGAGAACACCTCTGCACAGGACAGCTGCTCGCCACCGCAACCTCAGAGAAGTAATTATCAACCAGAGAGAGGTGCGAAGTCTGGGAGTGTGTGTGTGTGTGTGTGAGTGTGTGTGTGAGTGTGTGTGTGTGAGTGTCATCCAGCTGTCACATGACTCTCAGAGAGGAGCTTAAACTCATTTTTAGAGTCTCTTTGTGATGAAGACAAACACACGCTCAGATGTTCTCCTCTCATGGTTCTGTGGGGACGTTTGCCTCCTACACACACACACACACACACACACACACACACACACACACACACGGAGTCAGACTCTTAGTTAAGAGTGTGTGTGAGTGGGTTGTTTCCACATTTAACTCTCAGTTCATCATCCGTCTAAAGAAAGCAGAGATCTGTCTCCTCAGTGAATCATGAGGTTTTGTGGTTTTGGGAGTCTGCGCAGAGATCTCTTGATGGTCCAGACCATCAGACCAGACCTCGATCTTTAGTCTGACCCATGTGGTTTCTGATGTTGTTGTTGTATAACTGTCTCATATTCGGGTTCCTCTGTAAGTTGGACTCCGGTTGATGTTCTCTTGTTTGTTGTTTCCTGTTCGATGTTGTTTCTGGTCGCAGCTCTTCGCTCAGATTTCTCTGTAAAACAAAAATAAATGAGGAAGTTGATTTTTCAATCAGAAATGTTGAATTATTTTAGTTTGAATCTTCTCAGCTGATCCGTCCTCCTGCAGAGAGACTGTGTCTGTTTTTTCTTTGGATCCATCTGGTCCAGACGTCTTCAGAGCCTGCAGATCAGTCTCTGGTTAACGGTCTCTGCTATGACGCTGTAATGTCCGACTACCTGGATGTAAACAGGAACAGCTGACAGAGAAGATTTCATGACTGTGTTTGTCCTCTGATGTAGAAAGTGGAGATATCACCGACAGATCGATGTGAAGTCAGAAACTGTAAATCTGCTCAGCTGGAGGAGTCCAGAGAGTCCAGAGCTCATCAGACCAAACTGTTTCTTTAACCAGACTGTCAACACGGTGATGCTCTGGACCGCTGAAGAAGTTTGTCTTCGGTTTAATTTTTGCATCTTCACACTGAAAACATGACGCCAGCTTCCTGTCCCTCTTACTCACTTTTGCAGCATCAGAACTTTCTTGAAAAATCATTCAGGACTCTCAGCTGAAACGTTCTCAGAAATCCTGGAGGGACTGATTATCATGTCTTCTCCTGACAGTCCCTGAAAAATAAGTCCCTGAACATCAATACAATAAAAGGAACTCCGATGGATGTTTAAAAAATTTAATAATATTGATTCAAATTAACCGAACATGAAAAAAAAATTCAAATTAACCATAATAAATTATCCTTAGAGTGAAAATTGACAAACCGGCAACAAGAATAACCACAAAATCAACCTTCACCAAGAAAATTAACCAAAAATCAAATGGAAAATCAAATCAAACAGAAAATAGCATCTCGGGTACAGAGACACCAGGCCTTAAATTGCCAATTTTCCCCATGGGGTTTGGTCTATTTTGCTCATTGTAACTAAAACATAAAAAAAATGTAGATCTAAAATGATTTTCATTTTAGATCTGAAGAAGCTTCTTGGATAAGAGGCGAAATGTCTTCTCAACTGTACACAGTCCAGTTGCCTGGATGAATGAGAATCTATATGGACATAACGCTCTGTAAATGTTTAAGAAATGATGAGACCGTTTCTGAAGTCTTCTTGGATCCTCACTGCTCAACAGTTCAGGATCTTGTTGGTTCTGTTTTTGGGGTCATGATGCTCCAAATGTCTCAGAGTCAGGACCGCATCAGTCCAGGACTCTTCTCCTACAGAGCCATGCTGTTGTCAGAATGTGGTTTGGGATCATATGAAGGTCTTCCCTGAAAAAGTCTTTGTCTGGATGGATGCAGATGTTGCTCCTAAACCTGGAGATATTGTTTAAAACTGAGGATGCAGTATCTATGATTGCCAGTTCTTCGTTGAAAGAACTAACTAAGAGATTTCAGATTTGACTTTACAACCATGGAGGGATCAGACGACGATGCTCGCCACTACACCATCATTCAGGCTGTTAACGTCAGGATTATTGACGGATTCTCTCCATATATAAATTCTAAGATTTGAGATTTTTAATCCGTGAATTCACGTCTGATCCTGATGAACTCGTCTGAGCCGATCATTCAATCTGAGAGATTTACCTCGGTGTGTGTTTGGACTTCTGCTCGAGGTTCTACGATGGTGCCCCTTATCGACGTCAGCCCCCCGTCCCTGCCTCAGCACACTGATGTCAACCACACACACACACACACACACACACACACACACACACACACACACACACACACACACACACACACACACACACACTCACTCACACACACACACACACACACTCCTCCAGTGGCTCTGACTGATGTCCTCTTCACTGAGATAATTACTTCGCTCTGACTCTATAACAGCTGTGACCTCCTGAAGACGTAAATGACTCTGATAAATCACAGACACACACACACACACACACACACACACTCTCTCTCTCTCTCAGGGGTGTGTGGTTCCAGCGCAGTGTTTCAGTACTTATTTGCGGTGCGAGCTCTGATATCCGACACTTGATGGACGTCTGAGGAGCAGCGGCGCTTTAACAAACCGACTCGTGGAGAACTCGGACCAGCGGGCCTGAGGGCGTTTCCAGCTGTGCTCATTAAGTCAGACCGTCACCTTCAGGCCGGAGATCGGCATTGTGGGTAAAAACAGTCTGCAGGGCTGCAGCCTGTCTGCCTCTTTAGTCATCAGAGTGACTGTTTTATTAAAGCTCCTCTAAGGGGTTTTTAACGAGGTTTGGTTTCGTCCTGATGTTTCTTCATGACCCACATAAAAATGAGATTATCAGAATAAAGGCCGGTTCTTTATACTGAGTTTTGGTGCCAGAGTTCGGCTCAGATAGTCTCTGATATTTCCTCATAAATTTAGTTTATTTGAGTTTTTATTTTCCAATACCAATAATTATTATCCAATAATATTATACCAATAATAATTGCGTCTTTGAGTTCATGAAAAGTGCTTTACAAATAAAATGTATTATTATTATTATTATTAATACCAATAATTGGTTAAAATATAGAACAGGTTTAACTAAGTGTCGTGTCGTTGATGTTGATGCTGGGAGTTTGGGGCACATGAAGGTTTTCTGACTCCAGGGGGCGCTGCGTTCTAGGGATCCACCAATCCGATATTTGGATCGGATATCGGCTCCGATATCGACAAATTACCTGGATCGGATATCTGATGAATGATGCCGTTTCAGCGTTCTGATCCCGTCTTATTTTTCCTTTTAATTCATATCAAACACAGAAACACAGCGATTCTGTTGACTGTCCTTTCGCACTAAATCAGGGCTGCACTATGTGTAGTTTGAGCGATCCACCAATCACGTTTGTTCTTTACTCAGATACCAGCTGTCAGTCAAAATTAGAGAGGAGGAAACCACGCCCCTGCACATGGAGTGAGTTGCTGACGCTGCCGTTGTTGTGCTGATGACATCGTACCCACCAAGAACTACTTTGAGAACATTCCTCATCGCTGTTTAGCCCCACAAATAAGAAGTGCGTGGGTTTGAAGTTGTACATTTCCGTGGACCACTCTACTATAAGCAGTGAGCGTTTTGTGAGGTGTATGCAAGAGTCTCATCTTTATGATGGGGGTTCACGGTGCTCATGGGAAATACAGTCTTGAAATAAAACTACAATTTTTTGTGCTAATGGGGTTTTCCAGAATCAACCAGAAAAGTTCCTTACTGTGTCTTTAACTGGCGAATAAGAAGCTCCCCTCCTGTTACAGTTCCGTTTTATTTGCCTTGTTTGCCTGTCAGAGTGAATTACAGCCTGTGGAGGAGGAGCCTTGAGTGTTTTGGCTTCATTTTTACTGAGCTGACATGCCGTCCATCTTATTTAAGGTCTTTGTTTTCTCCTGAAACCTCTGCTTTAAAAACAGGGCGAATTAAACAGTTTGAGGGTCAAAGAGTTTCTGCAGAACGTGGATCTGACAGACACGGGCCTGAGACCGGGTCCATCCTGTCCCGTATAAAGGATGTTGGTACAGTCTGGCGCTGCTGCAGACCAGCAGGGACTTCAGTATGAGTGACGGCGCCGTTACAGTCGAGCCACAGTAAAGCTCTTGTTGGCTGTCAGAGGCGGACGCTCGGTCCTGTGTGTGTCACATGACCCCTGAGGTTCCTCACCCAGCAGCTGTGTGAGCGTGTTATTATCAGTGTTATTATCAGTGTTATTATTAGTGTTATTATCGGTGTTATTATCTGTGTTATTATCAGTGTTATCAGTGTTATTATCAGTGTTATTATTAGTGTTATTATCAGTGTTATTATCAGTGTTATTATTAGTGTTATTATAGGTGTTATTATCAGTGTTATTATCAGTGTTATTATCAGTGTTATTATCAGTGTTATTATTAGTGTTATTATCAGTGTTATTATCAGTGTTATTATCAGTGTTATTATCAGTGTTATTATTAGTGTTATTATCAGTGTTATTATCAGTGTTATTATCAGTGTTATTATTAGTATTATTATCAGTGTTATTATCAGTGTTATTATCAGTGTTATTATCAGTGTTATCATCAGTGTTATTATCAGTGTTATTATCAGTGTTATCATCAGTGTTATTATTAGTGTTATTATCAGTGTTATTATTAGTGTTATCGGTGTTATTATCAGTGTTATCAGTGTTATTATCAGTGTTATTATCAGTGTTATTATTAGTGTTATTATCAGTGTTATTATCAGTGTTATTATCAGTGTTATTATCAGTGTTATCATCAGTGTTATTATTAGTGTTATTATCAGTGTTATTATTAGTGTTATCGGTGTTATTATCAGTGTTATCAGTGTTATTATCGGTGTTATTATCAGTGTTATCAGTGTTATTATTAGTGTTATTATCAGTGTTATTATCAGTGTTATCAGTGTTATTATCAGTGTTATTATTAGTGTTATTATCAGTGTTATTATCAGTGTTATCAGTGTTATTATCAGTGTTATTATCAGTGTTATTATCGGTGTTATTATCAGTGTTATTATCAGTGTTATTATCAGTGTTATCAGTGTTATTATTAGTGTTATTATCAGTGTTATTATCAGTGTTATCAGTGTTATTATCAGTGTCATTATCAGTGTTATTATCAGTGTTATTATCAGTGTTATTATTAGTGTCATTATCAGTGTTATTATCAGTGTTATTATCAGTGTTATTATCAGTGTTATTATTAGTGTCATTATCAGTGTTATCAGTGTTATTATCAGTGTTATTATCAGTGTTATTATCAGTGTTATCAGTGTTATTATCAGTGTTATTTTCAGTGTTGTTATCAGTGTTATTATCAGTGTTATTATCAGTGTTATCAGTGTTATTATCAGTGTCATTATCAGTGTTATTATCAGTGTTATTATCAGTGTTATCAGTGTTATTATCAGTGTTATTTTCAGTGTTGTTATCAGTGTTATTATCGGTGTTAGTATCGGTGTTATTATCAGTGTTATCAGTGTTATCATCAGTGTTATTATCAGTGTTATTATCAGTGTTATTATCAGTGTTATTATTATCAGTGTTATTATCAGTGTTATTATCAGTATTATTATTATCAGTGTTATTATCAGTGTTATCATCAGTGTTATTATCAGTGTTATTATCAGTGTTATTATCAGTATTATTATTATCAGTGTTATTATCAGTGTTATTATTAGTGTTATTATCAGTGTTATCAGTGTTATTATCAGTGTTATTATCAGTGTTATTATCAGTGTTATTATCAGTGTTATTATTAGTGTTATTATCAGTGTTATTATCAGTGTTATTATCAGTGTTATTATCAGCCTCTCAGAGACTTGGATGCAGAGACATCTGCATCATCTCCTCATTAATTAATCAGTGGTTGCCGGACTAATTGCTGGTTGTTTTATCTTGAAGGCAGCGGAGACTTTCTTCTCCCTCATTACACGTGTTCGTCTGTCTCTGAAACATGAAGTTGAATTGACAGTTTGGAGTCAGAGGGAGGCTTTTTGTGTCTCTGTTCCCGTGGGCAGAGCCGAGTTAACGCTCAGCAGCAGCAGCAGCAGCAGCAGCAGCAGCACTTTCATGTCTCTTTACAGT
>OY660864.1:39186624-39191624 GCA_962446985.1 Xyrichtys novacula | reverse complement strand
CATCTGCATACTAAACACTGACTAAACACTGACTAAACACTGATGTCTGCTGAACTACCGCAGGAGGTGAAAACTGTTTTATCAGGACAGAAAATAACAAACAAACAAACAAATATGGAAACGAGACACACGACCACGAAAACATAAAGATCCAAGTACAGTTCAGTTAACCTCAGCTAACTAGGAAGGAAGGGAAGGAAGGAAGAAAGGAAGGAAGAAAAGCAGAAAGAAAGAAAGAAAAAGAAAATGAAATAAAGAAAAAAGCAAGGAAGAAAGAAAAAAGGAAAAAAGCAAGGAAGAACGAGAGAAAAAAAAAGAAAGATAAAAATAAAGGAAGGAAGAAAGAAATAAAGGAAGGAAGAAAGGAAAGAGGAAAGAAAGAAAGAAAGAAAGAAAGAAAGAAAGAGAAAAAAAGAAAGGAAGGGAGGGAGGAAGGAAAGAGGAAAGAAAGAAAGGAAGGAAGGAAGAAAAAAGAAAAAGAAAATGAAATTAAGAAAAAAGCAAGGAAGAAAGAAAGACAGAAGCAAGGAAGAAATGAAAGGAACAAAGAAAGAGAGACAGAAAGAAAGAAAGAAGCAAAAAGCAAGGAAGAACTAGAGAAAGAAAGAAAGAAAGATAAAAATAAAGGAAGGAAGAAAGAAAAAAGAAAGAGGGAGGGAAGGAGGAAGAAGGAAAGAAATTTTAAAAGCGAGGTCAAATGAAAAAAACTGTAATGACCTCTGCTCACCACAGGTGTCGCCAAATACAACAAAGAGAGGTCTTTGTGTTTTCAGGTGTCCTTCACAGAGGAGCTTTAATCAGGTTAGAGTAAAACGAGCAGAAAACTGCAGCTCCTCAGGTCAACATCGTCACCTTTATGTCCATTTAAAGTCAAACAGAGAAGGAGACTCCATCAACACCACCATCATCAACACCACCATCATCAACACCACCTGTGTTTAAACGTCAGTCTCTGCAGATAAACATGTTTTGGTTTATATCTCTCTATTCAGACACTAACCTCAGAGGAAAACAGGACCCCCTCTCTTGTAAAAAATCTGTTTTTGTGTTTTTCTTTAAAGCTGCCGTCTCTAATCTCCTCTGTATCCGCACACAGAGGTTGTTCATTTTATATATTTATGTGTCGTCTCCTCTCTCCTTCAGCTCCTGTGGAATTACAAACTCAATCTGACCACCGATCCAAAGTTCGAGTCTGTGGCCTCCGAGGTCTGCAAGAGCACCATCGCTGAGGTCAGTGAGCGCCGCAGGAAGACTCGGCGTTTGGGCTCGCTGTCAGGACGGATGAATCCTGAATGTGCTGTCAGACAAAAAACACTAAAAAAACACAAACTGCAGTATTTTTAGAACTGATTTAGACTCAGGATCAGAACTGAAGTCCCAGTAACTTAGAGCTGAGTGTGGATCAGAACCAGAATTTAGGCTCCATGACTGTATTCACTCTCGGACCTCTAATGTCCTATCAGTCATTTTAATCAATAATTAATCAATAATCTTTGTTTCCCTCACCTTTGAATCCCTCAGATTAAGGAGTGTAACGAAGAAGAAAGGGGGAGGGGCTACCTGGTGTCCTGCCTGGTGGATCACCGTGGTAACATCAGCGAGTACCAGTGTAACCAGTACATCACCAAGATGACCAGCATCGTCTTCAGCGACTTCAGGCTGATCTGTGGATTCATGGACAAGTGCAAAGACGACATCAACAACCTCCACTGTGGGAGCATCAACGTGGGGCAGAAGGTCAGTCTGGACTCTGAGGAGCTTCAGTCTGGACTCTGAGGAGCTTCAGAGGAGCTTCAGTCTGGACTCTGAGGAGCTTCAGAGGAGCTTCAGTCTGGACTCTGAGGAGCTTCAGTCTGGACTCTAAAGGAGCTTCAGTCTGGACTCTGAGGAGATCAAATTAATCTGTGTCTCTCTCTCTTTCTCCTTTCGTCCTTCCTACATCTTCGTCTCCTTTGTCCTTTCCTTTCTCTCGTCTCCTCAGGACGTCCACTCTCAGGGCGAGGTCATTTCCTGTCTGGAGAAGGCGTTGGTGAGGGAGGTGGAGCAGAAAGATCAGGCCCATCCAATCAAAGAGGAGTGTCAGAGGGCGATCCTGCGGGTAGCCGAGCTGTCGTCGGACGACTTCCACCTCGACCGCCATCTTTACTTCTCCTGCCGAGACGACCGCGAGAGATTCTGTCAGAACGTGAGGAGACCTTTACAGACACACAAAGACCCGGTTCTTCTCTCAGATCATTCTGGTCTTCAGTCTTAGAGTCCAGGATCACCCTGGACACACATGTAGTCCTGTTTGTGGTCTTAAAGAGGTCCAACTGTTATTTAACGATAACTCTTTATAGAGTTTGTCATTTAAATTTGTTAAAAAGTGTTTAAATCTTTGTTCTTGGATTTTTGTCCCTCTGTAAAAAACGTTTTTACCGTCTGATCAGATTTTAGCCGCCATGACCTGAAGAGGTTTTTATTCTAAGATAAACCGGAAATACAAACTTAACTGCTGCGATGAATAAAAGAGTTCCTGTTAAGTTCTTAAAATACAAAGTTTTTTTATTCTAAGAAACCAAAGTCACATTTTAAAAACTTCTTTAAAGTCTTTTTGACTCATTAGGAACTCTTCAGTCCGGATTTTTTCTCTCGGGTTTGTCAGGTTATATATAAACAGACACGTTTTATAGTAAATCAGATAAGCTCGCACCAGCTCAGATCAGAGGTTTTTAAGTGAGACGGACTTTCACAGGTTCGATCTGCTGAATTAGTCCTGAATCAGGAGCAGAGACCCGGATCCTGGAGGTCCTTGTTGATCATCAGCGTCTCTTTTCTTCTCTGCAGACTCAGGCAGGAGAAGGAAAAGTCTACAAGTGTCTGTTCAACCACAAGTTTGAAGAAGCCATGTCAGAGAAGGTACCGGACCCGACCAGACCGACCCCCATCCTGCAGACCGGACCTGCTGCAGACTGACGTGTTTCTCCTCCTCTCTCCTCCACAGTGCCGTGACGCCCTGACCACCCGTCAGAAGCTGATCTCTCAGGACTACAGGGTCAGTTACTCTCTGGCTAAAGCCTGTAAACTGGACCTGAGGAAGCAGCGCTGCAGTCTGGACACCAACCTGCCCCGAGCCCGAGAGGCCCGCCTCTCCTACCTGCTGCTGTGTCTGGAGGCTGCCGTGCACCGCGGTGAGAGGAGGAACTTTTCACAGGAACCGGGGTCTAGATTTAGTTCTGGGTTCAAAAGCTCCCGCTGAGGTTCTGGAGATGATTGTAGTTACGTTAAAAAAAACAGGTTGTGTTCGGTGCTGCCCACGCTCATATTACTGGGTCAGCTAAACTATCTTTGTACCGACTTCTGTCTGATGAGATCAAATAAAACTCTCTGATCTGATCGAGAAGAAACATCATGAATCAACGAAACATGAACTTTAATAAACTAACGATTAGGGATGGGTCCGAATATTCGGCGCCGAAAATATTCGGCCGAAAAGCATCAAAAATGAATTTCTGGTTTTCGGCCGAATAGATGTTATGGCCGAGAAAAATTCACCGAATAATGTGGATAAACATGGGTCTAGTATGAACTCTCAAAAACGGAAAACGCAGACGGCGCTGTTTTCCCTGTTTTAGTAGCATGTTGATGACGTAATCGGAACGCGACAAGAGGCAAGCCGGTGTTGTGCCGTAGAAAGCACCCCCGTCGTAGAATGCACCCCCTGCCTCCCATCCACTCGTTAGCTTCTTAAAGTGGAAGAAAATGATCTCATATTTTAAAAAACACGACTATTTGATCGTTACAACTTTCGTTCTGATTTTATGTGTCTCAAAAATGCACATACGGAGGTGTGCTTGGGTATATAAACTACAGTAAACTGTCAAGCTGGCATACATTATATTTTCGGGACAGCAAATATTCTGAATCAGAGGGCTATTTTTTCGGCTTATCTGAATAGCCTGAGTGAAACTATTAAAGGCACACGCTTTTGAGTTCATCCAGTGGTAAGGAAAACTTCTTACCATTATTTTCGCCTTGTTAAGTACTTTCAACCGCGCTCCCGTCGGGGGTGCATTCTACGGCACAACACCGGCATGCTGATACGACGCACACGATACGTGCAGCTGTCTTGGCTCGAAGCCGTTCAACCGGCGTGTCTGCGGTTTGGAAATATTTCGACATATCAGAGAAAGATGGTCTGATGGCAATTTGTAAACTCTGCTATGCTGAAGTGTCTCGAGGTGGTGTGACGGCAAAAACTTTCAGTACATCGGGGCTAATCAACCACTTGAGCGCTAAACGTAAGGACAAACATGATGAGTTTAAGAAACTCACTGCACAAAAGTTTGCACAATCGTATGTGCATGCATGTAAGTGCATTTATTGTTGAAGTCCTCAGGCCTGGATTTGTGTTTACTGTTGCACAATCATGTATATGCATGCACGTACCTGCATTTATTTTATTTATTTTGCATATGTGCATTTTATTTTATTTATTTTATTTACTTTAGGCTATCCTTTAGGGAAAATTGCACTTTTTTTGTATTGTTATTGCAAAGATGTTATTTACTTAATTTTATTTTATTGAATGTTATTGTTATAGCATTGTTATGTCATGTCAGCTGAATAAATGTTTTATGGTTCAAACATAAAGTGATTAATATTTAAGTTTGCCAGGTTTTGCCATAATCAGGTAGCTTTAAAACAAATGTACGGCAATGACAGCAATTGTACAAAAGTTGCTTGGTGATAAAAATTCATAATTTATATACATATTTATTAATCATATTCGGCTATTCGGTATTCGGTTATTCGGCCAAGTGTTTCTTATATTCGGTATTCGGTTTCGGCCAAGATTTTCCCATTCGGTCCATCCCTACTAACGATGAGAAAAAAACCTCGAACCAAAAACAAACGACCAAGACTTCAGAGTGGACAGAGACGGATGAAAGGGTCTTTTTCTGGGTGTTGTAGATGTTTGGATGTAAAAGTGTAAAATCACCTCAGAGGCGCTTCAGAAA
>OY660864.1:39149124-39181624 GCA_962446985.1 Xyrichtys novacula | reverse complement strand
TAATCAGATCGACACCGGGGACCTGATGGAGTGTTTGGTTCAGAATAAACACCAGAAGGAGATGAACGAGAAGTGTGCGGTCGGGGTCACTCACTTCCAGCTGGTCAGTCCTGATCCGGGTTTTGCTCCGTTGTCTTACTTCTGTGAAACAAACACACTGAGGAGATCTTAGGTTCGGCTCCTGGCTGGCTCGCCACTTACATGGTTGATGTTAGTGATGCACGATATGAAAAATTTCAACCGATACCGATAATTTTCTTCTTCTCATGGCCGATACCGATAACCGATAACTTCATATTTTTACATTTATTATAATCTTCATATAATCTGCAGTTTGTGCAGGATGCAGCGATTGAAAACTGATGTTTTTGTTGCTCTGGCCTATCTAGAACAACAAACAAAAGTTTTTGGCTCTTCAAATGTGGTCATTTGCTATAAATAACAATAACAGAGCAAAAAGCAGAACTTCATTTGATCCCCTGAACTGTTCAACAGAACTGTAAACTGTAAAGGAGCTATTATGAGACGTTAGCATTAGCATGCTGACCGGACTAACATCTGATGTCCATATGTCTGTGGTAAAACTCACGTGTAGTCCGTTCTTGTCGATCAGGTTGTGAATGTTTGTGGCGACAATATCATAGAGTGCAGGAAGAGACACATCCGAGAAGAAGCGGCAGCTTGGGAGAGTGTAATGTGGCTCCAAGTGTGCTATGAACTTACGAAAACCCGGGTTCTCGACGACGGAAAAAGGCTGGTCGTCGACCGCTATGAACTCCATCAATCAATCAATCAATCAAACTTTATTTATATAGCACCTTTCATGCTTTTAAGCTGCAACACAAAGTGCTTTACAAAGAGGTAAAAACAAACAACGTTAAAAAAAGAAAAAACAAAACAAACAACAGTAAATATAGGGCACTTAAATAGGCATAAAACCCGTCCCTTCCCACCCACAGCAGCATATACAGGCATGCACAGCAGCCCACCCCACACACACATACACGCACACACGTATCCACACACCCACACAGTAACTGTCAGTAAAAACATGGCAAGGCACTGATGATTCTGGTAAGGAAAGACCACCTATGGGAGCCGTCCACACCGAGAGGAGCCACAGCCCACCCCCACAGGGAGCACCGCCCCCGAGACCCCCCGACCCAGACAGCCCGGGTGCACCCTGCACATAGTGCAGAGCCCCCTAACCGTCTGGGCCTGGACGATCCCAAGGACCGCGCCCCCCGGGGGCGGACCAGACATACCTCCCAGTGTGGAGGGCCCCCACGAGGAAACTCTGGAGCTAAAAAGACTAGGACATAGAAGGAATTAAAATAATATTAAAATATCTAAATGACGTAAAAATGTGATAAAAGTAAAGGATAAAATAAACTAAAACCAAATTAGAATAATGTTAGAATATCTAAGTGACATAAAAATGTGATAAAAGTAAAGGATAAAATAAACTAAAACAGTTAAATCAGCTAAAAGCCAAACTAAAAAGGTGGGTCTTGAGCCTCCTTTTAAAAAAAAATAAAAAATCACTTTGTCGTTAATGGCTTTAGCCTTTTCGCTGTCTCTTGAGAAGCTTTTGCAGTTTTTAAACGCCTGCTGAATGGGGACATCGATCCTCCGTAGTGTTGTTGTCTTAGCTTTAGTACCGCTAGCAGCTTCGGCGGCTGTCTCATATTCTTTTACTACCGCTTCGCCGCGATGGCGACTTTTCAGATGAGCTATCAGATTCGTTGTGTTAATACTTGACGTCTTCTTTCCTCCTCTAGGAATCCTCGCTGAACAGGTTTTGCATATAGCAATGCTGTTGTCATCTTCTGCCACTGAGAGAAACGACCATGCTGGTGAAGACATTTTATTATCTGTCAGGTAGTGACGGGGTCAGGCTTGGGACCTGCGAGTAAGGCGCGATAGATGACGTAACCAGCGCGTCTCGGACGGGCGGCTACTCCGCCTGCAAACGTTACTCGTAATTTCATTAATATATCGGATCTTTCTATCGGAAAAATGCACCTATCGGACCGATAAAAAATGACGTAATTTCCCCCCAAATCGGCCGATATTTTATCGGTCCGATAAATATCGTGCATCCCTACTCAAAACCTCTCTTATTCGCTCCCACACATTCTCGCTGAATTCAGACCAAATCTTCATGTTTATGAGCTTCTGTCTGCAGATTTCAACGTATCTGCAATCAGCTGTTTCTAAATAAGATACAGCTGCTCGTTTTCAAAACCTTAAAATATAAACTGAATGTCTCGTTTTGTAAAGTTAGTTAAGCTAGCGTGCAGCACGCCACACCGACGGCTGAAACGAAACGAAAAGAGAAAAGAGCGGACGCTTTTGATGAGGATAAAAAAATCTGAAAATACAGAAAAACTTCTTGAATGAAGGGTTGAGTTTGAAGTATTTTTACTGAATTTTTCTTATTTCATGATCAGATTTGGGTTTTTGGACTTTGTGCAGCATCTAAGAGACATTTTTCTAGACTTGTGAGGGAAATTAAGTTTAATGAGACAAAACTCAAAGCAGCGTCTGATACTCATCTGACTTCCTTTATTATTGAATCTTTAGCTCAGGTGCAGGTTTAACTCAACTCAACTCAACTTTATTTGTAGAGCACTTTAAAACAACCACAGCTGCACAAAGTGTTGTACATAACTGGACAAAACAACAAGATAAAAAAAACAATCAAGAAACAATAAAAACAATGGATAAAATAAAAGCAGAATTAAAAGTAAAATATAGCTTCAATGTTTTTAAAAACTAATTTAAAAACATAGAAACAAATAACTAAAAACAAACCATAAAACACTAAAACAGGAGCCGAGTCTCATGCAGGGTTAAAAGCCAATGAATAAGGTTTAAGCCTCAATTAAGATCCGGTTTTTAACCTGCACAATCCAACAGACTCGGTTCTGGTCTGCTCGGTCAGATCCAGATCCAGGAGGACCTCCTCTGACGTGTGTTTCTCCTGCTTTCAGATCCAGATGAAGGATTTCAGGTTCTCCTATAAGTTCAAGATGGCGTGTAAAGAAGACGTTCTGCGTTTGTGTCCGAACATCAAGAAAAAGTGAGAAAGCGCACACTGACCTTTTGACCTTTGACCCTCCTGTCTGTTTTTCCCGGAGTCCGAGTTTGTCTGATTTAACTCCTCGATCCGCTCCGCCCGTGTCCTTCGCTCCGCAGGGTGGATGTTGTGATCTGTCTGAGCACCACGGTGAGGAACGACACGCTGCAGGAGGCCAAGGAGCAGCGGGTGTCGCTGAAGTGTCGTAAACAGCTGAGGGTGGAGGAGCTGGAGATGGTAACACACACACACACACACACACACACACACACACACACACACACAGACCGTGACACCTTCATCCAAATCTTCTCCTTCTCTTCAGTCCGAGGACATCCGTCTGGAACCAGAACTCTATGAACCCTGTAAGTCCGACATCAGCCGCCTGTGTCCAAACGTGGCTTTTGGAAACGCTCAGGTGAGGATCAGTGGAAATGGCGAGAATCAGGCGGACGCAGACGTGTATCTCACTCCTCCTTTCCTCGCTCCTTCCTCAGGTGATCGAGTGTCTGAAGGAGCAGAAGAAGCAGCTGAGTCAGCGCTGTCATCAGAGGATCTTCAAGCTGCAGGAGGTGGAGATGACCGACCCGGAGCTGGACTACCAGCTGATGAGGGTCTGCAAACAGATGATAAAGGTGAGAGAGGAGCGCCTGACCACGTCGCACCAGCAGCACTTTGATGACCTTATGACCTTTGACCTTTCTCTGCAGCGGTTCTGCACAGAAGCCGACACCAGGAACGTCCTCCAGTGTCTGAAACAGAACAAGAACAGCGAGCTGATGGACCCCAAGTGTAAACAGATGATCACCAAGAGACAGATCACGCAGAACACGGGTCAGTCACACACTCGCCGACATCAGCCTCGTCTGAATCAGCGCCATGGTCACCTCACTGACCCGCCGCCGTCTCCTCTGTCCTCTCACAGACTACAGGCTGAACCCGGTCCTGAGGAAAGCTTGTCGGGCTGATATCCCAAAGTTCTGCCAGTCCATCCTGAACAAGGCCAGCGAGGACAACGAGCTGGAGGGTCAGGTCATCGCCTGCCTCAAACTCAAATACGCCGACCAGGTCAGTCCTGCAGGAGGTCATCGTGGACTTCTTAAAACCCGCATGCAGACCGCAGGAGTCCAAAAGTTCTTAGACAGACCAGCACGAACACGACCACGGTCCTGGTTTCTAAAGTCAAAGTTAAAACTGAATCTCTGCTGAAACTGCTGTGTTTCTCTCTTAAATCGTGTGTTTTCTGACTGGGGTTTGGTTCAGAGGTTGTCTCCAGACTGTGAAGACCAGATCAGAGTGATTCTTCAGGAGTCGGCGCTCGACTACAGACTGGACCCACAGCTGCAGAGACACTGCACAGATGAGGTCAACACACACACACACACACACACACACACACACACACACACACACACACACACACACAGAAACCAACCCCTCTTAACTCCACCTCCTCTCTCCTCCTGCAGATCTCCAGGTTGTGTGCGGAGGAGGCAGCAGCTCAGGAGCAGACGGGTCAGGTGGAGGAGTGTCTGAAAGTCAACCTGCTGAAAATCAAACAGGACGGCTGCAAAAAGGTCAAACTTCACCACCTTTTTTTAATCGAACCTTCAGAGTCTCAAAATTAGAGAAAGGCCCGAGACTTCCTAAACGAATGTCCAAAATCTCACGTGTCTTTGTCAGAAACTCATAAAAGTATAAAAAGTGAAAGTTTGTGGGAATGCCCCTTTAAAGGTCTCACACACTGAGATGATCAGGTGGTTGACTCCGCCTCCTTCGCTCCGTCCTCCTCTCTCCTCTTTCACAGGAGGTCCTGAACATGCTGAAGGAGAGTAAGGCCGACATCTTCGTGGACCCGGTCCTCCACACGGCGTGCGCCCTGGACCTCAAACACCACTGTGCCGCCATCACACCGGGCAGAGGACGGCGTGGGTGCTCTCTCTCTCTCTCACACACACGTTTGTATTTTAGCGACATTAGAGGAGGCGTGGTCGTCTTAACTGTCGCTCGCTCTCTCTCTCTCTCGCAGAGATGTCGTGTCTGATGGAGGCGCTCCAGGACAAGAGGGTCCGTCTGCAGCCCGAGTGTAAGAAGAGACTCCAGGACCGGATCGACATGTGGAGCTACGCCGCGAAGGTGAACCGTCAGCTGATCCGGCGTCATCATCATCATCATCACACTGTGACCTCTCTGTATCTGTAACCTGTCCCTCCGTCCTGCAGGTGGCGCCAGCGGAGGGCTTCGCAGACCTCGCCGTGCAGGTGATGACATCACCCTCCAAAAACTACATCCTCCTCATGATCGCACTGAGCGTGTGCGTCCTCTTCCTGGTTGGGCTGCTGTGCGGCCGGATCACAAAGCGAGTGACGAGAGAACTGAAGGACCGGTAGAGGGCGGGTCCTCCTTAAAGACAGACTGACTCCTCCCCTTCCTCCTCCTCCTCCTCCTCTTCCTCTCTCAGATGCCCGGTCTGTAACCAGCCAACCTGCACAGTGCCAACGCCAGCGCCCACATCTGGAACTCCTCTGTTTATTGGCTGCTGCTGAATAATTGCATCCCAGAATTCCTCTGACGCTCCAGCCTGTGTGGGCGCCGTGACTCTCTCTCTGATTGGAGCTTTTTTTTCCTCCGTCATCTTCGCCCCTCCCTAAAAAAAATCTGCTTTTGCTGATGTCTTTCCTCGGGGTGGGATGTGAGGACATCCGCCATCTTTAGGGATTCTGAATTTGCGCTGTAGATGATGTGACTGAGGGCCGCCGCCGCCGCCGCCGCTGAGGTCAGGATTGCTTCCCCCTCGTTGACCCTGATGCTTTTTGTGATATTTAAAGGAGACTGGAGCATGAAGAGCAGCTTCTCCACACTGACTGTGGCTGCCTGAACCGCACAAGGAGCTAAACGAGTCGATCAAACCTTTCTGTTGAGTTCTGTGGCGTTCCCGATCATTTCGATATTTTCTCATCGTCTTCGCTCGCCAACGGGATCGACGTCCAAACGGCCAAGTACGGATCTCTGCGTCTGGAACGGTGACGAAGTTTTCAGATATTTCACCGTGTCCTGTGTCGCCCCGTTTTTTCTGTTGCCTTTCATGAACCGACATAAAACACACACACACACACACACACACACACACACACACACACACACACACACACACACACACACATCTGAACACGCTGTAATAAGTCCAGTTTACTTCTTTTGTGAGTCATTTTTGATAAGAATATAACATTTAAAGCTGAACTTCATCTTAAAAACAGAAGGTTAATATTCGAGTTGATTTATGAATGACCTCTGACCTCCTTATTTATGCTGAACTCAGCTGTAAAAACATCGAAACTTGATCGAAGTTTGTCGGTTTGATCATTTTAAAGCTCATTTACTCTCAGAAAGTCCTCCATGTTTATCTGCAGAGGGTTTCAGGTTAACATGAAAACCGGAGCGTTAAAGACGGACGACGCGCCTCAAAGTGAAGCTGAAATGATGTTCTGCACATTTGGAGCCGTAGTTCTGATATCCCATCCAGAACCAGAACTCCTTTTTAACTGATAACGCTGTGCTGCGTTTGTTAAAAGCCTTTTCTATTTATGGAAACTTTAAAAAAAGAAATAATACAACTGTTCCTTAGATTAGGGCGAGATCTCACTGTGTTGATTTTAAAGCTCCTGTGAGGAGTTTTTATCTGTTTATAAAACAGACTGAAATCGACACAGCGCCTCTCTGTGGCCTGTGAAGGACATGACAGCGCTGTTCGGTGAATTATTAGTTTGAGACGATTCTTTAACTCTTATTCTGATGACTGATTCAAGATGACTTATCACACCAAACACGAGCTTCAAGTGTTCATACCGCAGCCAGCCTCCAGGGGGAGCTCTAAATCTTTGGCTTCACTTTTGGACGTCTGTAATGTCATCCATGTGTTCACAGAAATGTTAATGTTAAGGAGGAAAATCTTGAGTTCTGATTCTGCAGATAAATGTGGTCGATTGATGGAGCAGACGCCAAACTCTCAAGCTGACTGATATTTTATTAAAACACACGACCTTCATGGTGACAATAATTCAACGACTTTATGATTTAGTACGGATGATTTTGGAAACCCAGACGCAGAGTGACTGAATATTTCCACATGAGGAATAAACAAATTGTTGCTTTAAGGCTGATGAGCTGTAATTAAAACGGATGGACACTTTATTTTTATTTATTTTCTTGATCTAATTCATGAATATTTAATTTTGCACTTTAACTCGATGTACAGGACGTCTGAGCTGCTGGTTTGCCTCGTTCATCCATTTGCTGCTTTTGTTTGTTTGATTTTCACACAGGAGGATTGTGCAGCATGTTCACACTTATATAACGCTGAAGTTTAAACTCATTATTTCTAACAGTGAGAGCGCCACCTTCCTGTTTGAGCAGGAAACAGGAAGTGAGTCTCTACGTGTACAAACTTTTATCAGCGTGCCGTTTTCTTCTGTTCAGATGATATCATGTAATACGAAAACGTAACAGATTTATCATGTCCAGGTTTGATTTTGCTGTACAGATCAAATTTGTCAATTTAATAAAACTGTCTGCAGATTTTCATACCTTTGACTCCAGCTGACTCTGCCTTACAGTTACAGACTTTATTTTACAAAGAACAAGTTAGGAAAAAAGATTAAGACTTTGAAAATTAAAGTTGTTCATTTACAGGAATAAAGTCATAATAAGTAATAACTAACGAGAAAAAAGTCAAAGAAATTACTTATGAGAATAAAGTCATACTAAAATGATTTCTTACAAGAATAAATTCGTAATAAAATAATTACTTTTGAGAATAATGTCAAAGTGAAATCATTACAAGAATTAAGCCTTATAATACGACATAGTATTAGGGCCATATTAGCAAAAAAAGTTTAAGACTTTGACATAAAAGTCATTAACTTACAGGAATAAAGTCATCACTAATGAGAAAAAGTCATAAAGTAATAACTCACAAGAATAAAGTCGTTATAAAATCTTTATTTACGAGAATAAAGTCAAAACGAAGTAATTTCTAACGACAATATAGTCGTAATAAAGTAATTACTTACGTGTATAAAGTTGTAATAAAGTAATCACTTGCAAGGATAAATTCGTGATAAAATGTATCTTTTAATGCTCCACAGCGCTCATTTAAACAATTAACAACAGGTTAGAATAGTTATTAGCTACGACTTTCTTCTCGTACGTAATGATTTTATTACAACTTTATTCTTGTAAGTAATGTTTTTCTCACGATTTTACTCTCATTAGTAATTATGAAGTCTTAATTTTTTTTTCTTAATGTGGCCCTAATGCTTTGTTGTTATTTTTTAGTTTGTAACTTTTTTGTGTGTCGTTAACTTACGTTGTTTTTTAAAATATGCACTGTTTCTTCTTCTTCTTTTTTTTTTTGCAGCAGGCTTTGGTTTCTTTTTTTTTTCATCGGTAACTTTCGTTGTGACTTCTTTTTTTTTTTGCTTTTTTTTTTATCAGCAGCAGTGGCAGTTCTCGGCCACCGTAGTACAATGTAAAAATATCCTCCATTTTATAAACATTTTAATGCACATACAGTCTAAAAAAATATAACGCCCCCTCTGGTACTTGAAGTTTAGGAATGACCTTGTTTGTCTTATATCAATAAAGTTTTGAAGTGGACCTTTTTCCCTCGGGTCACGTGAGAGCATGTGACGTCATGCCCGTGTGATCCAGTAAGGGCGGAAGTGAAGGGAACTCTAATATCTGAGACAACCGGAGAGTCCATATCGGGAAAACAGAGACAGAAAACGGTGAATTACTGTCTCGGAGAGCATCTTAGGCTCTTTAATTCGCGCTGTTGTCCTCTAATCTCCCCTACAAAGAGCTAAAATGACGGCGGCGGTGTTTTTCGGCTGCACCTTCATCGCCTTCGGCCCAGCTATCGCTCTGTTCCTGTTTACCATCGCCCGGGAGCCGCTCAGGGTCATTTTCCTCATAGCAGGGTAAGAGTCCTCTCATATTTAGGAAAATGAACACCATAATAGACGCATATGTTCACTAAAAACTGTGTTACTTGCTCTATTCTGTCGTTGAATATGATTAAACTCATTAGCATTAGCTTACTAGCTGACTGACCGCAGTAATGAAGCTAGTTTCAGCTAACTGTGGAGGCATGTGTCCATTATCGGACAAGCTTTTTACAAAGTGGTCTAGTGTTTCTTTTTCTCCTCCTAAAACCACCAATAAAGGTTTGAAGCGCTCAAACACTCACTTCAGAATAATCACCATTCAGACATCCAGTCCAACATTTTGGTTTTAAAGACAAACCTCAGATAGAACAAAGAGTCTTTATATATTTTTATAGATATGTAGATTTAGTTATGAATGCTCAGTCACTAATGGTCAGGAAACAGTGATGTTGAGAGGTTTATAGTGACCTCCTCTTCAGCTGAGAGAGTCCAAAGTGATGCACCAGTGTGTTACCATGAAGGTTTGGTGTATCAGTGTTTTACTATCATATTATTGAATTTATTATTGATACTCCAAAACCCAAAGAAGGTTTCCGTCTTAAAAGTAAAGTGTGGACTGTACCATTTTGGTTGCACAGGTGAATTACAGAACATAACGTTTAATTCTCTTAATAGGAACATAACAGTCACATCGTCATAGCACTTTGTAAACCCTTGTTTCTAAAGTGCTATATAAATAAAAGTTATTGTTATTATTGTTGTTGTGATTATTATTGTGATAGTGTAAATATATTTTCTTGGGCTCCATATGCTGAGTGTATGAAGTGTAATTCATATGGAGACCTAAAATATAAGTACAGCGCCTCAAAAAGTTGACCCAGTATCATCTCACGCATAGTAAGAGTGTCCTAATTTAACAGGCTTTTAAATGAGTTTGTAATAACTGAATTAAAGGGATATTCCGTCATAAAATGAACTTAGTGTGTTTGACCCTAAATTAATTTTTATGCCGAAATATCCCTTTAATGCCAAAGAAAGAAAACCAAAATGCTCTCATCCTTTTTATGGTAAAAGCTTGACCCTCTGTTTCAGGGAGTTTTGGCCTGAAGTTCTCAGAAGTCTTCTCCTAACAAACGCTCTTGTCCTGTTTGGTTCCTAAAATGTGTGAATGAACTTTAAGAGTCAAACAAAGTATTTTATATTGTGGAAAAACAATTCAGACCAATAAGAAGTAGACTTTGATAAACAGACAAAACAGTTATTCAGCAGTCTTCAGAGATGTCACTGACAACTAAAACTCGGTCAGATCAGATCTCAGCCTGTGAAGCTCAGAGATGATCAGAGATAAACAGCACGTCAATGTGAAATGGACGGGATTCGATCACATAGAGACGGTCAGTAGTATAGCCAATAAAATCATATAAATATGATTATTTTCCAGATTGTGTTGTTATCAGAGGGGTTCCTGGTTTCAGCTCAAAAACCACGTCTGAGTCTCAGATGAGCAGAGACTGAAATTGAAGGTTTTCTGTTTCATAAATGTCCTTTTGTGTTTGACTTCCTCTCTCCTCAGGGCCTTTTTCTGGCTGGTGTCTCTGTTGCTGTCCTCCCTGGTGTGGTTCATCTCAGTGCAGATCAGTAACAAGGAGAGCGCAGCGCAGCAGAAAGGTCTCCTCATCTTCGGCGTGGTCCTGTCAGTCCTGCTGCAGGAAACCTTCCGCTTCGCGTACTACAAGCTGCTGAAGTAAGCTGCTGCAGAACATCCATTCTTACCAGTTTTAGCTCACATCTTACAGGATTGTAACATATCTCTGAGCACGTCATATCAGAACTTTACTATTTTTGAGTATTTTATGTAGCTGCTGTTAGAAAAGGAACCAAACAAGAACAGAGGAGAAACTCCCCGAGTCATGAGAACAAACTACAGACTCATTTTACTTTGTTTATTCAGTGTTATTAAAGAAGAAGTTATTATGTCTGTACAGTCAGATGTCTGTCACACTTTAAATCACTTCAGTCTGCAGTTTATAGCGGTTTCTGTTTCTGGGACAGACTGGTGCTCTTGATCATGAACGGCCACTAGAGGACACTTTATTATCTTGTCCTGTTAGAAACAGGTCACCTGTCTAAAAACATTGCTGGTCTCTCCTCACATGTGTCACATGTTTCTTCTCCAGCCTCCTGTTTGTTCCAGTTTCTCACCTGTTTGACCTTTTCTGCTCATCTTCATTGTTGCAGCTCATATCGTCTTTCACTCACTGTCGATGTCTTTGGTACACCACGTGTTAAACGGACATCACAGGCTGGAGTCGGAGGTTTCTGATCTAATTTTCTTTCTTCTCTTCAGGAAAGCAAATGAAGGCCTCCTCGCTCTCAGTCAGGAGGAAACCATGCCCATCTCCATACGGCAGCTCGCCTACGGTAAGATTTCCTGACTCATCACTAATAATACTTACCTTAACTTCTCAATAAGATTTCAAACATATCGAGACGTTAGACTGAACTAAACACCAAAGGAGGCCTCTGATTTTTTCAGATTACAGGGCTTCAACTTCTTGTACATCTGTGTTAAATACATCCGACTGTTTTTTTGCCGGCTGTGGCGTTGTGGCGTCATATTGTGGCGTCATACTGTGGTGTCAGGTGTACTCAGTGCTTAAATAAACCCCCTTTTCTGACATTATACTGGTCCCAGTTTCTGGCCTCGGTTTCGGCTTCATGAGTGGAGCGTTCTCAGTGGTGAACATCCTTGCTGACTCTGTGGGGCCGGGGACGGTCGGTATCCATGGAGACTCACAGCACTACTTCCTGTCCTCAGGTAACCTTTCCCTCTCAGAGATTTGATAAACCGCCCAGAACTGAGTCTGTTTTTGGAATCTTACCAGTAAAAGGTTTTTATTTTTCAGCGTTTATGACGATGGCCATCATTTTACTACACATGTTCTGGGGCGTGGTTTTCTTCGACGCCTGTGAGAAGCAGCGATGGTGGGCGGTGGCTGCCGTGGTCATCAGTCATCTTGTCGTGTCCTGTCTGGTGAGTGTTGCTGCTCCTGATCTTAGAACTTTTTATAACACGATACCGAACCCTCATAACTCTGAAAGTGACTGGAAGACAGGGACAGATTTAACATCAGGATTAGGACTGCACAGAACTACTGTCATAAAGAGGGGTTACCCTCTGATGCCTCTTTAAGTGATAGTGCATTAAATGGAAAATGAGCCATTTGGAGTCCCCTTCATTTGGGCCAGGGAGCACCGAGAGGGACAGGAAGAGACTGAATA
The DNA here is from genome assembly GCA_962446985.1 of Xyrichtys novacula. Classification (NCBI taxonomy): domain Eukaryota; kingdom Metazoa; phylum Chordata; class Actinopteri; order Labriformes; family Labridae; genus Xyrichtys; species Xyrichtys novacula. Next base: position 39,169,315 of record OY660864.1, on the reverse strand, counting down.
GACTGGTCAGGAGGGCCGGTTCTGTCCTGGACTGCTCTTTGGACTCCCTGGAGGAGGTGGGTGAGAGGAGGATGTTAACAAAGCTTGTATCCATCATGGACAATCCCTCTCACCCACTGCACCAGACTGTGGGGGCTTTAGGCAGCTCCTTCAGCAGCAGACTGAGACTCCCACCCTGCAGGACGGAGCGCTACCGCAGATCATTCCTCCCCTCTGCAATAAAACTTTACATTGAACAGTAACAAAACTGGATTTACACCACCACTTTTTTTTTTCTCTGGCTTTTAAATTGTGTATATTGTAGAAAGCTTTATTTTTTCTTCTCCCCCTTTTTCCTTTTTTTCTTAATTATTACATTTATTTAAGTTCTTAATATTAGGACCCTTATTGTTATAACTGCATTTTTGCACTTTTTGTCTTTTCTGTGATGCTGCTGGGACAAAAAAAATTTCCCCCATGGGGGATCAATAAAGGAATATTCTATTCTATTTGGCAGTAGGTATGCAACGATTACAAATGGTAAAATGACAATCGGCGGTGAAATGTCCGACAGTTAGCGCTACCGTTTCAAATAATAATTACCGTTAAAATCGTGTTTGATTGCCGCACTCTGGAAAAGCTCACAGTGATACTGCTCAGTGCTGAGAAGAGCCGCCGCACTGCGCAGTACACAACTTGTAAACATGGCGGAGGGCAGTTCTGCCGACCGTGTTGAAGAGATTTTTCCACTGTCAAAGAAAACAAAGTCCAAAGTCTGGGCGTATTTCGGCTTCTACAAAGACGCAGAAGGGACACTGATTGAGGACGGCCAACCAGTTTGCTGAAAATGCCAAAAAAAATCTCAGCGAAGGGTGGAAACACTTCTAACATGATCTCTGCTCTACGTGACAACCAGACAAACTGTACAGCGAGTTAAAGGAACTACACATTTGTTTACATGTGGTTGTATTGTTTGATATAGTCGTGATGCTCTATTATATATTTGTAAGAGTAGATCCTCTGTTATTTAAGGTTAAGTTCACTCTGCGTGTTATTTTGATCCTGTCTGATGATGAATGTTACAGAAGCTCCAAGACTTTGGTGATATTTTGGTTTCTGCTGACGTCTCTCACTCCTCCTCTCCAAACAGACCTTCCAGAACCCGGAGTACATCGCCAGTCTCGTCCCCACCTACGTCATCCTGTTCCTGATGGGGATCTGGGCCTTCTACTCGGCCGGCGGCTCGCTCCGGAACCTTAAACTTTGCCTGACGTGCAAAGACAAGGACTTCCTGCTGGCTAACCACCGGCCCAGATAACGCAGCACATCAGGCAGTGTGCAGGACTCTCAATCCAAAGATCACTGAGTTCACACACACACACACACACTGACACACACACACAAACACGGATCACAGCAAAAAGGGAGCGTTCACCCTCTGATAATCTGCTTTTTCACTTAAGATTTCTTTCATTATCTTAAGTAAAAGACCGAAACGTAAAAGCAGCTTCTTCACAGAAACAAGGTACAAAAATGGGAGATGATTTTTCTTCTGATGATCACTTTGTTAGTTTGACGTTCCTAAACATGATGAGGATGTAAATATATCTCTCTGCCCGGCTGACAGCGCCCCCTGTTTGTTGCCTGAAGCTCTTTAAGAACCAAACAGATGAACAAACACCTTTCACCTCCTGTACATAGTCTGTTTTCAGCTCTTCTGTGTCCGATGTGTTCAGGCACTTTTTCACAAACAGAAACAAACTCTTCTTTGTGAACATGTTGATGCGTTTTCAATTTCATGACGTGTAGATACGACAAGTCTCAACCTTTCTTCCACACGCGATCCTCGGTGGTCGGCGTCAAACTTTTCTTTACAGAAGCTGAGAGAAGATGTCGCTGATATTTATTCATTTCAATTTTCTTAAGAGTAGATTTTCAGACAACACGTTTTGATCAAAGGACTCACAGATATCAGATCATTTTACGAACTTTTCGGCTCCCTCCTGAACTCGGCGCTCATTTCTGACCTTTTGTGGTCGTAGAGCCGATAATCGATCAGTGATTCAGTTTGAAGAAAAGAAATTCAGGGTACCAGTGTTTTCTTTTGGATGAATCTTTTTAGTAGTTTTTTTTCAATAAGTCAATTGGAGCTCCGTCATGTCCAACTGATGAGGCTCTGAATAATAAACCTTAACTTTAGTATTATTTAATTTTTAAAGAATAATTTATAGACCGAACAGATTAATCATTACCCAAATAATTGATTCTTGTAGTCTGTACTGCATAAACAAAAGTTATGTGATCTTAAACCAAACCGATGTACTGACGGATCAGGCGTCAGACGGTTAAACTCCTGATTTCACACTCAGACGGTCCAAAACCTGAACAGATTTAGGTTTTTTTTGGTTAATCCGTCTCTGAATGTTTCATTCCTTTGTTGCCTTTTTTTGATTCGTTTTTTTAGTGAGGGAGTTCAGGAGGTTACGATATCTGATGGAAATTCCCAAGTGTTTTATTTTGCAACTGATTTTTATTTCCTGTAAATTTTCTGTGTACAGTTTGTAACGTTAGGAAGGAAGACGGGGTTCAGGGCGGGGTGAGTTTTAGTAAGCGGATAAAGATGTAAAAAAAAAAAAAAACGACATCTCTGGTCTGTGTTGCTTTTCTTTATTTCTGCTCTTTTCTCCAGACTCTTCAACATTTTAAAAAGAGTCGCTTGAGGCAGAGGATAGGTCCTGTATATTTGTGTGACACACCGCTGCTGTACCAAAGAAGCTCCCACAGTTCAGTGAAGTTTTCTGAGCTTTAATAACAGAAAAAAACGCAGTGACCAGTGGTTACACGTGCACAACAGATATAATATGTGTACACTTTGCAACGTGTATCATTGCAAACAAAGAACATAAAGCGGGGTCAACAAAAATTACAGCTACCTAAGCTCACCTCTCCATCACAGTGCAGGTAAGACCGCCCCTTATATAACCTACCGGCTTTCAAACGCAGTGCCCACATGACCCAAACCCAGTGAAACCAACGGCAACCAGACAAAAGTAATTAAACGCAGTGTAACCGATAAGCAAAGCAACATTATGGCTCCTACAGCATCATTCTGGTAGATCTGTTTTATAAACCTGACTGAAGCTGCAGTGATCCGTCCTTCATGGAGGTCATGATGTTTGGCTTTTGTTAAAGGAAGAGGAGTCTGAACTCATGTGTTCGCTGTCATTCTTGGCCAGGTTTCCTTTGAAAAAGAGATCTCTAACCCAAAGGATTAGAGGCTTACTGCTCTAAAAAAATGTTTTTATTCAATTCTCGACTAAAAGTGTCTCCTCCTATCATCCTACCTGCTCCCCTCGCCCCCCTCTCAGTTCTGTCCCCATTTATGAAAACGGAAACCCTCCTGACTGGGACACACAAAGCCTGCAGAGTCAAAAGTCTTTTACCCTGTCACTCGGTCAGACAGACAGACGCAGGATGTTTTTCCTGTGCAGAAAAATCAGACATTCACATGCTAATGTGAGTGAGTGCAGCTGCTGACACTGGAGTCCTCTCAGCAGTGTTAAAGACCTGTGTTCAGGTGTAAGAAGAGGTGAGGCTGTGGTCAGGTTAGATCAGGTTGTCACAGTCTGAATCGCACAGAGGAGGAGGCCATGGGACACAGAGAGGCTTTACTTGGAGAAATTCAAGAACTAAACCTTATATATATGTGGGCCCTGGATGACAAATTAATGTGAATATTACCAATGCCGATGTTGGATTTCATGACAAACTGAACTAAACGTGCAAAAATGATTAGTAACCTAACCCAAACCCTACATCCTGGAGAACTATGAATATTTGCTATTGATTACTTTTAGATGATAAATATTTTTAAGATGTTTAACGGCGAGCTGGGTTTTATAACTTTTTAAAAGTACGTTACACTTACTCACCTTAAAAAAAAAAAAAAGTCTAGTATTTGATTATTTTAAAATTATTTTCAATCTTTTAATATGAATATTTCAATGAACCCTAACTCAGTTGTAAAAAAAAAAACTGGTTCTGAGGGGAAAAAGCTGGATCTTGTAGTGATTCTTGGGGATTTTCCGACCCAAAAAGCCCAGGTGACTTTGAACATTAATAATGACATACAGTATTCATAGGGAAGTCGATGTGAAATCACACGGCTAAAAAATTAGTTTTTCAGGATCGTAACAAGCTAAAAATGATGATACATTTTTATTTCAAGAGTAAGTTTTTTGTGGAGCTTTAACACAGCCCGTAAGAATCTGTACAGCGGTTAGCCGGGTTAGCAGTTAGCTAGACTGCGGTACAGCTAGCTGTTAGCTTATATTAATTTATGCTAGTTTATGCTAACAGGGTTCCCATGGTCTCTATCGAGCCAGAGCAGTGGATTAAACCACTGCTCTGGTTCGATAGAGCCAGCTCTTGTTATACAGCTTTATTTAAATATCGAAAAAGTAACTAAGTACCATAATAATGAACTGAAGCCAAATGATTTCCACAGTTTCAGGTTTTATTAGTTGTTCTGTGTTTCTGAACTGTCTTTGGTTATTCTGGATGTTTCTGAAATGGGTACGTATTAGGGCAACATTAAGAAAGAAAAAGACTAAGAGATTAAAGTCATTAATTTACGAGAATGGAGTCGTTATAAAATCATTACTTACGAGAATAAAGTCGTTACCTACTTCTACTACTACTATACTTGTGATAATATAGTGCTGATGTGCCAAAATATTAAGTATCTCCTTGTTTGAGAAATATATATTAAAGTACATTTTCACGAAATTCTCCATGGCTCTATTTTCAACAACTTTAATCTTAAACAGCAGGTTAGAATAGAAGGACCTTATTCTCGTAAAAGTCTTATTTTTATCTTAATGTGGCCCTAATACTCAGTCGTAAAGGTTTTTGGTTATTCTGTATGTTTCTGAATTTTTTTGCAATCCCCCATTTCATCAAATTCAAGATAAATTTCTGTCAATTTGAGTGAAATTAATTGATTACATTCTCGATTGTGATCAAATTTCAAGTGTTTTTACGTGGTTTAAGAAAAGGCTCTCATGGCCTCAGAGAATAATTATCATTTTAGGTGGAGTTACAGGTGTTTTTGTTTTATTTGACAGATTTTTCACACTGGACTCAAACGTTACTGTGCTGCTCCTCTGTGAGACCACACGGGGGCGCTGTTCTCAGTGTGAACCATAGACAGTCACACCTGTCACGTTGGAGTTTAGAGCACAGTTAACAGTTGGTTTTACTGTTTTACTGAGATATGAACTAAACTTTTTAATGTTTAATCAAACTGTCAGCCTCTCTCTGTCTCTCTGGTTTATTGTGTTTGATCAATTGATTTGAAATTGAATGATAATTAATCTTAAAAAAATCTAAATTTCAGATGAGGGTTTATTTCGATGGTCTCTGCAGTAGGACAGTAGGTCAGATCATCAGAGGGTCTGAACCTCCACATTAGAGCCTCCCGGCGTGTTCGGCCCCCTTTTTGCTCCGCGCGCCCACCTGCGCATATTTTATGCTAATGAGCAGGTGCATCGACTCTTGAGGCGCGCGGAGGGCCGCTCGCGGAGGAGCCGGATGGAGCAGCGGAGGGAGCAGCGGGAGTCCAACCGGAGGGTTCTTTTCACCAGGTGATGCTGTCCAAACCCGACCGAGAGCGGATCCGATAAAGACGAATGGATCCTCATTGTAGACGGAGCGGGAAAAGGCGTTTGCACTTTTTATCTTTGAGTTTCATCCTCATTTATCAAGGTGAGTCTCCTCCTCATCACACACCTGTCCGACCTGAGAAACAGAAGAAACAAAGATGGTTTGATGGTGGAAGGGGAAAAATAGGGGAAAGTTGTTTTACATATTTTAGATTTATTTTCTCTTTAAGATCGAAATAAAGGTTTTAAGCTTGCACCTGTGTTTTTTTTTTGTTCATCTACTCTTGGACTGAATTTAATATCTTTTAAAATGTAATTATTTCTAGATCTCTTCTTTTATTCAGCCTTTTTATTGTCTTGATTTCAGCTCATCTGTCCTGGGGTGTTGAGAGAGTGAACCGGTCTCATTGGGATCAGTTTAATAAGTGAGTTATTTCCCCCTTCTATATTTAAGTGTCTGTTTTTTTAATAGTTTTATCAGCATTTTAATGTTTTTAATCACCTGTTTATGGCTGTTTGATATATTTTCATGGTTATTTTTTTATATGCTTATCAGATGTTTATAACCTCAACTTTAATCATTTACTTTTAATTTGCTGTTTAGAAAAATGGTAATTAAAGTTTTGAGGACCGCAGTAACTGGATGAATCAGTATTGATCACAATGACACTGAAAACTAGGATTATAATTTCATTGTGGATCTAAAAGAAAATTATTGTTTGTTGCTCTTTATAGTCGAATATCTCCAGTTTCTTCAGTTTTTAATCATAGTAAGATAATGGATGATTTTTTTTATATACTGTCTCAACAGTTTGGAAACAGAGGAAGCTTTTATTCTTTTTTTAACACTAACCAGATGATTTGTTTTAGGAAATAATCAAACTGATCATTGAAAGTACTGTCACCTGTATCCTTTGTTCAAACTTCAGACACGTCTTTGTCGTCTGAATTCATAGAGAGACCTCTCCTCTGTTGATGGATGTTTTTTTTTTTTTGTGGTTCTTTGGTTTTTGATGGTTTGGTTGGTTCCTGGTTGGTTCCTGGTTGGTGGTGGGTTTGTGGTGTCAGGGGGTGAAAGCTGCAGCAGGAACAAACCTCTCCTTGTTCTCTCTGTCCCAGCAGCGGGAGCAGCAGGATAAAGCAGCAGAAATGGGACACCGCTTCCCAGGGAGGGCAGGTAGGCAGCCGCATTGATCACTGATGCTGATGGAGCTGCTTCAGGCAGCAAATACACAACCAGAGACCCGCACCCCAGAAAAGCCTGCAGCGCTCAGTCACACCAAAACACAGGAGTGAAGAGGCGAACAGAGCTTTACCAAACCTGACAGAGCTTCGATCAAACAATTCATTCAGATCATTTCACTAAATCCACTTTGGACTTCCAATTATGTAAACTTCAGATCAGACACTCTGACTTACAAAGATGTAGACATGTAATTTAATGCAGAAGATTGAAGAACAAACAGGAATTAAAGTATAAAAAAACTGATTTAATGTAATTCTTTGAGTAGAGAAACGGCAGGAGAGTTTTAGAGCCAGGGAGGAAAAGAAAATAAGAATAAGGGAGAAATTTCAAGACGAGACGAGATTTCATTGCAAGAAAAAAAGTCAACTTTTAATGTTGATAAAAACTTTAATTTGATTAAAGGAAAATGTTGATGAAGTAAAAAAAAAACAAAACAAATTTAACAGACCAGAGTTTAAAGAGACAGGGGTTAATATAGTTCTTTTCAATATTTATGTTTGATAGAAAGAGAAGCTGATCGTCCTGAGAAAAAGTTCCCTGAAGATAGAAGGATAGATAGATAGATAGATAGAATGATAGATAGATAGATAGATAGAAGGATAGATAGATAGATAGATAGATAGATAGATACTTTATCTATGATGAAGGAAATTCAGTTTCTCAGCTGCACAAATCTGAAAAGTAGACATTAAACTTAAAGTTAATGTGTAATCATCGGCTTGTATCATAAACTGATTTATGAAGTCATAAACAATGATAAGTTCAACATTTAAAGTGAAGAGTGTGTACTAGGTCACCCAGCTGAGGCGTAAATGACAAACAGCATGTGTCCACTTCTTCTCCTCTGCTGGATTCGCTGCGTCTGTGTAACAAACAGATCAGGCCTTCTTTATTTTATCTGCTGCTTATCCTACGATAACGAGTAAAACTCTCGGATTGGTGTCAGATGAGAAGACCACATAAGACATCTTTGGTTGAACATGTTTGTGCTTCTTGGGCTGGTTAAAAACTCTGAAGAGTGAACTGGCTTGATTAACCCGTGTGTTTGATTCAGAATTGACTTTTAATTTACACATGAGCAGCATGAAGGAAGCATTAACCTGTGAGTGAAGGAGCATTTCAACCTGACATGGTTTTATGTGCATTTGTCAACATTATCATTTATTTATGGCTACGTAGATTTTTCTCTTTTTTCCTGACGCTGTGACCGTTTCTCCAAATGTGTAACAAAAAAAAAAAACAGCACCCTCTTCAGTTAATTTAGTCCCTCATCCCTGACCCTGATACTCAGATTCAGTTTGTCATTAAGTTGTAGTAAAATATGTGTAATCTTGGTTAAACTGTGTGGTGGCTGCAGTTAACTTTAGCTTTTAAAGTGTTTTATTAAAGTTGTGACTTCTTTTCTATAAATCAAGCAAGAATACCAGAATAAAGTCTCTGAAAAACACATATTTCTTTTCAAATGTCCCCTGAGATCAGGCTGAAATTCAACCTCGATGACACAAACTGATAGTGACTGAATATATATCGTATGTTTCCTTTTTTTCTTACCACTGTCGGAGTATTAATGTGCTCCGCAGTGACATTTTGTTGCCATGTGATGAGGGTCCCAGCAGGAATATACAGTAGCTGCTCTGTTGTCTCAGTCTTCCTCTATCTGAGCCCCCATCACCCTGAATGTGGTCGCTCCCTTTGTGCTGCTTCCCTTTGGCTCAGAGAGGCGTGAGAATCTGGTCCAAGCAGTCAGGGTTAGGAAACCAACAAAGCAATTAGTAGCACAGGTCGCAGGTCACCGGTAAAGAGAAAAGTCTATCTCACGTCAGATCTCTGAGACACCGTGTCTATAGCTTTGTGATGTCTGGGTCACGATCTGCAGGGTCTGGTTTGACCTGTTTGGTCTCAATATCTCCTGATACTGATCAGGGATTGACGAATTGTGGTCAAACATCGCTCGTTTACCTCTCACTCTCTGCCCTGATGTCTGCTTTGTCTCTGCGTTTTGATGTGAAAGTCTCAGTTTGAGAACTCAGGTGTCCAGGAGGAAACACTTCTCAACTCCTGTTCCTCAAAAAGCAGTTTTTTGTTCAATATCCATCCCTGAAATTCCTAAATTCACCATCCCAATGTCATCCAAAAAAATCAGGATTTCCTCCAGAGTTTTATTCTCTATTCAGAATTTTAATGTCAGCAGCTCTTCTTTGCAAACCTCAAAATTTTGAGAGGAAAAGTCGTATTTATGTTCAACAAACTACTGTGAAAATCTCTCGCTGCTGTTTCCATTCGACTAAAAGAGGACAGACACAAGGGGGAGAAGGTGGTAGAGAGGGTGGGGTTGTAGACCTGATGGGAACGCTGAGTTGGAGTCGTTAATGAAGACCGGATGACAGCTCTTTTCTCTCATGCCTCTTCTTTTCCCAGCGCTGCCTCGGTTCCATCCTCACCACTTTGGATCTGGTTTTGGCAACAATCAGAGTAATTCTGGGAGGAATTTTTGGCCCCATACAAACGAGAAAAAAGAGAAGAAGTAAAAGCTTGAGTGTATTTTAATTAAATCTTTATGAACCCGTCATTCGAGAGCAGAGCTAGTTTTTCAGATGTTGCTTGATAATATTTTAGTCATAGTTTTAATTAAAAGAATCAGACTGTGTTACAAGGACCTAACTTTGGCTTACTGTTACCTAACACGCCTTGCCGAACGATGCCGTAGCCAGAAGTTAAAATGATCAGATTTGTTGGATCAGGATGGAGGAGCTGCTGACATGTTGTTCGGCTAGATGTGATTATGGCGGCATGACTGAATGGTTGCAACAAAGGCATGGGCTGGTTTCCGATTTCAAGTCTGTCACTGGTCAAGAAAGTCATTGCTCATAAACCAGCGATCAAATATTTTCAGTCATGTATTCCTACCTCAAAGACCACACAACCCCATGTTGAAAACTCGAACTTTCAGGTCATCAAAGAAAGGCTAACCCGGGATTTCCACCGCATCTGGAACGGCTCCGATCCGGATTTGCTGCGATTTTCGCCGTACGCCAGTTCCGCCAACGGATCTGTTTGTGAGGCAAATTTCGTGGTGGATAACGGACAGAAGGAATTGCAAGAACTTACAAGAACCTGCAGATTCACACGCAATAACAAGTTGTCGTTAGCCACATAGGCTAACCATATAAGCAGTAGATTGTGTCCTTCCAGGGGAGGAAATCTACTTCTAAACTTCTAGAATCAGCATCTCCTCATCCATGGTGTCATCGGGGTGAAATGACGTCTAAAAACCTTTCACTTGTTTGTCCCCGCCTGTTTGCATGGTGTGAAATACGAGTGTTTTATTTTGAAAAGAAGCCGGATGTTTTATTTTGTGTCTGTGCCCGACTTCCTTTCCAGCACGGGTTAATCTGGGCGTCCAGAAAAAATAGAACCCTTGCAATCAGCTGCGAAGTCTGACGATCCGCAGAGGAACGGAAAGAAGTCGGTGAAAATTGACAAATTTATTGAACGGCTACGATCGGAGGATACGACCTTTTCGTAGCCGTTTCGGATGCGGTGTAAATTGGGACTAAGAAAGGATATTGTGAAAGCGAGATAATTTTTTCCTCAGTTGCTTCTAACACAGTTTCTCTCCTTGAAGGACCTTCAAAAGGAAGCTGCTTTGTCAGAAACCAGCACATCTGTCTTCAACCGCTCACATGTCAGCTGGACTGCCATGTCCAATCTGACATCCAATCAGACGCTCTTCACCACAGCTAACACGCCAAACTCTTCATGGACCCTCAACTCTGACGAAACGTCTTTAACATCCGCTTCAACATCAGGAGCAGGATCATCCAGCCAGTCATCAGACAGCAGAAGTTCAGCCAGTCAAGAAGAAGTGACAACAGAATCACCATCCAGCCAATCACCAACAACCACACCATCACCCAGCCAATCAACACAAACTGAAGCATCAAACAGCAAATTACCAGGCAGCACAATACCATCCAGCCACTCATTAACTAGCTCAGAAATATCCAGTCAATCACCTGATGCCACAACATCAACTAGCAAAGTAAAAGATAGCACAAACAACACAACAAGCCAATCTCCACAATCCAGCCAATCACCTCCAACAGTATCACCATCCAACCAATCACCAAGCAGCGTTAAATTAGCCAGCGAATCATCTAGTGGCCCAATATCATCCAGAAAATCAGAAACCAGCACAATAAAACCCAACACATCCCCAGATAGCACTATGACATCCAGCCAATCACCAACCAGAAAAGCACAAACTAGCCAATCACTTGAAAGCACAACACAGTTCAGCCAATCGGGTTCAACAACAGTCCTATCCAGACCATCAAATTCCAGTGAGTCACAATCCAGCGAGACACAAACTAGCCAATCACCAACAACCTTATTATCACCGAGCAGCACAAGCCAGTCATCAAACAGCCAAACAACAACCAGTCAGTCACAAACTAGCATAACAAAAAGCACCAAATCACCAGGCAGCACAGAACCACCAAACAAGTATCTTTCTACCACACCAACAGTCAGCCAGTCCCTGGACAGAACAACATCCCCCGGCCAATCAAGAACAACAACCAACACACCAGCCAGCAAATCACCAGGCAGTGCGAAAGATTTCAGCCAGTCATCATCAACCACAGAGAGAGCCAGTCAGTCACCACACAACACAAAACAGTCTGACAATTCTCTGAACACCAAACAACAAAACAGCCAATCATCAGCAGCCCCAGCAATGATGGGCCGTTTTCCGACGGCCTCAACATCAGCAAGCCAATCAGCAAGCAGCTCTCTTCCCCCCAGCCAATCATCAAAGAGCAAACCACCAGGCAGGACAAAGACTGACAACCAGTTATTGGAAAGTCCAACAACGTCTGTCCAATCAAAAACAGGCAGTTTACCAACCAGCCAATCACCAACAACCAAAACATCTGTCCAATCTAAATCAGGCAATTTACCAACCAGCCAATCACCATCAACCAAAACATCTGTCCAATCTAAATCAGGCACTTCATCAACCAGCCAATCACCATCCACCAAAACATCTGTCCAATCCAAAACAGGCACTTCACCAACCAGCCAATCACCATCAACCAAAACAACACCTGGTCAATCTAAAACAGGCAATTCACCAACCAGCCAATCACCAACAACCATAACATCTGTCCAATCGAAAACAGACAGTTTACCATCCAGTCAATCCCCGTCAACTAAAACAACACCTAGTCAATCTAAAACAGGTTCTTTACCAACCAGCCAATCACCAACAACGAAAACGACAGTCAGCCAATCACCAAATGGTGCATCGCCATCCACCCAATCATTAACAACCAAAACATCAAACAGCCAGTCATCAACTAACCAATCACCAACCCTTATACCAGTGGGCCAATCAACGAGTAGAAAAATAACCCCCAGCAGTTCACCATCCAGCAGACCATCAGACACAGATCCATCAGGCATCAAGACAACAGGCAGCCAAACGTTAACTAGAAGAACCAAAACCAGTGAGACACCGACAAAGATATCAACAGTCAGTCAAATACCAACCAGCACAGTGCCCACTAACTTATCATCCAGCCAATCACAGCTCAACTCAGTGCCAGCAACAGAGTCACCTGACAGCAAAGTGCCAAACAAAACATTATCCGACCGTTCAGCTGACAGTGTTTCAAAATCCAGCCAATCACTGATGAGCCAAACATTTAACCAATCATCATTCACCTCAACGTCGTCTTACCATCCGCCAACTACTTTAGTCCAAACACATCAATCCATCAACAGCTCAAACCCTTCACACCAACCTGATTCAACAGCATCTGACCAATCCCTGACCAGCTCAGTACAGTCAAACCAGTCCACACCAGGATCTGCAGGAAACACACTCAGTGGAGCCGTGTCACCTGAGGAACGTCTAGTTAACATGTCAGTGCTGACCAGGCAGGCGAAGGAAGCCCTCAAGTCGTTCCGCAGGATCCCAGGTACGTTTTTAGCATGAATGTGTGGTGAGGGTATTTGTTTTGGAAATACGACATCTCGAATCAAACGAGGATTAAAACTGAAGGAATAACGGGGAACATTTGAGCAGTCCGTGTCTGGTTTTCAACTCGGCACTGTCAGTATCCACAATTCAGATCAGCAGGAAGGAGGTAAGGCCTGGGTGTCCAGTTTAAAGGGATATTCCGGCGTAAAATGAGTTTAGGGTCAAACACACCATAACACTGAGTTAGACACCCCCTCCAGAGATGAATGTTGTCGACCGCTTGCTTCTCTAGTTATACCAACTTTAGTAACGACCACAGGATAGCCATACACAGCGGTCTGAGGAGCCATAAACAAACCTCAACCAAAACGCCACTCCATAGCCACAAATAATGCTCAGAACAGCACCTAACTTCATCAACAGGACATATAGGGTCACAGACATAGTACTAGACACCGAACATCTTTTTAACTTTGACTCATTTCTTTAGCAAAGAGACTAAACACAACTCACCTACCCTCTTCCAGCAGCCGATTGTTTGTAGTGAGACCTCAGGCCAGTCCATTATGGACTACAGCGGGGTGCCGCAGCTCAAGGAAGAACATTTATGATCATTTCTTTACCATTTCCTTGAAGTAATTATCACCGTATTGATCATTCTTCACTGCAGACGTGGTAGTTCTTCTGCCTTAGCGTCTCGGTCTGATTGTATTTCCATGAAGAAATCGTCATAAATGTTCTTCCTTGACCTGCGTCACCCCGCTGCAGTCCGCAGTTTGAGTCCTGTTGGAAAATAGACATGCCCGAAACTTTGAAAGTGTCCCCAGCATCCACAGATCGTTATGACATTTGACAGATATTCTCATTGGTTTTGCTGTTAAGAGCTGGACAGACTGGTACCAGTTTCAGTTAAAGTCTGAAGACCTGTTTGCTTGATTTAAAGACTGTATCAGGGTAAAAGTCAAATAGTCTATAGACCATAAAACATGCCTCACATTTTAAATTCCTCTTACATTTTGTATGACATTTAACACAAACTAAATAAATGAAATAAAAACAGCCTTTCTAACTGAAACACGCAGCTATATCATTTAATCCTCAACATTAAACGTATTTCCCATAAAATTGAATGTTTCCATGACGACATGGACAAAATCATCAACACTGGGACAAACCAGTGAAACTCAGGAGGTGGTCTGCAGATCAACCTGCAGCTGTGTAATACATAAACATGTTTAATGATTCAGTGTTGACTTTATTTATCTTCAGGAACAAATTAAAAAATTTAGATATTCTGTATTGTCCGGACTGTAAGTCGTACTTTTATCATAGTTTACCTGTGTTTGAGACTTATACTCAGGTGCGACTTATAGTCCGGAAAATACAGTACTTATGAATTTAACATATTTCTATAACAAAGTCTAACCTGCAGCTGTGTAATACATAAACATGTTTCATGGATTTGGTGTCGACTTTATTTATCTTCAGGAACAAATGTAAATGTAGACACATATAGACCGTATACAGAAAACAGGTTTGTTCTGTGTCTCCCGTCCTAAAGATACTGCTCTGTAGAATTATAGGATCGTCTGTGTAACACTGAAGATCTGAGCGGTTTTCTGTCCTGAGAGGCTTTCAGTCATCTCCTACCAGTCTGTGAACACCAGGAGGTCGGTAAATGTGGCTCAACAAAGTAACCCGTATATCTATCTCACCAGCCCCCCTCCCCCACAGAGACCTGAAGGAACACACCTTTTATCTGATCCATCGATCCCACCCCCCCACAAACCCCTGTATGGTACCACGGCTGAGTGGGCAGACAAGCTGTAAGCCCACTGAGCAGATGGTGTTACTGCAGGATGAGAGCCCCGGTTTGGTGGTGCGTTCAGGGACCGGAACATTTGTTAGGGCCCCTCCTCTCCATATGGATCCTGACGAGAGGGGGAGGGAAACTTTCTCTCAAGACTCTGGTCTACAGAAACTCACTTATTTACATAAACTACATACATTTACAATTTACATAAACAACACAAAGTAAAAAACTTCGTTGGCCTCGTTGTCGCGCTGAATTCTCTGGTTTCCAGTCGGACGTGCAGCCCTGTAATTGTTTATTTGTTGTTTCCTTTCAGCCGAGCCTTGTGTGTATCCCTGCCTAAATGGGGGACATTGTGTGCAGTCAGAGTTGTGTGACTGCAGTCTGTATCAGGCCACCGGACACAGATGTCAGACAGGTAAGAAACACACACCTGTAAGTTCACTTCAGTGTGAGCAACAGTCATCATCATTAAAACACAGATCAGCTGTCATCCTGGGAAGTATTTGGACTACAAAAAAACATGGACGCCATCAGATTGGGATCAGCTGTCTGTTTCTGAAAAAGAGTTTTACTCCAAAGATGGCGTCGCGTGACGGAAATGCTGACTCAGCTTTACTTTTGGTCAGCTGAGAAAAAAAGGAGAGAAAGTTCAGATGGACGTTAAACCTCCTGTCAGAAAGCTGCCATTCTTTTAAAAATGTAGATATACTGTATTGTCCGGACTATAAGTCGTACTTTTATCATAGTTTGGGGGGTTTGTGACTTATACTCAGGTGTGACTTACAGTCCGGAAAATACAATACTGATAAATATTCAATATATTTATTACAAAGTCTATTCAAAATACCACACACACCACCTTTAAGTTTATTAACAGATGTTAAATTATATTACTGTATAATTTACTATTAAAAAAACTACTAAACTACTAAAAACTACTAAAACTAAAACTACTATTACTTATATTAATATAATTAAAATTATATTAATAATAATAGTAATTATTATTATTATTATTATTATTATTATTATAAATATTATTATATTCATATGATATGAATATAACTTTTAAAAGAAATTCTTTTTTTTCAGTCATAATGTTAATTTAGAGTTTCTCATGAGACACAGTTTTTCGTCTGTTTAAAAATACGCTCAATTTTACCGAAACTCTTCTTTTAAAGTTTCAGACAAACTCAAACATTCTTCAATACTGTAAAAAAAACACAAAAAAAACCCACGAAATCAGAACAGCTCTATGTCTCTGTTTGCATCAAAGTTCAGAGATTTTTGGACTTTATCAGCTTCAGGTTTTGGTTTTGCAGAACTTTAATTCTTCGGTTTAACTTCTGCTCCTCCGGGAACGTCATCTTCTTTCATGGACCTTCTGTAGTTTCAGAACCGTTTGTTTCTCCTCATCCACCTCCTCAGTTCCAAACACGGGCTTTGAGAGGGAGATGACATGCAGGTCGTGGGGTCAGTACAACTTTGAGACCTTTGACGGGCTTTACTACTACTTCCCCGGTCGGTGCACGTACACGCTGCTGAAGGACTGCGAGGAAACCACCCAGGCCAGCGTTGAGGTCCAGGTGAGCATAAATCCCTCCGACTCTGAGCTGTCCAGAAAGTTTCAGTCCGCCGCCTTCCTCCACTCCACTAAAGTCTGTACATTCTGCTCTCAAACACACACAGTCTCTTTTTTTTTTGTCCGACCTCTGCCAGGTCGAGTCTCTGCCTGAGGAGAAGATTTGCTCTGAAGATTAGTGAAAGCTATCTGGTTATTAGAGTCAATTACCATTAAATACTGCAATTACCCAGAATGCCTTGAAAGCA
Source organism: Xyrichtys novacula (assembly GCA_962446985.1). Taxonomy (NCBI): domain Eukaryota; kingdom Metazoa; phylum Chordata; class Actinopteri; order Labriformes; family Labridae; genus Xyrichtys; species Xyrichtys novacula. The sequence goes on along the minus strand of OY660864.1, from coordinate 39,152,795 downwards.
TCCGCAACAGACCGAGACTTTGTTCCCCTGAAAAGGCAGCAGATGGATACAGTATCTGTGTATGGGAAAAGAAAGAGAGCGCACATTAAAAGAGACTGTAGCTGATGATCGGGAGTGAATGACCTGGAAGAGAAGAGACACAAACGCAGAACTCAGAACCAGAACCAGAACCAGAATCAGAACCAGAACACTGAACCGTCAGCAGAGACACCAAAAAGGCTTTAAATGTCTCGACTCAGGATTCTGGGTTAAAACGAGCCGTAAAGGCAGAGCTGGAGATAAAACTGTCGGCTCTTTTCTGATCAGCTGGTGAAGGTTGTTTCTGTGAGTCACGATAAAAACACAAAAGAAAACAAAACTTTATTCTTAATGTCTTTTTCTTTGATGATAAATTAATCAGACGAGTTTGGAAAAGATAACAAAAAGATAACGGGGAAAAGTTTGAGCTTCGATTTTGAGCTTTACGCAGAAAAAGGAATAAAAGAAACAAAGAAAACCCAAATCTACCCAAACCCAACCCCTTATTCCCACCCCAGGATCTAAACGCAACAGAAACAGAATTAAAATACATGAACTTAAAAAGGGCTTTAATGTGCGCACTGAGGAAACGTCATTTTAAAACTCAAGGTAAACACTGGAGGTTAAAATCTTAAAATAAAGAAACAGAATGAAATTTAGGAAATAATAAATAAAATGAAATAAAAACAGTAAAACACACTAAAATAAGAGCATCAAAACAGCTCAATAAAAGACGATCCTGTCGTTAAAACTAGAAAGAGATAAATATTAAAACACTTAAAGTTAATGATATAAAATTAAGTTAAAAGTAAAACTAAAAGGGTTTGTTTTCAGTTTGGTTTTAAGTTGTTAAGATGAAGTCCTCAGGTCTTCAGGTCAGCTGTTCCACAGACGAGGCCGTAGAAGTAAAAAGATGTTTTACCGTACGTCATGGTTTTAACTTTAATAATGTTAACAGAGAAATTCCTGAAGACCTGAGGACTCGACCTGACTCATGAAAAGGGCTAAAGCCATGAAGAGCTTTAAAAACCAATAAAACAACCTTAAAATCGATTCTAAAAGAGACGGGGAGCCAATGCAGAGACCTTAAAATCGGTGTCATGTGATCTCTCTGTCTGGTCCTGAAAGGTTCGTGGTTGTGAATGAAGACACTAAAAAGCTGTTATCTTCAGTGTTTTAGATTAAAAAGGAGGATTAGGTTCATTTACTGAACAATCAGAAAGCTTTAACTTTTCTACTTGGTCCGTTAAACCCCCAGACGGCCATCAGGGGGCGCTGTTTCAGTTTAGGCGTCACTTGGACGGTTGTTGTTCGTGGTTTCCTGCGGTCTGTCGTTTATTCTCCTCTCTATCGCAGGTCCACAACGACCCGGGCTGCCTCTCTGAACCTTACACCTGCCAACGATCCGTCAGCCTCTTCCTGCCCTGGGAGGGGGAGGTTCGGCTGCACGCCACCAATGTCACATTCAAAGGTCAAAGGTCAGTTGCATTAGAACAAACAGACAGACTTTCATATTTCTAAACACTGGAAGTCCGTCAGAGTAACGGTGCGTTCACTGTCTCCGTCTTCAGTCTGCAGCTGCCCTCTCACATCCACGACCTGCAGCTGGAGCAGATCTCGCAGTACGTCCTGGTGACGCAGCAGCACGGCTTCACGCTGGCCTGGGAGGGACGCAGCGGCTCCGTCTACATCAAACTCAGCCCGGAGTTCGTGGGCAGAACCTGCGGTCTGTGTGGAAACTTCAACGCCGACGTCCAGGACGACCTGAAGACCAGTTATGGTGAGACTGATGGATCCTGCTCCTTTCTCGGTGGAGAAGGAGTCAGATGATGAGCGCCCCCTGTCAGCAGACTGATCAGAGCGCTCTCTCCGTCTCAGGTGTGCTGACTCATCAGATCGAGATGTTTGGGAACAGCTGGGTGGAGACTGAGCCGCACCAGACCAGGTGTCCCATGGTGCCTTTGGGCTTCCCTGCTCCTTGTGCAGCTGTTGATGATCACGTCCTGCTGGTGAGGAGTTCCATCAGAGAGGATTCCCATTTTATATAAATATACGTATAAATGATAAATGAGGAGTTCAAATGTGTGTGTGTGTGCTGTTTGGACTGCTGCAGAAGGTGGAGGAGGTGTGTGCCAGGCTGCTGGATCCGCCTTTTCAGAGCTGCCATGACTTCGTCAGCCCGCTGTCCTACATGGCGAGCTGCTCCAACGACCTGTGCAGGTAAGACCGCCGGACTCGCCGACATCCTGCAACGCCACTTCATGAAACTTCACATGTGTGTACATGCTTTATGTAACCCTCTGTAGTCGGTTCCCCAGCTGAACCGCTCCAGTCCAAAAGTCTGGCTCCGCCCCCTTCTGCCCTTCCTGACCTCAGGTTTTGGTATCAGAGATCATTTCACTCTCAGCTGGACGAAGGTTACTCCGACTCCAGGCTGGGATCCAACTGTTTATACTGGGAACTGAGTCCAGTTCAGGTTTTGGATCTGGGTTTGGAGTCTTCAGTTTAACACTTAGAACTCTGCTGGATCTCCGTCGACCCCACGTGACGTCATTAATATAGTTCACAGTTTCTCAGGAACTATACCGTGTATCTCTATAAGATTAAAAGTGTTGAAAAATTACCCTTTTGGCGATCTATCGAGGGTTTCCAGACATTTCTACACCTGCCACAAGGTTTACAATCCAGCCTCAAAAACAGGAGTTTGATCAGAGACGATTGATGGTTAATGAGCAGTGATATACGGTGAAAACAGGATTATTGATCAGATTGTTGTGATAAAAAAAGATCATTTAATTCTGCTAATGTCTTCCAGGTTTGACGGTAGTGTCCAATAAGAGACAAGAAAGTTCCCTGCTTGTCTGTAAAATCAGAAATAATGTTCCTCAATGTTTGGAAACAAGTAAAGAAGAGACTCTGAGCAGTCTGATGTGGTCCTCTGTCTCATCCCAGGAGTGGCAGAAACAACTGTAAATAGTAAAAAACGCCTGAAGAATGAGTGTAAATATGTCGATAGTTTCTGTTGTGTGTTTGTTCCAATCCCAATATTTCTGCTCCTGATAGACGAGACTTTAGAGAATGATGTTCAGGTGAGGAAAGACTTGGTCACTGTAGATTTATGTGTTTTTTAACGAAGTTCTGTTGGGGTCAGTTTCTGTTTTAGTTTCTTGGTTGACTTCGATGGTTCTGAATCTCCTGTCTCATTTATTTTTCATCATTTTTGCTCCAGAAACTGAATCTGAGGTCGTCCTGAGAAACTCCAAACTCCCAGCCCGTTTTCCCCTCCGCTCCTCCTCTCCCCAAAGTTCAGCTGAGGTGTATTTTAGGTTTTTTTTTCAGTCCACGTTCACAAAGAAGCGCTTCTTTAACGTTCTCACTCGTGTCCTCTAGTGGCTCGGGTCCATGACCCTGACTGTGACCTCTTCCTGGGGTAACGTTAGTCCAGATCATCCGTATCTGTCTGGACCAACATACCGTGTCTGTTATCAAACCGCCCCCCCGGCTGTCCTCCATGTTTCAGGTCCACCTCTGGACCCGTCTGTGTTCTCTGTTCTATACTGAGACCAGAACCCGGTCTTGAGGCCCCTCCCCTCCTGGCTCCGCTCATAGACTCCTTCTCTGTTTGTTTCTCTGGTGAAGGTCGGGTCCCAACG
>OY660864.1:39049124-39144124 GCA_962446985.1 Xyrichtys novacula | reverse complement strand
TATAAAACCCGAGTTGACAGTGTTTTAATTAACACGTCGGTTAGGCCTGCACGATATATCGTTTGAACATCGTCATCGCGATGTGTGTGCGATAGTCACATGCAGAGCCTGCGATATTGGAGGTGAATGAACTCATTTAATTTCAAGGGTAACTGACTGAGATACACTCCATGTGACTCTGCATGTGCTGTGCAGCGATCCACCAATCACCTTCGTCCTTAACTCAGTTGCCAATCAGACTCACTTCTCAGTTGCCAATCAGGCTACCCTGCCAGCTGTCAATCAAAATTAGAGAGGAGGAAACCCACCCCTGCACATGTTCTGCACATGGAGGGAGACGTGTGTCCGCTGAGAATTACTTTCGGAACTTTACTGACTGTTAAGCCCAACAAATAAGAACTGTATGGGTTTTAGATTGTACATTTCCGTGGACCACTCTACTATAAGCGGTGCGCGTTTTGCGAGGTGCATGCAATTCTCGGAGGACATGCGTTTCTCAGCACAACACCGCTAACAACAACAACAACAACAACGATCGCAAACTGAGCAACAAACAGAGAAAACCACCGAAGATGAAGATTTGTTGCCAAAAAGAAAAGGAAAGTCAGTTATCTGGAATTATTTCGGTTAAAAGAAGGATGATGTCGACCAAAACACGTGTTTTGTGTTCATCTGTCGCCACAATAACGTCCCAGCACAATAAAAGCTAAAAATATCTCTGAGACAGACAGAAGCCATTCTAACATTCACAAAAAGAGGTAAGATCAGAGCAGGTGAACTGTCCTCAAGATTTCAGCAGTGCAGTATAACATTAAATGCTATTCAGGTCATCTGGTGAAAATTCCTGTGTTTTTAATATCGCAATATATATCGCAGGGTTGAAAAAAATCGCAATGTTAGTTTTTTCCAATATCGTGCAGCCTTAAACCAAGATGGACGCCTACTGTTACCCGTTGTTAGCTGTTATTTATATTGTTAGCTGTCGTTACCCGTTGTCAGCAGTTGTTCGTTGTTGTTAGCTTTACCAACACAGTATTTTACTCTTACAAACACCACAGCAGCGTGTTCACAGTTAGACGTTGGGCAGTTCGACATAAACCACTAATTTAATTTCACAAAAACAAAAACAGAAGTGCGAATAAATAAAACATGACGAGAGCTTTTACTGTTGATGAACTGGGCTGCCATCTTGGATTATGACGTTGTCGTAAAGTCGGAGTTGGCGAGGATTGTCCCACTTTTCGACTCGGAAATCTGAGAATCAGGAATCCAGACCAGACAGGATATAGTACAACTGGAACGCAGCATTAAACTAAAAAAAGAAAAATAAATCTCAACCTCTAAAATCAGACCCTGTTGGCGTTTGTTCGGCTCAGTGTAAATTAGTAAAGCTAGTGTCATGGCGCTCTGTGGCGGGATATCTCTGTGATATTTTGGGTAAAATTAGGGAAACAAACACGGTCAGATTTAGGATGTAAACACGTTCAGTTCTGCTACAACGATGGACTTTGGTGAATGAGTCTCTGTGTTGTTCCCTGTGTTTCTGGAGTGAGCCTCTAGTGGACACTTGGGGAACTGCACTCTCATGATTTACCATATAAGGAAATCCACTCTTAGACCAAAACTGCTTTCAGAACCAGGCTGTTTATTTTGCTTTAGAGACGGACGTTTTTGTGGTTTCAGGACTCAAGGAGGCGCTGCGGGAGCTGCAGTGTTTAACGCTTTTTTTTTCCCCGTCCCTTTTTTGTTGTAGCACCGCCCGCAGGCCTGGAGTATGAACTGCAATGATGACTTCACTTTTGTGCACTTTTCTATTGTTTGTGTTTTTAGACTGAAGTTCAGCAAAGAGCCGAGAAGAAAGACGAACCATTCTGTGTTTATATGTTTAAATGATTCACACAGACTAAGTGTATTATCTCAACCCTCAATCTGCCGCTCCCTCCCACAGACGTCGTCCACATCCAGGAGCTGTCGTCCATGTTCCTGCAGGTCAAAACGGCGTTCGGTCTGCGTCTGCAGTACAGCTGGAAGGAGTTTCGTCTCTACCTGCAGGCCGAGGAGATGTGGAAGGACGACACGGTGGGGCTGTGCGGCACCTTCAACGGCAACATCCAAGATGACTTCCTGTAAGTGTGCTCAGCTGACCTTTGACCCCTCCCTTACCTCCCCTCAGCGACAGGAGGAGTGAGCGTGCTCCTGTTTCAGAGGCAGAGAGGGAGGTGACGGAAAAGTGCTCTCTCTCGCTCGCTCTCACTCTCAGTAATGCACACTGGAACGGGTGGCTCGGCATCAAAAGCCTCGCTCTCTGATCAGCTCTTTAAGGCGGGCCAGATGAGCGCCCGACTGGACACGCCACTTCAACAAGGAATTGACTGTTAGTGGAATAGGGGCTCCACTGTACGGAGCGGTCCAGGCCGACCACGGAGGGCGGATGTTGTCTAACAGCTGTAAATGGATATACATCACAGCCGCTGACTGAAGTGGTCGTTTACTGCGGGAAGGAAAACGGCGATCTCCTCTCCTCACAGCTGACACTGCAGCTAAAACGCTGACTCGCAGAATCCCTCATGTGGTCGTTTATCTTCATCGAGGTTTACGGACCTCTGTGACGACAAACGTCAGAGTGAATGAAATACTAGAGAGGAGAAGAAGCAGCTCTCTCCTCTGATTGGTTGATTTCTGATCATCAGATAATGTTGTTTTAATCACTCAGTTGTCGTACTTCCTAAACACAAACCTGATCATGTGACTGTAACAGCGCTTCACCTCCTCCTCCCTCCGCAGGTCTCCGTCAGGTATGATAGAAAGCACTCCTCAGCTGTTTGGGAACGCCTGGAGAGTCTCTTCGGCGTGCTCACCGAGTCTGAGTACGCCTCAGCTGGACCCCTGTGACACCCACCAGCAGGCCGGTCAGACTCTCACTTTTATACATGAAGAAAATTAAACAGGGGAAACTGACTCGTCTAAAACAGCTGGTTAACTTTGACAAACTTTTCTGGGAACTTTTTAAACCACGTTTATATCAGCTTTAACTCTTTTCTTACATGTAGCATGAGTTACCGAGTTAACCGAGATTAACGGCGTGACTGCAGGCAGACTAGATTATGTCCACCCCCTGACTGTCGGGTAGATAAACAGTCCAGAATCCTTATGGGGCGCTCACACCAAGCACGAGTAAAATCATCTACTCGCTTCATTCGCGCAAGCTAGACACGTGAATGAATAGTATTTACTCGCTTCATTCGCGCGTCAACGGTAATCCCTGCCAATTCAACCGGTGGGATCAAGTCATAGACCAAAGTTTTTTACCAGGTAATCCGACCTCCTCACTCACTTTCCTCCAGGCGAGCTCCTTTTTATTCCGGTTTCGGTAATTGAAAGAAAAGGTATCATATAATTCGGGGCTCCCACACAGAGAGAGCAGTAGGAGTAAAATCATTCGCGCGAATGAATTACATGTTAAGTCAATGCAAAGATGCGATCAGACGTTCCTAGTACTCTGGCGGCGCCAGTGACGTGAATTAGGCGGGAGTTAATAATGTCTCAACTTTAGTGGATATTTGTGTCGCATTAACTAATCAGCACGAAGGTTACTGAGTGACGTATGAAGATGGACGGTTGTTCACCGGTATCTAAAATGGAGAACAAATTGATCGTGTCTCTTTCAAAAATAAGAAAGAGCTCACCTGGAGGTAGGGAGTAGGGAGGTCAGATTATCTGGTAAATTGTTAAATACCTTTGTCTATCACTTGATCCCGCCAGTCGAACTGGCAGGGATTACCAGTGAAATTACCGTTGACGCGCGAATGAAGCGAGTAGATGATTTTACTTGCGCTTGGTGTGAGCGCCCTGTGGTCCGGAGAGTTTACTCACTCAGACCTTTATGAACCCAGGACTCAGGACTGTGTGTGCAGAGGGTGGGGTAGTGACCAAATAATGTTGTAAATGTAAGAACAACAAAGTAAAGCTGCAGGAATATTGAAGAGTTTAATAAAAGGTGTTTTTCCTGAGTTTGTGGGTCATAGATTGACTTTTATGAAGGATAATCTCTGAGTACAGTAATCTCAGTAATCTCTTTCCTCCTCTGCACTTTTCTATCTTCATGTTTAAAGTCTTATTTAGTGATTTTAAAAACGGTAAATGTTCGTTTGCTTTATTTGAATTTTATTTATTCTTCATTCAGATTAATTTAATCCGATTACAGCGGTCAAACCTTCCTGTCCTCTCTCTGTGTCCGTCCCTGCAGTGGCCTATTCCTCTCAGATGTGTGACGCCCTGAACCAGGACCTGTTCTCAGCCTGTCACGAGTACCTCAGTCCGACCCCCTTCCATCAGCAGTGTCGCTCTGACACCTGTAAGTGTGGGACGCCCTGTCTTTGCTCGGCGCTCGCACACTACGCTCGCCACTGCCGCCGATTCTCTGTCATCATCGACTTCCGCTCAAAGATTCCCGACTGCGGTGAGTGTTTTTTTTTTATCTCCAGAGGTTCACCTCAAATCTGTGTCAGAGGAGGACTCAGAGATACGCGGGTCCTGAAGGTAACCATCTGACACTGTCTCAGAGTCTAAAGTCTGTGTTCTGGAATCAGAGAGCTTCTGTTTAATCTGGAGTCTGTTTTATAAAGGAGGAGCTGAACAACTTAAAAAAACTTCAACCTCCATCCAAAGTCTGCAGGTGGAGTCTCTTTGTGGGTGACGTAGGTTTTCAAACTGCACTTTAAAAATAACAAAGTGACTTCCTCCACTTGTTCAGCTGCAGCCATACTGATTTATTTTTCACCCTGCAGTGTTTCCTGCCCATCTTCAGCCTTTTAACGACAAAAATCAGCTGATTGCACCTTTAAAGAGATTAATTAATGCGTTTATTAGAGAAAGTTGAGCTCGCTGCAGAGTTCGGTAGTTTTCTGTCTCATTTTTTAACCCTGTCCTCCCCACAGCGCTCACCTGCCCTCCAACCATGCAGTACAGCACCTGTGTGTCATCCTGCCAGCGCCGTTGCTCCGCCCTCTCCGTCCCGCATCACTGCGGGGAGGAGTGTGAGGAGGGCTGCGCCTGTCCTCAGGGATCCTTCTACAACCATCGAACACACACCTGTGTGCACAGGTAACGACAGGAAGGAGGAAATACATGAAAAAAACAAACACTTTTTAATGTTTCATTATTAACGATTTGACCCGTTTATCTCTTTTAGCACAAAGTACCTCCAAAGTGAAACGTCTGCAAACAGAAATATTGTTTTTCTGCTTCATTATAACGTCTGAAAATAAAGTTTACGGGGAATTCGAGCCAAAGTTTCCTCGTTTCCTCGTTTCCTCGTTTCCTCGTTTCCTCGTCCGTTTCATGTCCTCGTGCCTGACTGTGTGTTTGCAGCCAGTTTTCAGTAAACCGAGCCGAGGACGCTCCTCCAAACAGATCCTCTCTAAGTGATATTTGTATCTCCTGTGAAGTTTAGGTCAGCCCTTAAGTGGCGCGCTCTCTGAATCTTCCCCGCAGACGTTACAGACCTGGGTAATTGGGCTCTCTCTTTCAGCCTCTCCGGACTAAAAGACATGCAGCTTAATTCCTCTTAAATGTCCCAGGTTTTTACGTCCTAGTGCAGAGCAGCGCCTTACTTACCATGTGATCGAGTTACATCGAGGAATTCTCTGTGAAACCCCCCTTTCATTCCCACTCGGACACAGATATCTGATAACCAGTGAGAAAGAATTTGTAGTACAGACGCTGATGTGTGGAGCTGGTTTAGATCTCACAAAGCTTTCAGCAGATTTAAGACAACACGCTAATTTTTACATTTTTTTTTTTTGTTAATCTCAACAAGTGATTTGTGTAAAAAGATTAAAGTTCTCGGTGAGGCTGGGACACCTCAGCCGCTGATTTCACCTCTTTAAGCCTGCTTATCTGGGCCCTATCCCCTTACCTGTAATACTCTGTTTAAGGTAACACAAAGCCCTCTTTAACATAAATCTTTACACAATACTGAACCCAGCAGAATCAGAGCCTGCTGTTTAAGTATTCAGGAGCCTCCCGGAGACCTTTTGGACGCGGTCTGACTCGGTCCTCTGTGTGGTTTTCTCCAGGAGCGAGTGTCCCTGCAGTTTCCTGGGAGCAGATTATGAACCTGGAGATGTGATCATGACGTCAGCAGGTGTTCAGTAAGATCTTCTCCTCCATCTCTCACTGTCCGAGCACGCACAGATGTCACGTTTCTGATATTTAAAGTAATAATCTCTGTTTTTTTAATGAATGAGAGACTCTGAGCTCCTCCTCTTTCTCTAATAACACCGACTGAAGCTGTCAGTGAGGGTGAACCTCCTTGTTTCTCCTCAGTTTAGCCCAGTTTCATACGGTCTCATTTTTTATTTTGTTGTATTATGTTGTTTTGTGTCAGAGCTGAAGATGTCTGAGTTCACACACGGGTTATTCAAAGTTTATAAAAGTCTCAAAACGACCTGCAGTATCTACTCTTTTGTCGTCTATAACACTGAGAGTTGTTAGTTTTCTCTCTGAGTCCTGAAATACTCGTCTCTGCTCCTTCATCATGTGTTCACCTTCATCCTCTCATCCTCTCTCTCTCCTCTGCAGACTCTGTGTGAACGGTAAACTGGTGTCCCAGACAGCTGACAGTGGTGAGTCACATGATCAGAACAGGTTCAGTTCCTTATATGGTGTAATCTATGCTCATGGAAAACCTGGAAAAGTCCTTGAATTCCAAACCTGACTTTGAAAATGGTTCATAAATATTTTATAGTATCATTGTCTCAGCTCGCCCTGACACTCTCCTGACCTCCTCCTTCAGACAGGTTGTGTCCGGCTGGTCAGCTCTATCAGAACTGCTCGGAGGGAGAGGACGGCGTCTCGTCAGGAAGGGGCGTGGCCTGCGAGCGAACCTGCGAGTCCTATCTTCTCAACCTCACCTGTTCTGCACATGAACCCTGTGTGGCCGGATGTACCTGTCCGCCCGGGTGAGTGAAAACCAGACCGTCTGTTTTGGTCAGGTGTGGTCTACTCTGACGATGCTGGACGTCATTTTCGTGTTCGTGGTCATGTGATTCAGGATGCTGCCGCTGAAGATGGTGACCTTCAGAGATGAGTGTTGGTTAAACTCTGAGTCACTGAGGCTTGGTGGAGGGCCGGTTAAAGACGGGAATAATGTCACATGAGGCCGGAATAATCCTCTGACTCTTCCTGGCAGCAGGTCGAGCGTGAAAAGTCCCTGTGCTTAGTGATGCTGAGGGGAGGGGAGGGGAGGGCAGGCAGGAGGCGGGTCTTTACCTGGTCACTGACTTCGACTGAGAGTGACTGAGAGTGAGATTTATACAGACAGGAGACGTCTGAGAAATGTTTCCAAGGAGATAAAATTATGGGATAAGTGAGTAAAAGAGACAAAAGGACTGATTTTAAAGGAACTTCACAGAAGTTTAAGTTCAGCCTGCAGAGCGTCTCTGTGCTGAAATCAGCTGTCATGAATCCATTTTAGGGTAAACCGTCCCATACAAATAAACTTTATTTCAAAAAGCATGAAGTTAACAAACTTCGGCACAAACAGCCACATGGAGTCGGAGTCATATCGAGTAAAATTACAGTAAAAAATACTGAAAAATACTGTAAAAATACGGTAAAAAATACTGTAAAAAAGAGTAAAATTACAGTAAAAAATGCTGTAAAATACTGTAAAAAAGAGTAAAATTACAGTAAAAAATACTGAAAAATACTGTAAAAAAGAGTAAAATACAGTAAAAAATACTGAAAAATACTGTAAAAAAGAGTAAAATTACAGTAGAAAATACTGAAAAATACTGTAAAAAAGAGTAAAATTACAGTAAAAAATACTTTAAAAATACTGTAAAAAGAGTAAAATTACAGTAAAAAATACTTTAAAAATACTGTAAGAAAGAGTAAAATTACAGTAAAAAATACTGAAAAAATACGGTAAAAATACGGTAAAAAATACTGTAAAAAGAGTAAAATTGCAGTAAGAAATACTGTAAAAATACTGTAAAAAAGAGTAAAAATACAGTAAAACTACAGTAATTATACAGTAAAAATACAGTCCCCTGAGAGCAGGAGGGAACTGTGGCACCAGAGTCATATTCAGACTTCCCAGTGATGATGACCACAGAGTCCACCATAAATATGAAGATGTGTGTCTCTAAAGTTCGATGGTCAGTTCACATGACAACATCAGAAAGAGACGCAGCTCGCCAAACTAATAAAATAATTTATAATAACAGAAAAATGAAACAACGGAGAAAAGACGACAGGCCAAGATCTCCAATATTAGCACTTTTCTCTGACATAAACATGTGTTCACACTGAGCCTTCACAATACAGCCTGTGAATATTACTCCCACAGTACTACAATTATCATAATCATTACTATTATTACTGTTGTCATATCATAATTATCATAATTAAAAGATCAATCGATCAGGAGCTGTCAGAGGCTGTGAACCTCATGTCATTGAGGTTTGAAGAGACTTCTCTGAGTGTCAGTTTGAGACATTTGTGTTGCTCCTCACCAACTTGGACTGAGATCATATGTGATGATGAGTCTTAGATCATCTGTTGGAGACAATCGTCCTCACAGTCAGCAGATGAGCTGGACTGATATCAGGGCTGGATTACAGTAATCTGATCTCTATAATCCCGAGTGAAGTGGTTTCAGTCTGAGTCATCAGCCCAGAGTTTGTCTGGAGACAAAACGCACAGACAGCATCAGTCAGCGCACACACAGGCTTATCAATCAATCAGTCAATCAATCAATCAATCAATCAATCAATTTTTATTTGACACTTTGCAACAATCAGACAAACAGGAGCGCTCCAGCCCTCAGGTGTTAGACACGCCCACTCAAACACAGGATATAAAATAACGACCAGGTGAGAAAATGAGAATGTAATAGTTTTTTAAAGACATGATTTATAAACTTCAAGTTTCAATAGAAATACTTCAGAATATAGTACTTCATATAGATACATAAATACTTCAGAGTACTTCATATAAATGTGATACATTTGGTATTTTATTTAACGTGTGTGTAACTTTGGACAAATATATAAGCGAGAACTCTGCTCAGTATCTGTCCCAATATAAAGTAAAAATGTTTTATTGATATGAAGCCAAACATCTTTTATTGATATGAAGTTATCTTGAATTTTGTCACAGGGAACACAGGAAATCATTGATGCTCTGTTCAGAATTCTGCTTTTCTTTATAGAAACTAAAGTTAAATATTTGGTTAAAAGTATAACACATAAATAAAACATGTAAACAGTCTGAGTTTGTATCAGAGACACAAGAGAAAAGGTCGGACAGAAACAGAGACTGGAGGTGTTTTTAGAAAACTCGTCTTCACTGACGTCACTGTGATTCATCGCTTCCATGACCTTTTATTGGATGAAAATCTTACAAACTCTAAATCCCAGACAGTCGGTCATGGTGCAGGTCTGAAGGATCCCAGGAACCTGATAGTTTGACTTTAATTTGGTGGTAAATGTGGACAAAGAGACTTCATTCAGAGGTGACAGCTGAAGGTCAAAAGGCAGTGAGATGGTTAGCTGTGAGGGATCAGGAGATACTCCAACTATTCTGTTTATTTCTGTGTGATGAACCCTGAGAAGATCAGCAGATGTTCCCTCTGTCTGAACAACACTGCAGTGAGATGATTGTGACAGAGGGAACAACAACGAAAACCCGGTCTGAAGGTCCGCTGTGAGGCAGGACCCGAAAACCTCTGATGAGGAATAATTAGTGGAGGTGCTGACAGGAGACTCGGTTGTGTTTCATTCACAATGGCTCGCTGTGTTTATGATCAAAATGTCGACTATTCATTCCTTCCTCCGTCTGTGACAATTAGTCCAGCTGAGCTCATATGAAACTGGACCTTCAGGTGCAGAGCAGAACCAGGCGGCATACCAGAGTGGTTTCAGTATGGTCATGGAAACGGCGAGGAGCAGGAGTCTGCAGAGAAGATGGCGATCCTTCAACACCGAGAGCATTTTTGGTTTCTGTTGAAGGACCTCAGGTGGGCCACCCCAGTCGACACGGTCTGGTTCAGACCCTCAGGTCCAGGTCGCTCTATGTCTAATCTAAGAGTCGGTTCCTCAGCAGAGAGATGTGAAGTGTTTTTGTAGTTTGTTCTGGAGTGAAACGGCAGCAGACCAGGATCCATGTTTCCAAAGCAGAGATGTGACAGTCTGCAGGAGTGATGGAGTCCAATCAGTCCATTAGCCTTTCAGATGAGCAGATATGAGCTCAGATTACCTGCTGTGATCCTTTTAGCAGAGGTGAAGTTCTGAGGCGGTGATCGTGTGTTTGAGCGATGGTCTGACTGTATCACACACTTTCTCTGTCATACAAGAAAAGTTCAGCTTTAAACCCTTTACCTGTCCTAAATCGACCCGAGAAATGAAGATTAAATTATGGCCTACAGGGGGCGACGATCAATCAGGAAAATAGACTAAAAACCACCTCAAGATGAAACATGAACAGCTGACTGAAGCAGAAACTCATCTTAATAGACCCAAACTTTACTTTACTAAACTTTACTTTACTTTACTGTTCTTTACTGTATTTAACTTTACTTTTACTGTACTGGACTTGATTTTGATTTACTTTATTTCACTTAACTTTGCTTTACTGTATTTAACTTTATTGTACTTAACTTAAATTTGCTTAACTATACTTTACTGTACTTTTCTTTGATTTACTTTAATCAACTTAACTCTACTGTACTGTACTTTAGTGTTTTATTGTAGTTTACAGGAGTTTTCTTTACTGTATTTAACTTAACAGTACAGCACGTTACTATACTTTACTGTACTGTACTTTACTGTACTGTATTTAACTTTACTTTACAGTACTTTGCTGTATTTAACTTTACAGTACTTTGCTGTATTTAACTTGACTTTTCAGTACTTTACTGTACTTAACTTACATTTGCTTAGCTATAATTTACTGTACTTTTCTTTAATTAACTTTAATTTACTTAACTTTACTTGACTTGACTAGACTGTACTTAACTTTACTATTTTTAATGTACTAAACTGTACTTTACTGTATTTAACTTTACAGTACTTCACTGTACTTAACTTGACTGTACAGTACTTCACTGTACTTAACTTGACTGTTGAGTACTTTACTGTACTTTACAAACCAAACATAGCCAGTTCTCTGCAGTCGCCTTATAACTGATTGAAGTACTTTTGATGACGGTACTGTAGACCCTGACCCCGCCTCCTCCGGCTCTGATAAATGTGGTCTTCAGTGGGACTCCTGCTCTCCAAAGATGACTCCTCCTCCTCTCTGTGAAATTTGATCCTCCTCAGTTTTTTTAATTATTATTATCTGTTAGATTTAAACCCTACTGAGTCCTGTGGTTCTGAAAACGTCTTCTGAGCGTGGATGTGGGTCTGGAGCAGAGATGATTCTGGAGGCTTTGATCAGAATACTCGATACGGCGGGTTGGCGGGCGGATAAAGGAAGCTGTTAGCGGGGTTTTATCTGCGATGTAACTCTACTCAGATGAACCTGAGGTTTGTGTCGGGACCATTCAGTTTGTCACTTCAGTGTCTGCAGCTCAACTCGGGATATTACAAGATACTTATCAGCCCCGTCCTGCAGAGTGGAGAGCAAATGGAGGCGTCCAGACAAAGACGGTTTCTCTCTGTATCTCTGAGAATCCTAATTGTCTGGTTTTCTCATGTAGCCAACAAGTGTTAGCGCTTTTCATCCGCAGCTGCCCACCCCCAAACTCTCGCTCTCTCTGGTTTCCTGGGATTGCTCTGAATCTGTTGGAGAAGAGTCCACATATCAGGAGGGAAGGTTCTGGTACGGCTGGGCAGCATCTTATTAGATTGAATAAAAGATAATGTTACTGTGCAGTACGGAGGAGAAACGTTTGGATGATTTTAGGGACCAGGACTGACAGGAGAACTACAAAACATTAGAGATACAGTTTTTGACATTATCAAAATTTAAAATAGGAAATATGAAATCACGCCAAAAGTTCAGACAGCAAAGAGAGGTCAACGGAAAGAAAACGTTTTTACGTTGTTACAGATTAATGCATTTGTTCCTCACTCTGAAAACTCCTCACTGTGTCTTTAAACTTTGAAATAACAGATGTTTCATGACCTGGATCAGTTCGTCTCAGACTCCTACAGCTGATTTCAGGTCAGTTAGTCGATCCATGAAAAGTCTAACAGGTTTGTTTGTTTGTTTTCTCAGTTTACTGAAACATGGAGACGAGTGTTTCGAACCTTCATCCTGTCCTTGTCTGTGGAAAGGAAAAGAGTATTACCCTGGAGAGAGAGTCTCCTCCCCCTGCCATCAGTGGTGAGACATCTATCTATCTATCTATCTATCTATCTATCTATCTATCTATCTACCTTCCTTCCTTCCTTCCTTCCTTCCTTCCTTCTTTCTTATCTTCCTTCTTTCCTACCTACCTTCCTTCCTCGACCCCTTCTTCCTCCCTTCCTTCTCGTCTTCCCTTCTCCTTCCCCTTCCTTTCTCCCTCCCTCCTTCTTTCCTTCTTTCCTCTCTTCATTCCTTTCTTCCTTCCCTTCTTCCTTCCCTTTTTCATTTATCCCCCCCTTCCTTCATTTTTCCTTCCTTCCTCCCTTCCTTCCTTCCTTCCTTTCCTTCTTCCTTCATTTTTTCTTTCTTCTTTCCTCCCTTCCTTCCTTCCTGCCTCCCTTCCTTCTTCTTCTTTCCTTCCTTCCTCTCTCTTCCTCCCTTCCTTCATTCCTCCCTTCCTTCCTTCCTTCCTTCCTTCCTCCCTTCCTTCTTCTTTCCTTCCTTCCTCTCTTCCTTCCTCTCTTCATCCCCCTTCTTCCTCCCTTCCTTCTTTCTTTCCTTCCTCTCTTCCTCCCTTCCTGCCTTTCCTACCCCCCTTCCTTCTTTCTTTCCTCCCTTCCTTCTTTCCTCCCTTCCTTCTTTCCTTCCTACCTTCCTTCCTTCCTTCCTCTCTTCCTCCCTTCCTTCTTTCTTTCCTTCCTCTTTTCCTCCCTTCCTTCTTTCCTCCCTTCCTTCCTTCCTCCCCCCTCTCTTCCTCCCTCCCTTCCTTCCTCCCTTCCTTCTTTCCTACCTTCCTTCCTTCCTTCCTCCCTCCTCTCTTCTCTCTTTCTTTCCTTCCTCTCTTCCTCCCTCCCTCCTTTTCTCTTTCCCTCTCTTCCTCCCTTCCCATTTTTTCCTTCCCCTCTTCCTCCCTTTCTTCTCTCCTACCTCCCTCCCTCCCTTCCTTCCTCCCTTCCTTCTTTCTTTCCTTCCTCTTTTCCTCCCTTCCTTCTTTCCTCCCTTCCTTCCTTCCTCCCCCTCTCTCACCTGTCGCTCTCATGTATTTTTTCATCCTTCCTCCTGATCCTCTGTAAACCCTCACCTCTTACATGTTTTCGGTCTGATCTCCATCAGTGCGTCTCCTCGTTTCTCAGCGTCTGATTGGTCGTGACAGTGAAGACCCCCTCAGGTGGTCTGAGCAGCAGAAGAGTCCACCTGATATCTGAACCGCTCGGTTATCAGAGGACAGAGAGAGTCGTGGAAACAGAGAAACTCTTTGATTCCCTCTGGTGAAAGGAAACTCTCTCCTGATGATCTCAGTCTTTCTCCTAACCTCCCATCTCTCCTTCACGCCGTAGTCGGAGAAGATGATGTAGATGACAGCCTAATGAGCGCCGATTCAGCCGTCCACTTCTCCGCCGGCTGTAAACCCGAGGCGCTTCACAAAAAGACTCTATTAGAGGAGAAAAAACGCTCGGGAACAAAGTGGGAACAAGTTGTTGCTGAATGGCTGAAGCTCTGCTCTCTTTGTAGTGTTTGCCAACATGGGACCTTCCAGTGTGACTTCCAGCCGTGCCCGTCCATGTGCATGGCCTACGGAGATCGCCACTACAGGACGTTTGACGGACTGCTGTTTGACTACGTGGGCGCGTGCAAAGTCTACCTCGTGAAGGTACTTAAAGTCTTTATTCCCAGAGGAGCCGCTTTACTTCTTATTTAGTAGAAGTCTTCCTGTTAAAATGTTTTTATTGATTTCAATCAGAGAAACACTTTGATCACATGACGCAGACAAAGTCGTACCTACAGTTTAACTCCTCCCCCTTTAACCCTCCGTACTTCCTGTCCCTCAGAGCAGCGCAGACGTGATGCTCAGCATCGCCGCCGAGAACGTCGACTGTTTCGACAGCGGCCTCATCTGCAGGAAGTCTCTGTTGATCAACATCGGGAGGTCCTACGTGGCGTTTGATGACGACACGGGGAAGCCGGTAAGAGTCTCTGTGGACGGGTTTTATACTTCGACACATTTTTATAAAAGTTTTCTTTTCTTCGCTCGTCCACCAGATCTAAACTGTCCTCTGTCCCCCTCAGAACCCGTCCAGTGTGATCGACCGTAAGCAGAGGATGTTCATCTGGCCAGCAGGATACTACACTGTGGTCCACTTCCCAGAGGAAGACGTCACCCTCCTCTGGGACCGCAAGACCACCGTCCACATCCAGGTCGGACCTCGCTGGCAGGTGAGACGTTTTGTGGCTCATGAAACTACATTTCCTTTCAAAGCTGCATCTTTTCCTCCTGACCTTGTTTTCTCCTGGTTCGTGTTTTCAGGGGAAGCTGAGCGGACTGTGTGGAAACTTTGACATGAAGACGGTGAATGAGATGCGGACGCCGGACAACATCGACTCTCCGACTCCTCAGGAGTTTGGAAACAGCTGGACGGCTGCAGAGGTGAGTGACAGAGAGCCAACACGACGTCAACACGACGGCGAAGCACGGCGAGTCTGAGCGGTGAAGTTTCACAGGCTGAAAAACTGTGAAATGCTCCTTTATCAGGTTGAAGATACACTCAAAGGTTAACTTCAGTTCATCTGTGTGTGTGTGTGTGTGTGTGTGCGTGTGTGTGCGTGCTCAGTGTGTGAACAGTCCTGACATCAGACACCCCTGCAGCCTCAGTCCTCTCAGAGAACCCTTCGCCAAGCGTCAGTGTGGCGTTCTGCTCAGTGAGGTTTTCCAGGCCTGCCACCCGGTGGTGAGTAAACAGACGACTCAGCAGGTCTGCGGTCTCTTCTCTAAACTCTGGAGACCCTCATGTTGAACGTCACAGTCCCCTCTGATCCATCTTCACTCAAGTTTATTAAAAAAAACTTTTCCTCTGATTTGATTGGAGGAGATCAAACTTAAACACGCCGCTGTGATCACTAATAAAGCGTTTTTATTTCCAGGTGGATGTGACCTGGTTCTACATGAACTGCCTCGCCGACACGTGTGCCTGCAGTCGTGGAGGAGACTGCGAGTGTTTCTGCACCAGCGTGGCGGCGTACGCTCAGCGCTGCTGCCACCAGGGCGTCCCCGTGGACTGGCGCTCCCCGTCTCTGTGCCGTGAGTCCGACCCCAGAGATAAAAACCGATCTCTGTTTTAACCTGATATCTCTGCTAACTTCCTGTCTGCTTCTCTCTGCAGCGAACGACTGTGAATACTACAACAAAGGTAAGATCTGAAACAGGTGAACATGATTCAACTGAGCATGTGCGAGCGCCAACATGTCCTCCTTCTCCTCCTCCTGTGAACAGTTCTGGGTAAAGGTCCGTTCAGGCTGACCACCTTCAGAGACCGGACAGCCTGGTTAGCAGCCAGCAGGTCCAGCGGTTTGGTGTTCCTGCAGAAAGGCAACCTCAGTGACATCACGGCGCCCCGGGTCCTCTCGCAGTTCATGATGACGCCCGGCCTCAGCAGAGCCCGCCCACACGGTGAGTTTTTCTCACACACGGCTGACTTTGGCTCCTTGTTTTTAAAGTTCAGTCAAACTGTCAGGAATCCTGAAGTGATTTTTAACTCCTGAAGTTTAACAAACATCGATCATGTTTTCAGGACGAGTTTCTTCCAACTTCCAAGGTCAAAATATTTTTAAACCGTCACGACCTTGAGATAACCGTCCTCGCTCTAATCAGTACAAGATTAGAGGATTATAATTCACTTTATGTCGACATTTCCCGATCATCTCTCATGCTGCCCGTCTTCTAACCGACACTAACAGACGTGAGAACATCACTCCTGTCCTCAGCTCTCTTC
Organism: Xyrichtys novacula; assembly: GCA_962446985.1. Taxonomy (NCBI): domain Eukaryota; kingdom Metazoa; phylum Chordata; class Actinopteri; order Labriformes; family Labridae; genus Xyrichtys; species Xyrichtys novacula. Next base: position 39,128,057 of record OY660864.1, on the reverse strand, counting down.
ATCGTCTTCATCGTCTTCTCGTCTCTTTTAGGATCTATTTTAAACTTTTAAAGTTTGTTTTTAAAGCTTCTAACGGTCTCGCCTCCGTCTATGTAACTGAGCTTTTAACCGTTCAGGAGCTCTGAGGTCGTCAAACCGACTTCTGCTGGAGGTGTCCAGGTCAAAACACAAACACTGAGGTGACCGAGACGTTTCAGCCGCTGGTCCCAGACTCTGGAATAAACTCCGAAATGAGACTTATCTCTGACCTGGACCTTTTTAACTCCCGATTGAGAACTCATTTATTTATGCTGACTTTAATACCCAGTAGTGCAGTGACATTTTAATTTATTGCGTTGTATTTTATTCTTCTTTTATTGTTTTTATTTATTCATCTTTATTTTCTGTTGTAAAGCACTTCGGTTCACCTAAAGGGTTGTTGTAAAGGGCTGTGTGAATAAAGAACATTTACATTTACACAAAAACTGACCTTTTATCTGAACTGTGTTTCAGGAAAATTCATTTATTAACTGTATTTTAAAGAAACGACCTCACAGGATCAAACCCACTCTGACTCAGTACTAAAGCGGCGTGCAGACTGAAGTTTGTCGGCGTGCTCCTCCTCCTCCTCCTCCTCCTCCTCCTCAGTTTCCTCTGCGTTCAGCAGTGTTTGGGATGATTTAAGTGTCTCTGTAGAAACACTGAAGGAGGAGATGGACTTCAGGGGCAGACCGGTTCACAGATCAGATTACTAAATGCTAAAACAGGAACTTGATCTGCGGGTTTGTCTGAGAGCCAAGGCTGGGACTTAAACTGAAGTCCTGTACTCCTGTAGTTCTTTAATCGGTTTCTTCTTTAAATCCAGTTCATGTTTCATCCTGTTTCTCTGCGGAGTCTCATAAAGTACTCATAAATATCTTGTTCTGGTCTTCACAGACACGTCCCGGGTCTCCTTCGAGTCCACAGACCGGCCAAACTACTTCCTGCATGCGAGCCCCAGAGGCCAGGTGAGGCTGGCCAAGTGGGAGGACAGCGAGGCGTTCTGGGACGGAGCCACCTTCGTCCTCCACAGGAACACCTGGGTACCCGGGTATGACTCCCTGGAGTCCCACGCCAAACCCGGGTTCTTCCTGTACGCCATGCTGCCCCGCCTCCATCTGCTCAAACACAGACACACCGAGAGTTTCCGCAAGGCCACGCTCTTCAGACTCGCAGGTCAGCAGAAACCACTGAGAGGTCTACAGAGAGAGTCCTGACAGAGAACCTGGACCTGGAGTAAAACCAGATTATTAACAGACTTAGTGAATTCTGGGTTTCAGCTATAGAAGGGTAGGAGACTCTGGTGGTTTCTCTGCAGGTGAACTCGGTCCTCAGCTCCTCTTTCTTCAGTCAAAGGTCACGACCAAGAACCTCTGAACCCACATGTATGTTCTCCTGAAAGATCACTGCGTCTAAAAATACAGCAGAGTTTGTTTGAGTTGGTGGAAAAGTGGAGGAGCCAGCAGCAGATCCTGTTTCCTCTTAGAGCAGCTTCCTAAATAAACGACATGTCTGCTCCGTGAAAACAGCGAGTCTTTACCCAGAACCTTTAATCATGGAGGCAGACGCTAACCTGAACCCTCTGAGGGACTTTAACCGACTTTATGACAGCGCTTTGACCTGCTGCAAAACACACGAGAGTTTTTAAGATACAGTATTTTATCTGTTTGAAATGATCATTATCAATCAATCAATCAGTCTTTACTTATATTGGACTTTTCATACAAAAAACGATGTAGGACAAAGTGTTTTACACAGCAAAGAAACAAAGAAACAAAGAAAACCCAAATCTAACCCAACCCCTCATTCCCACCACGCAATCTGAGCTCAACAGAAACAGAATTAAAATACATGAACTTAAAAAGGTTTGATTTCATAGAAACAGGAAAGTGAGCACTGAGGAAACGCTGTTTTAAAACTCAAGATGATGAAACACTGGAGGTTAAAAATCTAAAAACAAAGTAAGAGAATGAAATTTAAGAAATGATTAATAAAATTAAATAAAAGCAACAACAAAGATAGTAAAATAAGAGCACCAAGAAAAGACGATCCTGTCATTCAAATTAGAAGAGATAAATGTTAAAACATTTAAAGTTGATGATATAAAATTTAGATAAAAGAAAAACTGAAAAGGTTTGTTTTGAGTTTGGTATTAAAATCATTAAGATTATCATTTTATTTACTTAGTCGACCAGGAAAAACGTCTATAAATCAACATTTGAAGGGTTTAATCAACTGAGACACTCAGAGGTTATTAATACTCTACTGTAAAATATGTAATGAGTAAAAACTCAGACTGTGACATTTTTAAAATCAGGTTAATCACAGAAGCTTAACAATCAAACACAATTGACCTTATTAAAAAAATATTTATTTGATTAAGAGTCTAACAATTGTCAAATTCTGTTAATTTTCACTTTGTTCACGTTCTCCTGAGTTAAAAAAGTAAGGAGCACAAAGACCTTTAGAGAAAACGTTCAGTTTGTTGATCCTGAGGGCCGACACAGTAACAGTAGTAAACTGTGCGTCCCTTTAGAGAAGACAGTGGAGGTCTAAATCTGATCTGTCCTCTCAGCTCCCAGCCCGGACTCTCCTCCTGGTCCTCGATGTCAGTGGAGGTACGACTCCTGCGTCGTCCCGTGTTTCAAGACCTGCAGTGACCCGAGAGCTGAAGCCTGTGTCAGCATCCCAGAGTGAGACCTTTGACCTTTAGTCCTCCAAGTTTACAGACCGGTTTCTCCCAGACCTCTTTGACTCACGATCTCTGCTGTCTGTCTGTGTCTGCTCAGAGTGGAGGGCTGCCTGCCTGTCTGCCCTCCTCACATGGTCCTGGACGAGGTCACCCGCCGCTGCGTCTACGTCGAAGACTGTGAGTGTCACATGGTCGCAGACGTTAAACTTGTTCCTTGGAGGGTGCGGTGTCAGGGGGTTTCGGTTACGACTAGATAGAGAATCACATGAAAACCACGACCTCCCAGTTTGGCGGTCTACATAAGTCTAGAAGCTCTGACCCGTTTTTTATCGCTTCTGTCGTCAGGCATCAAGGTCCCGGTTTCCTGGCAGCTTCCAACGCCATCGACCGCTCAGCCGACCTCCACAGCTGTCTCCTCATCGACCGCCAAAGACGCCGCCGCTTCATCCACCTCTGTCAAGACCACGACCACCACAGCAGCGTCCTCCAACCCTCTACACTCAGCTTCATCCACCTCCTCCAAAACCAGCACAGCGCCCCCTGCTGTCAGCGCTCAGACAGCAACGTCTAAGTCCCCGTCTGCTCCAGAGGAACCGCCACGTCCAGTCACCAGTCCAGCTCCTCCTGCACCTCCGGAGGTTCCCAGAACAGCAGGACCTCCATCAGCTGTCAGTCCAGCGGAGGCGGTGTCTCCTGAAGCCTCAGCGACCACAGAAACATCTCAAACTTCAGGGACATCTGGAGCTGTGAGGTCTACCAGCAACCCCTTTGGTCCAAGTACGTCCAGAACCAGCAGCGCCCCCTTCGCCATCACGTCTGCGCTCTGGCTCACCGCCACCACCAAACCCTCCGACTTCTTCAAACCGTTCTTCACCTCCACCACTGAAACCTCAAAGTCATCTACAGCTGAAGGACCAACCAGAAGCTCCGCCCCAGAGTCCACCACCATCACAACCTCCTCCCCTAAAGAGACCTCAGGAGCTTCATCTCCATCTACACCAGTTCCTCCAGCAGAAACCAGGACCAGTCCAAGTTCTGCTCCAGTCTCAGAGACGTCTCCAGAGAAGACCACTGTTCCCAGTCCAGCTCCCACTGAGGTCAGCACAAAACCAGCGACCGTGGAGCAGCCTCCTCCAACCACGACTGCAGTTATCCAGCCCAGCACCGCCTCCTCCTCCACCTCTCCACCTCCTCCTCCCATGTCTCCACCTGTTGGAGATGGAACCACGTCTCCACCTCCAGGTGATTCGGTGAGAACCTCAGAGTCGGTCTCGTCTGGAGCTTCTCTCTCCACAAGTCCAGAACCAACACCAGAACCCGTTTCCACAGAGGAACCTCGTCACACTTCTCCACCTGAACCAGACGTTTCTCCAACAACTGTTCAGGAGTTATCATCTTCAGCAGCTACACCTCCTCCAGCACCAACCACGACCTCCACGACCTCAGCTGCTACAGACTGGAGAACAACGACCACAGAGAGACCCACCACACCTGGATCTGAAACATCTGCAGCTACCACAACAGCTGCACCTCCACCTTTGAGGACCACAGAAACCACAGCTTCTCCTGCATCCACCACCACCACCACCACCCGTTCTGAGAGGACCTCCTGGTCTGTCTCCATCTTTACACCAAAGGAGACCACAACGTCAGGACCTCCAGAGGTTCCAGACAAGTCCACAAGACCTTCTGTGACAACACCACCAACAAGACCGACCTCCACCGTGCCTCCTTTACCAACGACAGAGAGCTCCACCCAGACCCGGTCCACCACCCAGACCTCTGAGCCACCAGAGTGGGGGGTCACTCATCGGGAAACGTCTCTGACCCCGGTCTACAGTCCAACAATGAAGACCACACCAGAGTCCACGTCTGAAGACACCACCCCCGCCCTCACACAGCTGCCCCATCTCCCTGCTACACCCAAGCCTGACGTCACCTCTGCTGCATCATCTGCTGCGACCACGACCACGACCACGACCACGACCACGACCACGCCCAGGTCTACAGCCGCCCCTGAAACCTCAGAAACCTCAACGTCAACTACCAAGACTCTGGACACACCCGGTCCTGAACCCGGCTCTCCTGAGACCACGGTGTCCACAGATGCCACGCCCACCCTCGTTTCCACCACCCTCAGACCCGGAGATGAACAGCCGGTCGCTCAGACGACACATCCGCCCACCAGCAGGGCGGAGGTGCAGACATGGTCGACCACCAAGCTGCCGCCATCTTGGTCTCACACAGCTGACTCCACTACAGGTCCGAGGTCCACGGCGGTCCAGGATAGAGTCACCACCAGACCGGTCTCCACCTCAAGAGCTGCACCTGCACCAACCACCACCACCCACAGAGGTCCTGTGACCTCCCGAGTGACCACGAGAACCACGTCCACTCAGAGGTCCACCGTCAGGCCCATCACTGCCAGGGTTACCGTAGCAACAAGACCTCCAGCTGTAACCACCAGACCGACCACTCTTGGATCCCCGACTGTCCCGCCGTTCTCTGACACAACGACCACACCAGGAGCTCCACCTGCACCGTCCACGGAGTCCAGATCGACAGAGGAGACCAGAACAACCACAGCAGGTCCTGGCCCGACCTCTGTGACCCCCCCACCGCCTGTCCCCCCTCAAACAACAGTCCCGACAACCACAGCTGGTCCTGCAGAGACCACCAGAGACACATCAACATCTGAGGAAACCCCTAAAGTGTCTCCGTCCACTATCAAAGCTGAAACATCTCCACCTGAAGCCCCCAGCTCCTCCACCCTGCAGCCTGATACTCCCACTTCCTCTACAACCTCAGCACCAGCAGCAGCCACCTCAGAACTGGACCGAGTGGACCAGGACCGAGTGGACCGCACTAGTCCAGGCGTGACGACACCAACCGCTACAGCTTCACCTCCATCTCCTCTGGAAACGACCAGACACACCACAGAGGAGAGGAGGTCCACGCCTGCTTCACCTACAAGGATGTGCACCGTGAGTAAAAGTGCTTCTTCTCATGAGCTCCGTTTGATTCTCCACTCAGAGGTCCGATTATTTTGTTCTGAACTAAGAGTGTGGCGTTTTTCAGAATAGAAGTCACAGCCAGCCAATCACAACCAAGTTAGAAAGATGAACTGAAGCAGAGGGCGTGTCCCACAGCAGAAGATCTTCTCCATCTCTGGTTTCTCTTCACCTTTAAATCTTCCTCTCGTTGATCATTTCTACCGTTTAAGAAACATTAGTCATGTTGACATCAGCAAAATTACTCGATCCGATTAAAAATTTGAGGGATCAGAAAATCTGAATCTGCTGTTTATACGGGCGCAAAATTGAATCACAGAGTGTCTGATTTCTCTAAAACAACCACAGAAGAAGAAGAAGAAGAAGAAGAAGAAGAAGAAGAGTCGTATTTCTGCCTGTTCTGTCAACAAACCAACAAACGCCGTAGTGGTTCACTTCATCCAATTCAGGAGTTTCCCTTCTGTTAAATGTTGTCACTAGATGGCGCCCTCATGTACTAATTTTACTGTCCTGTCAAAGGTTGTACCGTGCGTGCAGGTGTGACATCATCACGCTGTTTGTACGCCTCGTTAAGTTACCGGAGGAGCAGACGTGACTCCTGAGTGTTGATGATAAAACCTCCTGAACTGACCTCGATAAATAAAGAGTGAAGACGGAGTCAGGTTAGAGAGTCACGATCGGAATAAGTCTTTACATGGACCAAGTTTCGGAATAACGATCGGCTGAAACCACCTCTCTCGATCAGAATACAATTTCTCTCCGATTGAGACGAATTGGATCAGAATCTTCCGATCGACGTGTTTAAATGACGCTTTTTTATTCCGATTATTTATGCCCATGTAAACGCAGCTAGTGATCAGATGGTGGCGTTTAAATCAGTTTCCTCATTTACACACGAGTTCTAATCAAAACCAAGACTGAGCCAAAACCTGGTTCTGTGTTCTGGAGTCGGTTCTGTTGGTTCTGCTTTTAGTCTTTTGGGTTTTCAGCTGTGGTTTGTCTCCTCCCAGCCTCCGTACGCTGAGATCGTCGATGAGTGTACGAAGTACATCTGCGTCAACAACCAGCTGGTCCTCTTCAACAAATCCCAGAGCTGCCCCTTCACCTCAGACCCGCCCAACTGCGGCCTCCTCGGCTTCGCCATCCTGATCAACGGGGACAAGTGCTGTCCGAAGTGGGACTGTCCGTGTGAGGAAAACTGGTTCTTGATGATCCAGACCAGAATATTTCCCTGCTGAGGTGGACCTGAATCCGGTTCCAGGTTTTCTCTGACCTCTGGTTTCGTTTCAGGTCGCTGCTCCATGTTTCCGGATTTAAACGTCATCACCTTCGACGGGAACAGCGTCGCCGTCTACAAAGCTGCGTCATACGTGGTGACTCAGCTGCCCAACGAGACCGTCAGCGTCCTGGTCCAGGAGTGTCCCGCTGACTCGGAGTCTCCGGTGAGTAGACGTCACGTCTTACAGGTGTCAGTGATTTGGTTGGTTCTGGTTCTGATTTTCTGCTTCTTCTCCAGCTCCTCTGGAACTTCACAAACCTGTGTCTGGTGGCGCTCAACATCACCCACAACTCCAACCACATCATCGTCGACCGGCTGCAGCGGAGGGTAAAGAAACGCGAGTTTAGTCGAGGTTTGAGGAATCAGGAACTCAGAGTGAAAATAATAAATCTGTTTGTTTGTTTGTTTATTTGTTCGTCTGTTTGTTCGTCTGTTTGTTTGTTTGTTTGTCTGTTTGTTTGTTTGTTTGTTTGTTTGTCTGTTTGTTTGTTTGTTTGTTCGTCTGTTTGTTTGTTTGTTTGTTTGTTTGTTTGTCTGTTTGTTTGTTTGTTTGTTCGTCTGTTTGTTTGTTTGTTTGTCTGTTTGTTTGTTTGTTTGTTTGTTCGTCTGTTTGTTTGTTTGTTCGTCTGTTTGTTTGTTTGTTTGTTTGTTTGTTCGTCTGTTTGTTTGTTTGTTCGTCTGTTTGTTTGTTTGTTTGTTCGTCTGTTTGTTTGTTTGTTTGTTTGTTTGTTTGTTCGTCTGTCTGTCTGTCTGTCTGTTTGTTTGTTTGTTTGTTTGTTTGTTTGTTTGTTCGTCTGTTTGTTTGTCTGTCTGTCTGTCTGTTTGTTTGTTTGTTTGTTTGTTTGTTTGTCTGTTTGTTTGTCTGTTTGTTTGTTTGTTTGTTTGTTTGTTTGTTTGTTTGTTTGTTTGTTTGTCTGTTTGTTTGTTTGTTTGTTTGTTTGTCTGTTTGTTTGTTTGTTTGTTTGTTTGTCTGTTTGTTTGTTTGTCTGTTTGTTTGTTTGTTTGTTTGTCTGTTTGTTTGTTTGTTTGTTTGTTCGTCTGTTTGTTTGTTTGTTTGTTCGTCTGTTTGTTTGTTTGTTTGTTTGTTCGTCTGTTTGTTTGTTTGTTTGTCTGTTTGTTTGTTTGTTCGTCTGTTTGTTTGTTTGTTTGTTTGTTTGTTCGTCTGTTTGTTTGTTTGTTCGTCTGTTTGTTTGTTTGTTTGTTCGTCTGTTTGTTTGTTTGTTTGTTTGTTCGTCTGTCTGTCTGTCTGTCTGTTTGTTTGTTTGTTTGTTTGTTTGTTTGTTTGTTCGTCTGTTTGTCTGTCTGTCTGTCTGTCTGTTTGTTTGTTTGTTCGTCTGTTTGTTTGTTTGTCTGTTTGTTTGTTTGTTTGTTTGTTTGTCTGTTTGTTTGTTTGTTTGTCTGTTTGTTTGTTTGTTTGTTTGTTTGTTTGTTTGTTTGTTTGTTTGTTTGTTTGTTTGTCTGTTTGTTTGTTTGTTTGTTTGTTTGTTTGTTTGTCTGTTTGTTTGTTTGTTTGTTTGTCTGTTTGTTTGTTTGTTTGTTTGTTTGTTTGTTTGTTTGTTTGTTTGTTTGTTTGTTTGTTTGTTTGTTGTCTGTTTGTTTGTTTGTTTGTTTGTCTGTTTGTTTGTTTGTTTGTTTGTTCGTCTGTTTGTTTGTTTGTTTGTTCGTCTGTTTGTTTGTTTGTTTGTTTGTTCGTCTGTTTGTTTGTTTGTTTGTCTGTTTGTTTGTTTGTTTGTCTGTTTGTTTGTTTGTTTGTCTGTTTGTTTGTTTGTTTGTTTGTTTGTTTGTTCGTTCGTCTGTTTGTTTGTTTGTTTGTTTGTTCGTCTGTCTGTTTGTTTGTTTGTTTGTTTGTTTGTCTGTTTGTTTGTTTGTTTGTTCGTTCGTTTGTTCGTCTCTCAGCTCTACGTGAACTCTCGGTACGCCCGACCTCGGTTCAAGAAGTTCGGCTTTGAGATCTACGACACAGGAAACATGTACCTGATCCGCAGCCCGGCTGGTCTGAAACTGCAGTGGTACCACAGTACGGGGATGATGGTGATCGACACCGATGGGTCCAGCAACAAACTCCCCACCATGGGACTCTGTGGTAAGACCATCAGCCGGACCTGGTTTCTGATGTAGTCCCTTAAACAGTCCAACAGTTTTTCCTCTTTCTGGATCGTCTCAGAGGTTTAAAGAGGAGTTCTCAAAGTGAAGTCCAGACTCAGGGTCCGACTCTGCTGGGTTTCTCTCTGGTTCTGTCCATCTAGACTATAGAGACTCCCTCCATGAAGTTCCATGACAGAGAAGTGAATCTAGATTATTTTATATCCTCCAGGTTTCTGTGACGGAGACCCGACAAACGACCTGACTTTGGCCAACGGCACCACCGTGGGGGTCCATGAAGACCCGGCCCTTTTCATCGACAGCTGGCAGGTTCCCAACACCACCAGCTACGTCAGCAACAGCCGCCGCCGAGAGCTCAACTGCTCCACCAGCGACTGCTCCAGCTGCCTCCACATGCTGCAGAACGACGCCTTCACTCGCTGCCACGCCTTTGTACGTCAGCTGATCGAGTCTGAGTATCAGTTAAAACATTTTGAAATTAGTTTAAACTTTTACTTCCCCTGGTTCAAAACAGTCCACTCACTCATTAAATCATGTTTTAAAACGTCCGTCTGTTTCCAGGTCCCTCCCAGCACCTTCTGTGAGGTTTGGATACGAGACGCAGAGTATGTCAACAACCAGTGTGTGGCGCTGGCTGCGTACGTCGCTTCTTGTCATAAATTCAACATCTGCCTGGAGTGGAGGAGACCAGATTACTGCCGTAAGACTTAAGTCGTCTCGTAGCTCGGTCGACTTCGACAGTAAAGTTTTAAAGTCACTTTTAACCTGATAGAGGAAGTTTGCAAAGATTAAAAACTCTGAATAAAGATGTTTTTGTTTTTCTGGACTGTCTTCATGTCTGTGTCGGTCTCTCTTCCTGCAGCTTTCCTCTGTCCCGGGTCTCTGCGGTATCAGGCCTGTCTGCCCACCTGCACGTCTCAGTCCTGTCCGAATCACGACTTTGACTCAGACCCAGACCAGTGTTCAGGACTGACGGAGGGCTGCGTGTGCCCAGAGGGGACGCTCCTCCACCGACCCTACTCCGCCCTCTGCATCCCACCTGAGAAGTGTGGTAAGACTCTGGAGTACAGACCTAAAGTCTACGTTTATTTCAGGACAAGTTCAGGTTGTAGAAGTAAAAGTTTTAATACCTCTTCAGCTCTGTCTGTCTGTAACCTCTGACTGAACTTTGGCGTCTGCAGCTTGCACTGACAGCTCAGGCGTTCCTCGTTCACACGGCGAGGTCTGGAAAGCCTCGAAGGACGCCTGCTGCATGTACCGCTGCGACAACGACACCATCGTCCCCGTCGAGTACAACTGCTCCAACATGGCCGCCCCCGTGTGCCATCGAGCCGGAGAGGTGATCATCAGCCTGGCCGACGACACCAGCTGCTGTCCGCAGAAAGTCTGCAGTGAGTCCAGAGTCTGTTTGAGTCAGAGGAGGAGGATCTAGGTATGATATATCTATAATAACTGATCATGTGACCTCTGCAGTGTGTAACCAGAGCCTGTGTGAGCTGATCCCACCTGAGTGTAAATATGGAGAGAAGCTGGTCTCCTACTTCAGACAGGACTCTTGTTGTCCGGACTACGTGTGCGGTGAGTTTACCGATCAAATCCAGTTAATCGAGCGACTGAAACCATCAGACTAACCCTCAACTTCCACCGCATCTGGAACGGCTACGAAAAGGCCGAGTCGCCGATCGCAAATGATCTTTTCCTTTGGAGTTATTCACCTCATGAACGGATCCAGTTGGAATTGACGTACGGCAAAAATCAGGGCCGTTCCGGATGTGTTGGAAATCCGGGGTAAACCGTCAGATCCACCAGATGAAGAAATGAACCCGTGACTTTTAAAGTTTAGTCATCAGGTACAGAGAAACAGACCAAACTGGGGTCTGAAGATCAGCCACTGACCCCGATAACAGACTGGAAGTTCTGGTTTTTAGGTCATGGGTTTTTTTTTGTTAGAAATGAAGCTCAATTTCTGCTGGAGCAAAAGTCACAATGATCCTCAGTGTTCAGATATAAAACCATCTTTAATAACCCTGGACAAGAAAACATAAGTGTGTGTGTGTGTGTGTGTGTGTGTTACAGAGTGTGATCCTGAACTCTGTGAGTCCGACGTACCCGCCTGCAGAGAAGACCAGACCCTGATCGCCACCAGAGCTGACGGCAGCTGCTGCCTCGCCCACATCTGCAGTCAGTTCAGACACCTGAGATCTTCTCTGTTCAAAATCCAGCTGTAGGTCTGAGTCCAGAGATGACGTGTGTGTGTGTGTGTGTGTGTGTGTGTGTGTGTGTGTGTGTGTGTGTGTGTTTCCTGCTGCAGTGTGTTCTTCATGTGTGGAGACGCCCCCTGTCTGTCAGGATGGAGAGGTGCTGACGGTTGACGGTAACACCACAGACCACTGCTGCCCGTCGTACCAGTGTGGTGAGAGGAGCACACACACACACACACACACAGACAATAACAGCAGCTTGAACACACACACACACTAACATCAGCTTTGTGAACTCTGTGTGTGTGTGTGTGTGTGTGTGTGGTGTCAGTGTGTGAGCCCTACAGGTGTCCTCAGCTGAGCTGTCCTGTGGGGATGTCGGTGTCGTCTTCGTCCTCTCCAGGCCGCTGTTGTCCAAACCAAACATGTGGTACGACTTCAGAGCGGGAAATCTAGAGTCCAGAGTTAGAGCACATCTAGTTTGAGACGTAGATCTGTAATCTAGATATCTAATCTTCTGATTCAGGGTTGGCTTTTCAGGCACGTGTATAAATCACACAGAGAACTCAGTGATGAAAGTAAATATTTGTCTTTAACAAAAGTTCTCCAGACTGATGAAAACGTTTGATCCATGGTGTTATAGAGGATGATAGTTTCTGTGTCTGAACTCAGATGTTTGTGTGACCTGGATCATCTGTGTTTGTGTGTTTTCAGAGTGTTCCTGTGAGAAGATCACCTCCCCCAAATGTGGCCTGGTGAGTCTGCCTGTCTGTGAAAACACAGAGTTTTTTCTTCTGATTGAACCAGGAAAGAGATCTATATGTGACAGCTGAGAGATCTATATGTGACAGCTGAGAGATCTATATGTGTGTTAGAGTCTGAAATCCTGATCAGCCCCTTAAAACCATGAAAAACTCAGTTGTAGATGAAACATCTTCAGAAATGTTGAAGTGTTTATACGAAGCCACAAAGGGTTAACTGTCCACGCTGAGCTGTGTTAACGTCTGTGCGTCTCTGATTCTGTTGTTGTTCTGTAGGGAGAGGCCGCTCAGCTGGACCGAACCTTCCTGTCCGACCCACAGAACCAGTGTGCCTGCAAGAGATACAAGTGTGGTGAGTTCTGCAGGGGTGGTGGTCCAGACTCAGACCGGTCCTGAGGAGGAAACTGCAGATTTTAATAAACATAAAAAACAAAGACTGGAGTTAAATTTGATCTCCTCCTTTAAAGTGACAAAAGTAAATAATAAAAGTGTTTATTTCTGAAACTGCTGCCGACGGTCGACGTCTGAATTTTCTCCGTATGAAACTGAAACAGCCTGTTCTGATCTCTGAGTGATCCAAACCCTCAGGAGGTTAGAGATGAAAAACTAGAATCTGATGCAGTCCAACCTTTGACCTTCCATCTGTGTGTGCGTTCAGTGCGAGAGGCGGTGTGTGTGTTTGGCGAGCGCAGCGTGTTGCGGCCGGGTCAGACTCTGGTGGAGCACGGCGAGGACGGTTTGTGTCACAGCAGGCAGTGCAGCCGCAGCCTCGACCCGAGCAGCGGCTTCCACCTGCTCCGCACCAGCAGCATCAACTGCTCCGCCCACTGTCGACCGGTAAGATCACCGCACACACACACACACACACACACACACACTGACATGTTGGCGTTTGTTCCAGAATCAGATGTACGTCCCTCCGAAGGATCAGTCGACCTGCTGTGGAGTTTGTAAGAATATTTCCTGCCTCTATGAACACGAGAATGGAACAACAGTTCTCTACAAGGTCAGGATCTAAACCGGATTAAACCAGATTAAACCAGATTAAACCAGATTGATCTCACACAGTTAAAGGGATTAATCATTTCTGATGTTGTCGGTGTCTCTCAGCCTGGGAGGTCCTGGGTTTCAAACTGTATGAAGTTTGACTGCACTGACACTCTGTCTGGACCCACACTCATCTCCTACTCCTTCAGCTGTCCACCGTTCAACGAGACCGAGTGTATGAAGGTCAGCGTGCAGCAGCAGCACACACACACACACACACACACACACACACACACACACACACACACACACACACACACACACACACATGCATGCAGTGTTGGGACAGTTCACTTTCTACTCGAACACAAAGTTCAAAGTTCAGTTTAAAGTGAACTCGTTCATCGTTCATAATTCCTCATTTTGAGGACAGCGCCCTCTGGTGACGGGCTGCAGTATAGGTCATAAACCCCGCCTCCTTATGGAGCTGTGGACAAACTTTATAAATGAATGACACAGAATATAAATGTTTCTCCCCCCTGGTTGTGATGTTGACATGTAGTTACTGTCAGACTGGTTTGTGCTCAAGTCCTCTTTTTTCTGTACAGCTCCGTTTTTAAAAGTTATTAGGGGGTTCATGTTTGCTATGATTGACACCTGATACAGCCAATGGGAGGACAGAGATTGGACCTCAGAAACTGCACTAACCTTACCAGATTCAAAACCCAACTCAAAACCCACCTTTTCCGCACTGTTTTTCATCTTCCTTAGCCCCCCCCCCCCTGTTGTTTGTTGATTTTACCTGATTTTACTTGATTTTATTTGATACTGATGTATCTTATTGTATATTGATGTATGTTTTTATTCATGTACAGTGTCTTAGAATAGAATAGAATAGAATATTCCTTTATTGATCCCCCATGGGGGAAATTTTTTTGTCACAGCAGCATCACAGACAAGACAAAAAGTGCAAAAATGCAGTTATAACAATAAGGATCCTAATATTAAGAACTTAAATAAATGTAATAATTAAGAAAAAAAATTGAAAAGGGAGAAGAAAAAATAAAGCTTTCTACAATATACACAATTTAAATGCCATTGAGTTTGTGAAAAGCGCTTTACAAATAAAATGTATTAGGGATTGAGTAGATCACCGGGGGATACGCTGTTTGAGCCGAGCATCATCTTGGTGACTCTCCCGCCAAAAGTGCACAACGCCACTGCGCAATGTTGGTTTGAGGAAGTGGAGAAAAACGCAGAATTACCGAGAACTTTTCAGCTTCACATCCACATGTCTATGTCTGACAGTCTATGATTAAAACACTCTGTACAGAGGTTTTTCTTTGTTCCTGTCCTAACACTGTGACTCTCCTCTGCTCTCAGATCGGCGGGACTGTCGTAAGTTATATGGACGGATGCTGTAAGACGTGTGAGTATCTGATCTGAGCGCAGCTGCTGTCGTAGTTAGCGTAGCTCTGTAGGCTGCAGCTGACACTGAAGAGCATCTTCATCTGCTGCTCAACATGTTCCCGACATGTTTGCCCTTCAGTTTGGAGCAGAACCGGGTCCCAGCTCTGGTGTCTGTCTGCTGTTTGTCAGAATAGGGAGGTCTGTCAGCGTGCTTTTCAGTGGGCGGGGCTGGACTTGAAAAGAGTGTCACTGAAAAGCATCTGATTGAATAGAAAGGAGGTTTGTGGTTTGATGTGCTGCAGCTTACCATCATGTACCGATCCCACCAGGTACTGGATTCTCTCTGTTCCCCTTCCCCACTAGCCCCCTGACTCCCACAGTAGACACAAACTGTGAACGAGGTACATCCAACAACAACAACAAGGCTTGTCAGTGCCATTGTTGATATTCAACAATGTACTCCCTCCAAAAAGACATAGAGACGAAACACGACCACGTCACTCTGAACCCCGCCCCCTCCTCCAGATGAGTCCTCTCAGCTGTCGTCTCATTTCAGGTCTGTGTGCATCAGTGACAGACTAAACCGAACGAAAACGCCGTTATCGTGGTTGAATTACGAGAACTAAAGTGGGCGGGGACACGATCCTAAAAATGAGGCCACACTTGAGAGGACAGGACCAGATTTTGACCCTCCGCCCCCCCCTCCCCGTGGATCCACCACAGTTGAACTCTTTCCCCATTAGCACTGTCTGGGCAGTGCATTGTTGATTGCCAACAATGTACTGTTGGTAGACGCCCAGTAGTCGGGCTTAGACGTCTGTACGTGTCTGTAGATCCTGTTTTTTTTTCTTTTTTTGGTGTGGGTTTTTTTTTTTTCTTTCTGTGAACCGAGTAGCTGCTGTAGAAGATCTGCATGCTGCAAGGCTTCCTCACCACCAGGGGGAGCTGTGTGGGAAACTAAAGCTGCTCTGTGAGGCATTTACAGGATGATAAACGAGAACTGAAGGTGAAGGTGTTAGAGTTTATTTCTTTAACCCTTAAATCCAGAAAGGTTGTTGATAAAAACAGAAGTTGGTGTTTTCTGAAGATCATTAAACTAAGAGACGATACGTCACGTGACCACAACGTGAAGTTATTAAAGATAGAAACAGAAACAAGTTCATCAGCTGTTTGGAGTCTGAGCTTGGACTGACGGGTCATCAGCGCCCCTGAAGGTCCAGTCTGGATTGGTCCAGTAGAGTTTTCTTCTTCTCCTTCAGAGTTTCTGCTCGGACATAAAAAACCTTAAATCGTCTAAAATCCAATAATTTGAATTTAAGGCCTTAAAATGTCTAAAATTCTCTTAAAACCTCATAAAATGTCTTAAATACTAATTTAAAAGGTCTTATAGATGTATTGTTGTTTCTTAGAAATCAAGATTGATTTAAAGTTAGTTTAAGATGTTCAGATTTCCCTTCATGTCTTTTGTACTTTTTTGTCAGTACTGATGTAAAATGGATCGTAAATTATATTCACTGTGGTCTTAAAAAAGTCTTAAAAGGTCTTAAATTTGACTTGTTGAAACCTGCAGAGACCCTGTCCTCAGTCCTTCTTAAAACGTGTCCTGAGCGGTCGAGTGTTTCCTCTTTGATGGTTCAGTTTTAACCTCGTCGTGGATGCAGCGATGCTCACATATACATATATTCTGAGATGTTTCTCCTCTTTTTTAAAGCAGCACAGTTTTTTGAGTTTTTAGTCATCCTAACCTTTTTAAAACTCCTGGAGTCAAATTCAAAATGAGTTCAAAATTTATTATAAACCCATAAAATATTTGAGTTTCAAACTTTGATTTTCTTCTTCATTATTTTCAAATAAATTTGGAGTTAAAATGATTTTAAAAACACCAAAACTGTTTTTACCATCCTTTTACTCGGCGTCCTAACCTTCTGGATTTCAGGTCATAAAAGAGTTCTTAGAGGAGACAGAATTTAAAGTTTTATGAATTAGATTTTATTGACCGTAGAAAAACAGGGTCTCTGTGACTGAGAGGTGGATGTTTGGTCGATGCCTCACACTGCAGCTTTGACCTGATGCTGTTTTTGAGTCGATCACAGATGTTGGTGAAGCATGTTCACATAAAACGGTTTAAAAGGACGTTTTTAAAGTTTTTTCATTTACTGCATGAAGGAGCTCATCTTCCCTTAAAGTCACACATTTCTTTATAAACTTTTGTTCCTCTGACATGAAGTTTCATCTTCTCTCCATGACTAACCAGAGATCCTCCTCCTCCTCTTCCTCCTCTTCTTCATTTTCTAACTCCAGCTTTTAAACATGCTTCGTCTAAAACGCGTCCACAGCTTCAGCATGATCCGACCGCAGCACCCACCAGGACTCTTGCTTGTTGCCGTCTGTTTATTTATTTGGGGAACTGTTGGTTCGTTCGCTTTGCTCCGACTGATTGGTTTTGTTTCATGCGACCAGGCAAAGAAGACGGGAAGTCGTGTCAGAAGGTCACGGTGAGGATGACCATCAGGAAGAACGACTGTCGCAGCAACAGGCCGGTACGTTGGACGAAGAGACGGTCCTTTATCATGATTCAAAGAGGAGCGAATCAGTCTGTTAACAAATTATTATTATTATTTTTATTTTTTTTTTAACAACCTGTTTATTGAATTTTCAACCTTTTCAACCAATTTTTTCCTAAAACATAAAATAAACTATATGTGAAAGTTTGAGGCTCAAACGTACTTAACAAATATTCAAGATAAATGAAGATAAATGCCTGTAAACGTAAACATATATGTCAATAAATAAATAAAAATAGTCAAATATAACCCGCGTGATTAAACAACATCAACAGAACAATTCCACCATGAAGGCGACTCCTAAAAACCTACATCATGAACCATAAGATGCTTTTTAATGATCAGTAAAGTGTTAGTTCAGTTACAGAGGTTACGACTGAACTCCCC
Source organism: Xyrichtys novacula (assembly GCA_962446985.1). Taxonomy (NCBI): domain Eukaryota; kingdom Metazoa; phylum Chordata; class Actinopteri; order Labriformes; family Labridae; genus Xyrichtys; species Xyrichtys novacula. The sequence continues at coordinate 39,110,644 of OY660864.1, read as the reverse complement.
GATCTAAATCCAACATACTGGAAAAGTTTTTGTCTCTTAGAAAATCTATAAATGAGCCTCAGATGTGTTGAAACTGTTCTTGATTATCTTTAATAATGAATGTGATTTTTCCAGAGGTTCACATGTTGACGTTTCTTTAATCCACCGTCCAATTCTTGGTCCAATGCTGCTGATCTTTTGGGAGTCTGTAACAGACACAAGTCTGTAAATATCTGTTCTCTACCTTTTATTTTATATTCCTTTTGAATAGATGCTAAGAATGAGGAATCTTGGTTCTGCTACTAAGTGGATTAAAAGTCTCTCCTGAATTAAACGACCAAAACTCTGTGATCCTCGGGAACTTCCAAATGCCATGAAAGAGAGTTACGATTCAGTTAGTTCCATTTTTCCACTCTCATTATCCACTTGTACCGCAGGAGTACCCTTCTTGTAGTGGTAGTTAGAGTTTGAGCCTCCCTACATGCCGTGTACCGAACATATTTAGAAGATTCGACCGTTTCTGTTCTGGTGAAGAAGAGCACAAAGTTATTGAGAACGGTGTGAACGCCTGCTGAAATGATCCCACTGAGGTGTACGATAACCAGGTCTACAGCTGACGCGTCCTCCCAACCTACTTGTTTCCCATGTGTAAATGAAACAGTTTGTCCAAGTCACATTTTCTTTCTTTGTTTGTCTCCTGTTAAAGAGACTAAATGCAAAATAAAGACTAAAGCAAATTCCAACAAACGGCGACGACCGGATGATAAAGATATAGATGTAAATGATGTAGATGATGGTCAAAAAACTCCTCTAGCTACCAACACACCTGCGTCTTCTTCTATTTATAACAAACCAAACCCAAGACTTCACACACCTGAAATATGTTTCAAAACACAAAAACAAAGAAAACACAGTAAACGACTCGAACACGGTGAGTCAAACAGGCTGAACTGAGAAACATCAAAAATCTCCTGTAGCACCAGAAAGAGAGACCAGAGTGTCGTCAGCAAACAGACTGAACATCTAAGAATAACTCTGTCAGTCCTCTGTCTTCCCTCTGTTCTAACTCCGTGTTTCTTCCAGGTCAACATCGTGTCATGTGACGGGAAGTGTCCGTCGGCCAGCATCTACAACTACAACATCAACACGTACGCTCGCTTCTGCAAGTGCTGCAGGGAGACGGGGCTGCAGCGGCGCTCTGTGCAGCTCTACTGCAGCAGCAACGCAACCTGGGTCAGCTACACCATCCAGGAGCCCACCGACTGCTCCTGCCAGTGGTCCTGATCCATCTCACACACACACACACACGTACACACACACACACACACACACACACACACACACACACACAGCGACACTAAAGGAAAGAGACAGTGAAGAAACTTCAGCCATGTTGCTTTAGGGCGCTCAGACGGCGTTATTGACCGGGTCTGGATTTAGCTGCCTCTGCTGGCAGGTAGGTGTTACTGCAGGGTAACTTTGAGGTCATATTTCTGAGCAGGAACCTTCTCCTTTAGTTTGCAGCACTTTAGCTGATTTCAGGCCCGTGAAGACAGCGATCAGAGGTCATCGGTCTCTTTGGTGACCTTATTATAAATCACTGGTATTAAAATTAACATTTAGACACATTTAGACACAGAGAACGTTCCTCTTTCTGCGTCTTCACTGACCTGCCAGCCTGCAGAGAGAGGAAACAGTCAGAGTCAGTGAGTCCTGTGGTGTTTGAGTGTTTCTTAGCCTGAACCCCTCGTGACGGTTTTGTAAATAACTTTGTTTCTTAACTTTAAAAATGATTTAAAATATCAAATTTTTAGAGAAGTCACTTTTAGAAGAACAGGAATAAAGTGTAAACTCAGTGATCTGAAAAGTACTTTTTTTTTATAATCAAGATTAGTGGGACGTATTAAGTGATTTAAATCCAGCTGTATGTGGAGCACTTTATTTATTTATTGGAGTTTGATAGAGAGAGCACAGACGTTTGTATTTTGTGAATAAAGAGACGGAGTCATTTCGTACAAAAAAACCAACCCAAACTGACCCAGAGGTGAGGCGTGTTTCCTCCTGGACTAAAGTGTCTTCATGTCGCAGTCACCCGCTCAGATAGTGAAGATATATTTGTATCATACAAATGTACATTTGCCTTTTCAATAAACATGTCCTTTGGAAAAAATCGGAGCCGTTTCTCTGTGAATGAGGAGGAGCAGGAGGAGCAGAGGTCATCGGGTTTCTCAGAACTGTTCAAGTTCTCACAGACTTATTTATATTCTGCCCCCTAGTGGTCAAAGTCAATTAATGTGCTTTTAAAACAGATTTGTTCTTCCAGAGTCACATCTAGAGAGTAACTATGGAGCCCGAGAGGTGACATGAACTTTAATTTGCATGTGTGTTTTATTTGTATTTTGAATAATGTTCCGTGCGCCTTGTGTGTGAGAGATGAAGGACAGTGTCATGAACAGAGAGCAGATTATCAACATTTTCTTTCATTCAGGTAGGGGAGAGCGGGTTAAGATGATCCATGTTTCATATTTAGATCAGTCCATCAGGTCAGTCCTAGTTTTGTCTCTAACTCGTGTCTCTGCAGATATTTCAGGATGTTGTTCATCCCTGTAAACCAACAGAATGAGTGTAAACAGAACTGTCATCTTCATAATAATGCAGGACAGAAAAAGGTGGTCTCCTATGGTCAACTTACCCCGTGTATGGGGGGGTAACATGACCATCAACTTACCCCGGTCTCCCCTATGACTCAGAGAGATACTTCATATTTTAACCACATTTGATGTTGTTTGGAGCAGGACACACCTCATCAGGATCCTTGTGGAGCACAGAGACTTTGCCGTCTGTGATATTCAGACTCGCAGGAAGTGATTTTGTTTATTAACAAACAGTTAAATCAACGATTATTTGAGATACTAAATCACAAATTTAAAATAAAAAATTAATATCACCTCCCAGGCTCCAAAAGTAACAGGTCACAGAAGTAAATAAATTATTTTAATTATGATCAAATGAATAATTTCCTCCCAAACACACAGACCTGTGAGTTACAAGACAGACTCGTTCAGGGACTCAGAGGTTCTCTAATCTGTGTTTCAGGAGTGAAGAGGCACGTTGGTTTAATCTGCACATTTCAGCAGCTGAGAGTAAGAGCTGAGAAAGCTGCATAAAATATCAGTGTTCAGTATCAACAATCATGGAAGGATGAGAGTCCAGACAGAACATACAGAGGATTACATGCTGCTGTAGACTGAAAACCATACTGAGCTGTGAACCCTCAGAATCTGTGGATCTGTTACAGACCGGTCAGACTATCACAGACACAGGATTCAGAGCTGAGAGAGTTTCTCCATCAGACCGTACTTTAGGTCATTTCGAGGAAACTCTAAAGTGACCTCCTCCTGTTGATAAACTTCACCATCGTCTCTAAAAACGAACCCTGAGGTCGACCACGTCTGGACAGAGGTTACTCGAGGTCAGGAGAAGAAGCGTGGGCGTGTGCCAGGGAGCACAAAGCAAACCTGAGAAAGTGCGATGATGAGGAGTTGGCTGCAGCGTCTGAGGGACTGAGAAGGGAACATAGTGATCATCTGAGGCCGACCGCTGACGTCCAGGCGGGTGGAGCGCAGCCCGAAACACGCTCTGATGTCACTGAACATTTTCCTGAACCTGGACTGATGATTGGTTCACAGTCAGGGTCAGACTTCAGTTCAAACCAGGATCAGTATGGTAGGGACACTGCGGCTGTTTCTGCCTGTTTTATCAGGAGTCAAATTTAGACGTGTTCATGAATTAAAAATCACTCTCCTGATCTCCACTTTAACTTGAATCATCAATAAAAAAAAGATGAAGACGTCAGAGTCTCTAAAGTTCAGGTTTAAAGTTTGTTTTAGACATAAAAACAAACTTTTAATCTGCTGAATCTGCTGCTCAGTCTCACCTGAGAGTCACCATTTGTTTCGCTCGGACACAGAGGGTGGAGGAGGGTGTTGTTGTGTGAGGGGTGGAGGAGGGTCATCCAGCCTTGGTAATCCTGCTGTAACAGCTGCACTCTTTATTACCACCCCGCCACTCCTCTACTGTCCTCAAAACAGACACGCAAATAGATTTACATCAGGAGGAAAATTCAACATTAAAACTGGTAAAAAAAGAGCAGAAAGAGTCTAAAAAAAGACAAATATTTAATAAAAAGATTCACAACCACAGATTTTATTACCACATGTAAATATGAGATCTGAACTGACTTTTACAGCGACTCACAAAATGAGTAAAACAGCAAAACAACAAACGATAACAAGGAGAAATAAATGAGTAATAATCTAAACAACAGCAGGAATAACTGGATTTGGTTTTATTAAGATCCCTCACCTGATGGCAGCTACTTTAGCTGGGGTCCATAAATAATCAAACACACATGAAATGAAACTAAACTTACAAATAATATAAAAAACTTCATAGTACAAAAATAATAGTAAAAATTATGAAAATACAAAATCAGACAATAAAACAATAACAAATCAAAATAACAATAACAGACCAACAACAAGAAGAACAATATCAACAACGTTTTTGGTCACTAACGTTAACTGCTGTAAAAACAGTTCAGATAAATATATATTCTTTTTTTTTTTTGCTCAGATCTCTTGATTAACCTCAGTCCTTATCAAAACTATTATTTTTTTTTTACTGTTATGGATTTTAACTCTTTAAAAGCCGATTTTAGAGGTGATGTCACTGATTTGGTGAGAAAAAAAAAATACAAAAAAATGATTTTCAACATAAAAAATGATCAGAGGCTGGAGGTTTTTTTACGTGCCTTGGACATGTCAAATATTCATAACAATATTGACTTTAATGCATTATTATTTTTTATGCAGCTTCAGATTTTAAGTTTTTACTCCCTTTCGTCCTCTTTGTGGACGTTTGTAGCCTCTAACTTCAGCTGCTGTAAAAACATCAGATAGATATTTTTTTAACTTTTTTTTATCTCAGATCCTTTTATCAAACTCAGTCCTGATAAAAACTACTAAATATTTAATCATCTGTGAATTTCATGTGATGGAGCTCTGATGAGGTTAAAGCTCCTATAAGGAGTTTTTGACATCCATGAAAACAAATGAATGAAATTCACACCGAGAACTTTTTATGATGTCAAATAGTAAACAGACTCAACAGATTCATGTTTTATTAAATACCTGAAGTTAAAGGGGGAGGGGGGTAACACAAACTGAAAGTTCCTAACTGGAGCTTTAAGGACGATCATCTTTAATTACACTTCTCTGTTTTAATTAAAGGAAGGATCATCTAAACGGGTCTTCTCTGTTTCTTTACATCGAAGTGTTTTTAAATCTCTGCAGTTACATGTGAACATGAACAATAACCACAAACCAGTAAAACCAGTAAAGGTCCAGGACTGCGCCGCACAGACGTTTGTTTATCTTCTGAACAAACTCGAACCCTCTGGACTCGCTCCTGACTCTTTTCATCATCGGCAGATTTACGGTCACCGACACGCTCGGCTGCGACGCCAGTTAGCGTCTGTCAAAGCCAACAATTTCTCCTCAGCTCAACTCGGGGCCGAGTCCCCGCCAGAGAGAGGTGCATTGTGGGTAAAGGCTCACGGTGACATCACTGGAAAGTGGCTTGATGAGTTTGAAGCAGCTGCAGAAACAAACACACACACACACACACACACACACACACACACACACACATGGGTTCTGGTTTTCAGCACATGTGAAACTCTAGTGTGGGACCAGAGGAGGAGGTGCTGCAAACTGGACAGTTAACTGGTTTTTAATTGTTGTTTTTATTATTATTATTATTATTATTATTATTATTATTTATTATTATTATTATTATTATTTATTATTCCTGTATTTCAGTATCTTCTGTCTTAAATCTGACTCAGACGGTGAATCTGCTGGTTCTGCCCGTCAGTCTTACTGTACAGTACTTCATTACCCTGCCTCCAGAACATGAGCTCAGACTGAAACCCGAGCTCTGTTCTGCGGTCGCTGACGTTCCTCTTAATGAGGATTCCTCCAGAGGTGTGGATCACGTGGGTTCACACCTCCAGGATCAGAATTACAGAGAGTTACGGATCAGACGGGAGAGTCCGAGACAAACGAAACAAACATCACACACTCAAATCTGCAGAGTTCAATATATATATATGTGTGTATATATAAATATACATATATATATATATAGAACCTCTAATCTAAGATAAGCAAAGATGAGCTGTTTAGTTTCCTAATTTCTTCTTATTTCTGTTCTCCTTCCATTTGTTTTTGTAAGTGTTAAACTGTAAAACCCCCACAGGGATAGATAAAGTATTCTGGTTCTGGTTCTGGTTCTGGTTCTGGTGGTCCACAAACTCAGCTGATGGATGCAGCAGCACCACCATGAAGCACATGAATGAGAACTATCATGAAGTCCTCTGATTGGATGGACATGAATAACAAACGTGTGTGTGTGTGTGTGTGTGTGTGTGTGTGCGTACCTGTCTAAACTTCTGCGCTGTGATTGGCTGACGACCTTTCTCACCATTGGACAGCTCGGACCGCCTCCAGCGCTCTGTGAGTGGATTCAGACTTTGTGTTTTTTATTTTCTCTAAATTACAGAATAAATTCAATAAACCGCTCAGATGGATCCTGATGTGTAAATAAGATTTTTAAACTTTATTTCGTTAATTTTATTAGATTTCTTTAGCAGCACCGAGTCACAGAAAACACTGAAATGTCAAAGACGTCAGATCAGACCTGTTTCTGGATTTCTGATTTGAGGTTAAATCTGATTATTAGTCTGTTTTTAATTCCCTCTATATCAGGATAAATTTGACCCGTTTGTGTAGATTTGGACATTTAAAAACAATCGTATAATAATCTTTAAAGATGTTTTTTTACAGTGAGCAGAGTGTGGACCCTCATATATCCAGACCCTGATGAGTCCATGTTTGAGTCTCTCTTCCTTCCTGTTCAGGTCAGAGGATCATAAATCCCGCCATCATCACCGCCCTCGCTTCAATCACTGAACCTTTTGTCTGCCAGTCTTTGAACTGAACGGCGGCGGCGCTCTGATATACATCAGTGAGAAAACATCCCGACGTCACTCCAGACTGATGACAAGGACAGACCCGGAGAGAGAGAGAGAGAGAGAGAGAGAGAGAGAGAGAGAGATGGACGCACATTTGTCCCCGTACAGGAAACGACCTGACGGCTTTGTCACAGCAGGAGAAGATAGAGAGAGCAGGTTGAAATGATTTAACCTTTGACCTCTGAGGGGAGTGAGGACAGAGGCGGATCTGTTAAACTCGCTCTTTCACTTCCTTTCACTGTAAATCACAAAACGCTCAGAGCCTCATGTTAAAGCAGAAGTCAGTTTTATTGTTTTTATTGAGTTCCTCTGAAACCTACGGAGTCCCTCTGGTGACATTGGAGAAAAACAAGTTAATGTGTGGCCATGAGATAGTAGGATCTGTCAGGGGGATTTAGAGGAAGTTTGTTTGATTCTTGGATCTCTGGACCCTGATGCCTCAGCCGTCCGTCTATCCAGGAAACGTTGTCTTGTTACAAAAACACGTACAGACGGTACAGAGACTCCAGAATCACCACACACACCGAGGAGTCTCTGTCCTGTAAAACTGTGGAGCTGTTGATTTTTGTTTGCAGCGTCTTAATCTTGTATCGCACTTTGCAGACGGTCCCTGCACACTCGCCTGTACATAGAGATCAATATTATTCCTCGAGCTCGAAGAACGGCTCGTTTTTGTAATGAGCTGGATTTTGATTCTTGTAGCGAGTCTGTGTTATCATGACGTGAAAGAGGAATCATTCGTGTTTAGACAACGTTTTCGTCTCAGAGATCCTGAAAGTCAGAATCTGTGAATATCTTTCCAACTTTACTGAATGAAAACTTGATTAGATCGACGCCTGCACTGACTCTTGTGCACAGGGACAGTGGATTAGCCGGACATGTCAGTGTTGGTAATACTGAACGAATGAGGGGAGGTTTAGTGTCCTGGATAGACGGACGGCTGAGGCATCAGGGTCCAGAGATCCAAGAACCAAACAAACTTCCTTCCTTTTCCTTCTTTCTCCTGCTGAACTTCTTTTGCAGATGCGTACGTCTGTAATGGTAACAGGAAAAAAAGGATATTTCTGAGTTTTGTTGGGAAAAGAATCTCAGTAAATTGTTTCCACGTTATCCTCCTGAAATCCCAAATCTGAGACATTCAGCCCTGACTCAGAGTTCGACCTACAGGCTCAGAAATGACTCGGATCTTTTCTTCAGAAATCTGATGAGTCATCGTTCCCACAGAGTTTCATCACAGAGGGAAAAAACCCGAGAACTTTCAGGAACCGTGACTGAGAGCAGAGAGGAGTCAGAGGTCAGAGGTCGGATCAGAGTCCGTCCCATCAACTTACTGTCAACATTCACGTACGCTAGAGCGCCAGTGTTTACAGGAACAGGAAGTGATGTCATTTCTCTGACTGATAGAGAAGAGATGCAGAAGTAGCGAACCCTAAACCAGGTGGATTTGACCGTTTAAAGCTCCTGTCAGCGGTTTTTCTGCTGGTTCTGGAATTAAAACTCGTGTTTTTTTAGAGTGACATCTTTCAGAAAAAACAAGAAACACACCACCAGGGGGAGCCAAAATCAAGACAAAGTTAAAGTTCCTCACAGGAGCTTTAAATGTCACACAGTAGGCACAGTTACAACAACAACAATAATAATAATAATAATTATTATTATTATGACTACTGCTATTATTATAACAACAATAAAGGAAATAATAATAACAATGATAATATCAATAACAACGACAACAATAATGTTAACAATAATAATAATAATTATTATTATAACAACAATAAAAAAATAAAAACGAGAAAAATAATAATTCTAATACTACTACTACTACTACTACTACTACTACTACTACTAATAATAATAATAATAATAATAATAAAAGGTTTACAGTCCAAACTAAAACTTTGTGTTTTTTTTTTTTATTTCTAGTTTAAAGCCGTTATTTCAGCCTCAGTCACCAACAAAAACAGAAAAATCTTTATTTTGAGGTCAAACCGTCTCTGAATGAGTCTTGACTTGATTGAAACGAGAAAAAAAAAGTTCCTGTAATGAGACGTTTTTTATTTCAAGAATCTTATTTCTTCATTTTTTATTTAACAGGCAGATTTTTAAAAACTAAAAACATGGACTGGGATTTCCTCAGTAAAACACTCTTGTGGACACACAGCCGGAGTCGGGGACTCTTCCTGAAGTCTAATTAAAGGTCGACAAAGTTGAGGTTTTTGTGTTTGACCAGCAGACAAATCCATAAAAATCAACAGGAATAAAGTTTTAAATAAAGTGAAAGTAAAAGTGGAAAATGAGACACTTAAAGACTGGAGTGTGCAGAATATGTTATTAGGAGAGACCAGAACAGACGCTCGCTCACTTCCTGTCATTTCTCGGGTTGAATTCCTGCGACAACTTTGACATCTTCTTTATTTTGATTCGTCAGAAACAGACGATTTAACAAATGTGTGGAAAAAAAAACCAAACTATCCCTTTAATCTGTTTCATCAGGATGAGACTCTCTCAGGATCCTCATCAGGAGACTCTTTGTGGGTTTTTGTTTTTTTATTCTTTGACAGTTTTTATTCAACATCTCTGAAGACCTGGTCTGTTGTAAAAGAGGTTTTTAATTTTCTCATTTCTCAAAACTTTGACGACTTTTGTGTCTTTATTTTGCTGCTGACCGTCTTTTTATAAACTCAGTCTATTATATGAGGATTTTTGTTCATTTGTTCATATTTGATGATTTTACTGAATCTCCTCTCATTTATTCTGGAGTCTCTAAAACAAACAGACTCAGTGTGTGTGTGTGTGTGTGTGTGTGTGTGTGTGTGTGTGTGTGTGTGTGTGTGTGTGTGTGTGTTTGTGTGTGTGTGTGTGTGTGTGTGTGCCCTCTTACCTCCTATTTCTGTGGTCGTCGCGGTCGTCACTGCAGGTCCAGAGGTCGGTCACCTCGCCCCAGAAGAGGAAGTAGTAACTCCTGGAGCGTCAGAACCATCTTCACTCTGCTGTTCACCTGTCAGCCTCCTCCTCCTTCTCCTCTTTCTCCTCCTCCTCCTCCTCCTCCTCTTCTTCTTCTTCTTCCTCACTAAGACAGGCAGCAGCTGCAGGTCAGAGTCTGGAGTTTGGTTTAAGTAAGAATCAGAGAGACTGTAATGAAGACAAAAACCTGCAGAATAATAATAATAAAAAAGAGCATTTAAACGTCTTTTTTTCCAGCTTCCTGTTGACGTCACTTCTCTCCATCAGGTCGTAATTGTCAGTTTATTAGGTCTACATGCTAATAAAGAGAAACAGCTCTTTAAATGTGTTTACTGTCACAGTTTTAAATGAGATAGAAAACAACTTCACAGTCATAAAAATGGAACAAAAACACAGAAATATTCATTAGTAATAAACCTCATTAACGGTTTAATTTAATATAAAATGTCGTGTTCAGTCTGAGCAGGATGACTTTAAAGTGATTTATTAACCGGGATATTTTAAAGAAAGTTTTTTATTTCATTAAATAAAAATAAAATATAAATGATCTAATAATGGGAGAATGACGCGGTTTTGGAAAATACTACAAACACTTTTCCTGATCTCATATTTCAGTATTTTTAGGACTTTAGTTCTGACTCTGAAACAGAGCTTTTCTTTTTCTGAGTACATGTATAAATAAAACCCTCTTTCTCCTACTGAATCATACTCACTGTACTTTATTGTATATTTGTGATTTATTCTCTGTATTTTTACTCCGTATGTTCTCACATTTGACCCACACTGAGAATAAAAAAGCTTAAATCTCTTCGAGTCTTTTTCCCTTTTTTCTTTTTATCTCTTTTATCTTATTTGGACTTTCTGTCTTTTTAGTTTTTGTTTTACTCATAATCTTTTCTTATTTTATCTTTTAGGCTTTTTATTGATTTTATTGTTTTTTCCTGCTCATTTTTGTTATTCCACTTTATTGATTTTATTATCATTATTAATATCCTCTTTTATATTTACTCTCCCGTTTCCTGCTCTCTGCCCTCTTTTTTATTACATTTCTTTTTCTTACCTATTTGATCTTTTTATTTCGGTCCTCATGGTCTCAGTTTATGTTGTAAAGTTCTTGTATCGTCTGGGTTCCTTATGAAAAATGAAATCGTCCTTTAATTCAGAGGTCTTGTTTTTAACTGAGCTTCTGTTTTGATTTGTTTTTATTTCCATGTGCTGATGTTCTGAGCTGTACGACTGTTTGTCAGAGAACTTTGTAAACTTCTGTTTTTAAAAGTGCTGTAAAAATAAAGTTATTATTATTATAAACTGAAAAAGATTAAAACAATGAAAACATTTGTCAGATTTCAGTTTGTTTAAAGAGTTTTTTCTTTGGGACAGTTTCTTCTTCTGGTTTAAAAAAAAACAGTCAAACTGAAAGGAGGACGTCTGAGTGAAACAGGACTTTTCGATTCTGTTCTTACTGAGTTTCAGAGCGGGTAAACACGGGGCCCCTATTAGAGGGTCTCAGGGTTTATATGGGGACCATCAGCCGGTTTGAAGTGGACTCTGGTGAGTCCGCCGTGTTGTGTCTGCCTCTTCTAAAAACAGCAGGAGGATGAGAAGGTGCTGAGAATCAAGAGCAGCCAAACAACTCATCGACCAGATGACACTCAGTTTGCTTTGACTGTTAACAGGAGCCGTAAAACCAGGGAGGGGGTACAGTGTGTGAAAGTGTGTGAAAGTGTGGATTCGGGGAGTCCCTCTGAGCTCGGATCCATCTGGAATCCACATCCAGGTCCAGCAGGCCGTCCTGTCCTGCGTGTCCCGACATGTCCCCGGCTCTCGGCTCATCAGATCCCATCGTGGCTTCATGGTTTCCTCGTTTGAGCTTTGATGGTGACGTCGACGACAGGTGAGGGACTCAGAAGAAGAAGAAGAAGAAGAAGACCTGATGTGGGCTGACTGAGTGAAAAACAGTTTGATGCTCCTGTGAAAAAGTTTTTACCTGCTCATGAAACAAACCGATCGAATGTTGACGTCCACAAAAGCAAAAACAAACGTGCTGAAAAAACTACAGAAGTGACGAATAGGCTCAAACTTTGTAGTTGTTTCAAGACCCACAAACCGTGTAAAAAGTAACACCCCCCTGCTGTGCTTACCTCTGTATCAGAGGAAAGGAACCGAACCAGAGTGTGAAACAGCCACTAAACACCTCGACACCTCTGCGTCACCACACTCCTCTAATCTTAGTCAATGATCAGAAGGGTTTTCTACATTATTAGCTGCAAACAAAAAATAATTTTATTTTATTTTATTTTTTTGTATGGAGGATGATGAAAATAAATCTTCTGAAGTGTCCTTGAGTTCTTATTAGTAACCTGAAATCGTAGCTTTGCAGTCTTTCTGGTTCTGTTACAAACACAGAACAGATGAAATCACATTTTTACAAGAAGTGCACTGCTGATGTTCGATGACGGCGTGAGAACGACGAGGAGCGACGTGGAGGAGTGATGAATAACACTCATACTGATCCTGGTGTGAAGGATTTTGAGGAATCAGGAGGGTGTGGTGAGAAAATGATTCAGTGAACAAGTCTGAGGAGCAGAGAGCTGCTCTCCTCAAAGTGACTCAGTATCAGCGGCACATCAGGATTTAACCTGCACCTTTAAAGACAGGGATTCACATTTATAAATGTATAATTCATAAATAAAGGAGAAATGAAATCCTGGTCAGCAGTGACTCAGCTCTTCTCCTGAAGTCTGACTCAGTAAATATTCAGTGATGAACACGGGTTGAAGTTTTCAGTCTTGTCTGCAGAGTCGTTCATTGGTCCGAGGTTATTGTCTTTATAATTAAATATTCAGTAAACTTGCACTGCTGTATATGTGCAGACGAGCAGAATAATGAATATGATCGCAGGTGTTTGTTTATCCAAGTCTCCTGTTGCTGGATTCGATCTCTGTTCGCTGATTTCCGGCTTCTGATTGGCTGCTGATGTCTTCAGGCTCAGCACCAAGACTCAGAGTCTGGCTCCAGATGTTGGTGAGGTCTGTGTGAAGTTAAGACTGCAGGATCAGATCAGAGTCTGTGATCAAACCCAAACCCTCTCTAATCCGGTGTCAGATCTCCATTTTCTATCTGCAGGTTTTTCCTGGTACTTTAATCATTATGTCTCTATAATTACTCATTAATTACATTACAGTTATTATACCGTCATGTCTCTTTGGTCAGCTGACTGTAAAATAGAGGGTTACCGATTCGTCTAAATGGTCCAAACAGGACACACAGAGACAATAAAACAATAACAGAGAGATGTTGGTGGTGCTTTATTCAGTCTGTGTTGGGTACGTGTCGAACTGATTTTTCTGAATGTCTCTGAGTCAAACGCAGTCTCATGTATCTGTGTATATACTACTTAGCTATTATTTTTAAACAAACAATACCATGATATTTTTATCATACTATACTATGACATTTTCTCATACTACAATATAATACTTTAATCAAACTACTATATTGTTTTTTTTAACCAACTATACTATCACATGTTTTTCATACTAAGATATGGCATTTTTATCAAACTACACTATGATATTTTAATCAAACTTTATTTTTATCATACTATACATTGAAGTTTTTATGGAACTATATTTTTTTATCATAGTATACTATGTTGTTTTAATCAAACTGTACTATGACATTTTTATTATAGTGAACTGTGACTTCTTTTTAACATACTATACTATGTAATTTTTATCATGCCACACCATGACATTTTTGAACATACTATACTATGACATTTTTTATTATACCATACTATTTAATTTTTATCATACTATACTCTGACATTTTTATAACAGTAAACTGTGACTTTTTTTTAACATACTATACTATGACATTTTTTTTTCATACTTTGGAATGAATTTTTTTTAACATACTATACTATGACATCTTTGTCATACTATCTAACATACCATCTTTATCATGCCACACCATGACATTTTTTGTTATACCATACCATTAAATTTTTATCATACTAAACTTTGACATTTTGATCATAGTATACTAGTTCATTTTTAACATACTATACTATGACATTTTTTTCAACATACTTTAGTATGACTTTTTTTTTTTTTTACATACTATAGTCTTACACTTTTTGTCATACAACCTTATGTCACTTTTATCATACCAGACCATGACATTTTTTAACATGCTAAACTATGACATTTTTTATCATACCATATTATGAAATTTTTATTACACTATACTTAGACATTTTTTATTATTACATACTATGAAATTTTTATCATACTATACTATGCCATTATAATAATAATATTCTTTGACATTTTCTATCATTTTTTATCATTCTATCCTTTTTTAACATACATTACAATGACATTTTTTATCAGACTATACTATGTCATTCTAGTCATACCTAACTTTGACATTTTATTTGTACTATACTATGACATTTTATTTATTCAATACAATGACATTTTTAACATACTATACTATGACATTATTTTTATCATACTATAGTATGACTTTTTTTTTTTACATACTTTATTATGACATTTTTGTCACACTATCTTATATCATTTTTATCATACCATACCATGACATTTTTGAACATGCCATACTATGACATTTTTTATCATCCAATCACATACTATATTATGACAATTTTTATCACAGTCAACTGTGACTTTTTTAACATACTATAATATGACATTTTAATTATACTATGTCATTTTAATTATAATATACTATGACATTTTTATCATACTGTACTATGAATTTTTTATGTGATGTGCTATTTTGTTTTTTGAGCATACTATACTATGACATTTTTGATTACATTATTATATGACAATCTTTTAACATATTATACTGTATTTTTAACATACTATAACATTTTTAACATACTTAACCATGACTTTATTAACATACTAGACTATGACTTTTAAATCATACTTAACCATGACATTTTTTACATACTCTACTATGACATTTTGTTATACTGTACTATGATATTTTTAACATACAATACTGTAAAATTCTTATCGCACTATATTTTTTTTATAATAGTTTATTATGATTTTTTTAATCATACTATACTATGACATTTTTAGTATACTTGACTTTGTTTTTGTCACAATAGGATACTATGATTTTTTTAATGCTGTAATATATTTTTTCCTACTCTTCTATGACATTTTTATCATACTGTATGTTAATCCCACATTAACAGGGTCTGATAAACTGAAAACCTGCTGACTGATTGACTTCTAAACTGCAGCTTTCATTCTGATGCTGTCAGCTTCATGTTATCGTGTGCATTTGAATGAATCCTGCAGAGAGGAGTGTGTGTGTGTGTGTGTGTGTGTGTGTGTGTGTGTGTGTGTGTGTGTGTGTGTGTGTGTGTGTGTGTGTGTGTGTGTGTGTGTGTGTGTGTGTGTGAAGACTCAGTTTAAAGGGCAGCGGTCTAAGATTTCACAAGCTGCTAAATTTAACCTGCTGCCTCCATGAAGCTGTGAGCGGTCCGCTGTCGTCCGCCTCGCTTTAAACCTTGAGAGCTGTGAGAAACCTCACATTTACAACAACACCAGTACACACAATACACAACAAGATCACCACAACATGAATGTGAGATGACAAACACTCACAAAAAGATTAGAAATACGACAACAGCAGGGAACAAATAAATCACAGAAAAGAATAAAATGTGAAATAATTTAAATGGAGACAGACATCTCTGAACAACAACAAATACTCACAAACAAACAGGAAACAATACTACACACACACCAAAAACTTAATTTTATATCTAAAAGAGAGAAAATACAAACTCAACATCCAACAGTTTAACAGGAACTTTAAATACAAACACTGTGAGACAACAAATCAACTACACACACAACCACAGACCAACAAATAAAGACAGGGGGAGAGTGAACAAATCAGTAATTTAACAAACAAATCAGTGAATCAATAAACAAATCAGTGATTCAACAAACAAATTAGTGAATCAATAAACAAATCAGTGATTTAAACAAAAAAGGAAAAAAAAAACATATTATTGAAGATTATTTCATGTATTTTGATTCAAAACAACAAACATTTATTCATTTATCTATTTTCACCTATATATTATATAATGTACTGTTTATGCTGTATATATTACTGTACTGTATTTACTGTATATAGAGTGTGAAGGTGTCCACTCGGCCATCGGTCTCAGTTCTTTAAAACTGAAGACTCTCCTTTTATCACAGCTGCTCCCCTCTTTCATTATCAACAGTTTGTCTTCCATCCCTCCTGTTTATGACCTTTTAAATGTTTCAGACGTTTATAAAGATTTCTTCAATACCTCGTGGAAAACATTTTGAATCACTTTTCTGTTTACAAGGGTGTAAATAATTATAGATAAATGACAAACTTGCCTCACTTGTTTGAAATCATGAAACGTGTTTCTGCTTCTACATGAGCTATAAATTCTGCTTTACTACTGAAGTGCTTTAATTGTGACGATGGATCACGTGACCTTGTGCACACGTCACAGCTGAGCACAGATTTAATACAGACGAGTAAAAACAGTCTGTGAATGAAACCCAGAGTGAGAGTGAGAGGATTTGATGTTCACACCAGTTAAAGTGTTTTCCAGTGACGATCGCTCTCTGATTTCTCTTTCTCTCTCTACACACACACACACACACACACACACACACACACACACACACACACACACATACACACACACACACACACACACACACACTCTGAATATATGGGGGGGTTGAGGCTGACACCTGTGTGACCTTGTGACCCTCTCAGCAGGACGGCAGACTGAAGCTTTATTACTCAGTTTCTCAGTTTCTCTGAAAACTTCATTAAATCACAAATTCAAGAAATCCGACTTCAGAATCAAAACTGGGACACAGTCTGAGATTAATCTTTACGATGTTGTGAAAATCTGTCAAACATCTGAAAACATCAGAAACTCTAACATGTATGGAGGTCCAGACTGGCGATAAAGACAATTTAATCAGTTTGGTTTGTCAAAAACAGACACACAAAGTTCTTCTGCAGGTCTTCAGGAGTTCTCCCTGATTATTTAACGAATCAAAGTAAAGTTTTAAGTGTGTTAAAAAGAACAAAAATGTTGTTTTTTCTTATTATTATTTTACTTCATGTGCTCCTACTCATGCAAAACTTTATTCTGGGTAAATTTAAGGAAAATTTCTAACTAAACACTGTTTATTTTTCTGTAATAAATGTTAGTTTGCATCTTTGTGAAAAAAAATAACATAAGAAATAAATCTAAAAAATTAATAAATTAAAAAATACAGATTAATCTGCAGTAATAAAACTAGAGCACCAGACGTTTGTTTGTTGGAAAAATGTACAAAAAAGAAAAAAGAGAAAAAGAAAGTCAACCCTGGCAGCAAGAGTCGATTTTGAGGAACAAAATTAAAGAAAAAATAAAAATAAAAGTGATTTATATTAAAATCTGAACAGTCAGTGATGAGAGCGCCCCCCTCAGGCCTGAATGATCGGATTAAATGAGTTTAACTGCTTTTTTATTGCTTCCTTTTTGTGTCTGAGTTTCACCTCAATGACCCCCCTAACACACACACACACACACACACACACACACACACACACACACACACACTGACACACACCCCTCAGACCATTGGTCACTGACAGCTCGGCCCCGCCCCCTCAGTGACTCCTTATAAAAGACTCAGAGGGAGCAGAGGGAGCTGAAGTTTCACGGACTGCTCCTTTAAACTCTCTCCTCTCCGCTCCTCTCTTCAGGTCAGCTGACTCTGACAGGAGACGGTTCTGCAGATCTTGGCGCTCTCCTCTAAAGTCAGTCTGTTTTTTTCTCTTGTCGAGTCAGTCGAGGAGTTCGGCGTCTCCTCTCCTCCTGGTCTTGTGGTCGTCTTGAAGGGTTCCTGCAGGAGCGATGGATCTGTCCGACCTCCCCTTCACGCTCTCCTCAGCCGATGACCTCTACGATGACCCCTGCTTCAGCACCAGCGACATGAACCTCTTCGACGACCTGGATGCTCGGCTGATTCACGCCGGCCTGCTGAAGTCAGAGGACCATCTCCATCTTCATCATGTTCCAAACACAGAGGAGGAGGACGAGCATGTGCGGGCCCCCGGGGGCCTCCACCAGGCGGGACACTGTCTGCTCTGGGCCTGCAAAGCCTGCAAGAGAAAGACAACTCACGCAGACCGGAGGAAAGCGGCGACCATGAGGGAGAGGCGGCGGCTCAGTAAGGTGAACGACGCCTTTGAGACCTTAAAGCGCTGCACGGCGTCCAACCCCAACCAGCGTCTGCCCAAAGTGGAGATCCTGAGGAACGCCATCAGCTACATCGAGTCCCTGCAGGCGCTGCTGAGGACGGGCCGGGACGACAGCTTCTACCCGCCGCTGGAGCACTACAGCGGGGACTCTGACGCCTCCAGCCCCCGGTCCAACTGCTCTGACGGCACGGTGAGTGGAGAACAGCTGAGAGGGTCGTTTCACTGAAAATCATCTGTTCTGAGGGTCTCTTCAGTGTTTTACTGTGAAACTGAGACTCATGTACGACCTCCACACTTTCACTGTCAGAGCATTTGTGAAAACTGCTCAACATGAAGGTGAATTAATTTTAGACTTTGACTTTATTGTCCCCATGGAGTTATTCTTCGATTGAATCGATGTCTTCAGCTCCGATGTTTTGGGGATGTTTGTTGGAAGAAGAAGTCTTGAATAACTGGTTATGAACGTTACCGACCATATTACAGCTTTGACTTCAGTTTTGTTTCTTTATTTTGCTAAAATCAGCTCAGGCGACCTCCTCATAAAAGCCTGATGTGTCCATCGTTTCAGTTTTAAGTTTCTCTGTTTTCTCCATCCTTGTTTTCTCTGTTGTCTGAACTTGTCTGTATCTCCGTTTGCTTACAGATGGATTTCATCTCTTCGTGTTCGACCAAAAGTGAAAACAGCTCCTTCTGCAGCCGCACAGACGGTCAGTTTCTCACAGTCACTCCTTCATACGTATTTCTACATCAGGCAGGGCAGACTCTTTTCATAAGACCATGAATCATCTCCTAAAGCTCCTGGGAGGACTTTTTAACGGGTTATGAAACCGACTGATTTTGATATTGACGCCTCAATACGACCATCAGTATAAAGAAGTGAATAACAACGTCTGACCACAGACTGATGATGATGATGATGATGATGATGACCGACACATTTAGCTTTTCAGAAACTCAAGAATGAGATTAGAGGTTCTGATCTCAAAATCTACACCAATTATAATCTGTTTTTGTAACACTTAAAGCTCCTGTGAGTAACTTTAGGTTAGTGTCAGTGTTGGCGCCCCCCTGAGGACAAAGATGTCTTCGCTTATCTTCACTTATTCTGCTTTAAGATAGTCTTTGTACTAAAGTTTCATCCTGCTGAATCATTTATTTCAGGTCTTAAAATCAAACGTCTTGTTCCTGACGGTCTTGTTTATTTTTTAATTCACAAAAACACAAAAATTTCTGTTTCATAAGTGTAAAAAAAAACTCCCAGGAGCTTCAAGTGAGATTGAAAAAAAGCTGGAGAAGGGCGGAGCTCCTCGTCACAAATTTCACTGATAAACACGGCTGACTCACTGACAGGATTTACTAATACTGAAACTCAACGTCAGAATTTATCTGAATCATGTTGAAAAAAACAGCTGCAGTTGAACTAAAGTGTTTTCAAATCTGGGTTTAAAGTCAATATTAACACCGTAAATAACTCTAAATAAAAAGCAGAGAGAAACGTCTTTAAATGATCACAGCCTCTTCAAACACTTACGTTTCCTCTTCTTCTCTTACAGCTTCCTGTAAACAGTCGCTCATTTCCAGTTTGGACTGTTTGTCCAGCATCGTAGAGCGGATCAGCACAGATCCAGCGGTGGCCCCCCAGGGCGACAGCGTGGTCCCCCTGGGCCCCGGATCTCCTCTAACCAGCCCTACAGGCTCCAGTCCGAGCAGTATCTACGAGCCGCTCTGAACAGAGCTGTGGACATTGAACTCAGAAAGACGTTCCCCTAAAGTCGAGTCCGTTCTCTTCAGACTGCTGCTTCCATGATCTCCGTCAGTTTCAGCCGCAGACACTCGGACTGAGGACCATTTTGTACATTTGTAAATACGAGCTGTTCACACACAAAGGATGCTGGGATTGATGTGTTTTCTTATTATTTATGAGTGAATTAAATTTTAATAAATATTTATATCTTCTTACTTTGTCTCCTCTCCTGAGTACATCAACCTCAGCTCTTCAATTCACCTCCTGTAGTTTCCTTGTGGTTTGGTTGGTACGGTGGCTGAAAACAGCCACTGCTGCAAATAAAAAAAGAATGGAAAAAAAAAAAAAGAAAGAGACTGAAGCTCGCTGCAAATAAAAAAAGAAACGGTGCGGATATTTAAAAAAAGCTGCAACGGAAGTTAACGACGCAAAAAAAAAAAGTTACTTACTGCGAAAATAAAACAATGTCGGTGTCGTGTTAGCTTCAGTTTAACTTCATATGGACTCAGGTGCTACATGGTCTAACCACATGACACACAATAACCTTTCCACTTCCTTCTTTGTTCGTCTTCTCGCCGTCGTTTTCTACGTCTAGATCGTAAAACATTATGGTGCATCATCATTATTGGTCCCCAGCAGCTCACTTCCATCGTGGCTTTTCTTTTTTGCATCTTTTTCTTTTTGCAGTAAGTAATTTTCTTTTTAGTGTCGCCACTTTTTTTTGCATCATTATCTCCCGTTGTGGCTTTGTTTTTTTTGTTTTTTGTGCCGTTTCTTTTTTTTAATTTGCAGCCGGCTTCGGTTTCTTTTTTTTTTTTCCATCAGTAAACGTTTTGCATCTGTTGTGACTTTTAAAAATGGAGCTGTACAGAAAAAAGAGGACTTGAACACAAACCAGTCTGACAGTAACTACATGTCAACATCACAACCAGGGGGGAGAAACATTTATATTCTGTGTCATTCATTTATAAAGTTTGTCCACAGCTCCATAAGGAGGCGGAGTTAATGACCTAAACTGCAGCCCGTCACCAGAGGGCGCTGTTCTCAGAGCGAGGAGGCAGACGGCGTCTATTCTAGATACGGTCTATGGTTTTAATTCAGTTCAATGATTTACAAAGTGTTGGAAGAAGCTGACCCTCCAAAATAAAAGCACAGATTTATGATAGAGGAAATACAACAACCAAAGTACAAGACAAAGACGGAGGAAGTATCAGTGTGGATGAATCGTAGATGTGAACATGATTATTTATGGATGATAATATTCAAGTTTACTGTGTCTATTAGCAAGATTTAAGGACTGCAATATTCATGGACATAAATATCTTGTTGCTCCACACTTACTTACTGAGCAGCTTTGACTGTTTTTTTTCCCATTGATATAAATAAAAGTATTTTATAGCCACATTATTTGGAGGTAAAAATCTGATATTATTTATTTAATGTTTTGTGTTTATGTCGCTTCATTTCAAGCCATGCTTTTATTTTGAAGTAAAAGCTTCTTCATGCAGATGGAAAGTTGTGACTGTGATTGAAAACAGTTGAAGTTATTAGTTATTGAGTATAAATGTCTAACTGATCAGTAACCATAGATTATATACACAGTCCATGTTAGTAACCCAAAGATAGGGTAGAGGTGTTTGTTTTGAAAGCCTCAGAAAGTCCGCTGTTGTGCAATAAATGAGACAGAAATGTAAGTTTAGCTTCTGTCTGATGATTCATTCTTACTGATGTAACTTTGATGAAAGACAGAGTGTGAAACAGGAATCAGGAAGAGCTGAACACTGACGGGATTTTAAAGCTCAGTGTTGGAGTTAGACGGAGGTCATTCTTACTTTTCAGAGTTTTAAAATGATTTATATGAATATAAACACTTTATAAAGAAACACGTTCTGACAGTCTTCCTCTTTATTGTCTGATTCCTCTTAAACAAACTCAAAGTACATTTTTTAAATGACTTTATTGAAGATCAGTTCAAACAGAAAACCTTTTCACTCGCTCAGACACAGGCTGGTGTTTTTCCTCTGAGGCTGCTGGGAGATGAAGTCACCGCCGGGTTAACTCCTCCTCCCCGGGGCCGACCCTCACTCTCAGGGCGCCGCTCACTTTCTGCGGCGGCTGGCGGCTCCCTTCTTGCTGCTGCAGGGCGCAAAGAGCAAAACAGAATCAGATCTGCACACGGGGAGGAGGTCTGAATGTCTGTTTGATGAATTAAGAGTTTTTTTTAATCATCATGGAGGTTCTTACTGTTTCTGCAGCTCATCGATACGATTCCTCAGAGAGACGACCTGAAACACAAACTCCAGCTGTGAGCACATCCAGGGTTTTTAAATCATGTTCATGTAAAAATATTTAAGGAACATTTGATGTGGTATTAAAAAAATAAGATTAGAGGTGGATGAGTGTTTGTCTGCTGATGACTCCCTCACTGACCTCATATCTCTGTCTCTTGAGCGCCTCACAGTGGTCGTATTTGATCTCCTCCAGGTTGCGCAGCAGCTCCCACAGCTCGTTCGCCTTTTCCCTGAGAAACACAAAAACAGAAACAAAAACGCTCCGTGAAAAAGCTGCTGAAGAGTTCATGTTTCTGCTGAACTCGTGGTGACCATGTCTCAACTTCTCTGACTTTGTTTCTGTCAAAGTTCGATCAGAGGAGTTTAAGTTAAAAATCAATCACTTCAGTATAAAAGTAACGATCATTATTAAAACCTCTCAGTGTCACAGACAGATAAACTGAAATATTTGTTCTATGATTGATTTATTTGTTTATTTTTGCGTCTGGCATGTAAAAGTTCAAAGACTGATGAATAAAAAAAAACAGTCAAATGTTTAAGAAGTCTCTTTAAACCTCAAATATTCTGATATTTTCTCCTGAATTGATCCATTTTCCCACAGAACTAAAGAAAGTTCTGGTTAAAAGTTTCCTCTTGGTGCCAAAATCATGTATTTGACAGTAAAATAAACTAAAATCTTTATAATCACGTGAGACTTTGATCCAATTATTTTTTACTCTAAACTTTTTGGTGACATTTTTATTGTTTTTCAGCATTTATTATTATTTATTATAATTTATTTATTATTTATTATTATTTATTATTTATTATTATTTATTTATTATTTATTATTATTTAAAACGTATAAAAAGCACATTTATTAAACCTTTTAAATGCAGTTTTAAATCTTTATAACAACTTTTACAAGTAATAATAATAAGCGTTTATAACAGCCTTTACTAACTAATGTTTATTATGAGGTGTTTCAGCAGAGGGCCTTTAATATAATAATAATATAATAATAATTCTCTGCGTCTCCTCTGTGGATTACCTCAGATTGTCTTCTGAGAAGTTGTCGATGTTGAGGGGTTTGCATCTCTCTGCCAGTGTCTTCTTCTTCTTTTCTCTCTCGGTCTGCTTCTTGCCCCTCTTCGCCTCGATCTACAAAAACAAACCTTCACTTAGATTCAACTTTAGATCGAAAAACCTTCAAATTTAGACAGAAAAACTAAAAAGAAACTGTATCTACCCTCTGCAGGCTGCTGCTGTAGCCTGAACCCATGCTGCTCAGAGCGATCTTCTTCTTGGCCTCATCCTCGTACTTCCTGTGAGCGTCGGCCTCCTCCTTTCTGATACGCTCAGCCTGAAAGAAAAACAGTAAAAAAGTTCATATTTCTAAATCAGGCGTTTTAAAAAACAGGTGTTTTTCTTTTTGTGTGAACTGCTCAGATCACAGAAATAAATAAAGTTAAAAAACGGAGACAGTTCACCTCCCGCCTGGCCTGTCGCTCCTTGTCCTTCTCGGCCCGGATCCTCTGCTGCTCGGCTCTCTCTGCACGACGCTTCTCCTGAAAATCAGAATCAGAAAATGACGCTGAGGGTTACTCCTGCAGTCTGTCGTATTTCTTCAGTGACAACCTTTGAAACGAACCGCCAAACAAAGTAAATGTCAAAACACGACTTTGGTGTTCATTTACAAAAGATAGATAATCAGGACGATCAGAGGAATAAATATGAGAAAGTAGATCTGTGGAGCGACTCTTTAAAATAACGCTGTAGGACGATCAGACGGTCCGTGTGTGAAAATCTCACGATTCTTTCTTTGAGAGCGATGAGCTCCTCCTCCTCCTTCTTCCTGCACTCAAAGTGAGCGTCGATCAGAGACTGCAGCTCGATCAGGTCTTTGTTCTGACGTTTCTTTTGGATGTCCTGTAGGAGAGGTCCAAAAACAGAAACATCAGAAGGATCCAGAACATCAGAGCTCTGTCAGACAGAGGTGTAAACCCTCAGACTCACTCTGAGTTAGTTCACCTCTCTACCTCAGCCGTGTTTGTTATGATTCTCTCCTCTGTATTTATCTAAGTAGGTCATGATTCACCTCGATCAGCTGATTTAACTAAACTACTGTCTTTGTCCCTGTTTACAAGCACTGAGCAAGAATCCAGTTATCACCAGGAGCATGTCTTCCTCCACTCGTCTCCTGGTTGACCTAAAGTCACGTTAGCGAGCTGCAAACAGGAAGTACGTTAAACAGTGTAAACACGGTCATTATCAGACTCTCGTCTCCTTCATTTACACGCTGTTACAGTTTCATCGTTTTCATGTCCTTCGTCTTCGTCTGTTGAGGTTTTATCTTCCTGTTTTTTGACTTCAGGGTCGTGTAACCAGGAGAGAGAGTGTGCGGTACGTTGAGTCTGGTTTCAGTCAGATCGAAGAGTGCAGACATGATGGTAAAACTCTACGCCCAGTTATCCTGGTATGTAAGTTTGATTTAGAACATTTTCAATCAGAGTTATATGTTCATGTGTTTTTAAAGTCCAGATTCAATCAGACTGATGCAAAAGGTTTTCTTTTAACAGACCCATATATCTGTCATCAGTCTAATAAGTAAGAAATTAACATTAACAATTATTTATGATGCAGCCAAATAAGTTCATATTTCCTCTGTGTTTTCATCCTAATCCATCCGTTTCATCCAGAGATGAACTAAAGTCTGAAAATGTGATTTCATGATGGAGAGAGTAAAGGTCAGTGACCTGGAGTGACCTTTGCTTCGTTTCTGGGCACTGGGCAGGTATGTTGACTGAAAGTGAGTGTCTTTCAGACAGCCAACTTCACACCAGTTTATTCAACATGATCTCTGACTTTAAAGGAGTCTATGTAAATCCAGATCGGAGTAAATTTGACTTACATCAAAGTCCACTTTCTCACCATCAGGGATCTTTGGAGCAGAGGGTCTGTGGACGGAAATCATCTTTAAATTAAAACTGCAAATCTCTGAGGAGTCGAAGTTCAGACGCAAACAGAGAGACGAGAGAAACACTCACTTGAACTTTGGCTTCTCCTCTGAGCGTCAGCGTCCACCGAGGAGAGAGGAGAGAAGAAGAAAGAGAGGAAGCAGTTAGAAACACCGCCGTGACAGACGAGGGTTTAAAGGGATATTCTGACATAAATTAATTCAGGGTCAAACCCACCATAACACCGAGTTAGACCCCCCCTCCAGAGATGAATGTTGCCGAGTAACGACCGCAGGATAGCAATACACAGCGGTCTGAGGAGCCATAAACAAACCTCAACCAAAACGCCACTCTATAGCCACAAATAATGCTCAGAACAGCACCTGACTTCATCAACAGGACATATAGGGTCACAGACATAGTACTATATTTAAAGTTGTTCTGACTCCTAAGAAAACATAAACTTAAGTGGGGGCGTTTCTCCACCTCTGTAGTCTATAAGCTGGGCCAATAAACTTCTACTGTAGTAAAATGAAAAGGTAAAGGTGTTTTTATTGAGCCGAATTATCAATAAAATTATGATTTTGTTAACAGGTATAGATTTATGTGCTGTCGAGTTAATATATTTGAACAAGAGCACAGTAAAGTTAAATCAGCTAATTTTCCAATGAGGTTCTGTTACTGAACGGAACTACACCATGATCTACTGAGGTTAGTACATATAGGGTCACAGACATAGTACTTGACACCAAACATCTTTTTAACTTTGACTCATTTCTTTAGCAAAGAGACTAAACACAACTCACCTACTCTCTTCCAGCAGACGCTTGTTTGTAGGGGAGCCCTGACGAGTCGATCACCGAGAGCAGCAAAGTTTCGCAGCTCAAGGAAGAACATTTATGATCATTTCTTCATGGAAATACAATCAGACCGAGACGCTGAGACAGAAGAACTACCGCGTCTGTAAAATGATTAATATGATGATTATTACTTCAAGGAAATGATAAAGAAATGATCGTAAATGTTCTTCCTTGAGCTGCTTCACCCCGCTGTAGTCTGTAATGGACTGGCCTGAGGTCTCCCTACAAACAAGCGTCTGCTGGAAGAGAGTAGGTGAGTTGTGTTTAGTCTCTTTGCTAAAGAAATGAGTCAAAGTTAAAAAGATGTTTGGTGTCTAGTACTATGGCTGTGACCCTATATGTACTAACCTCAGTAGAACATGGTGTAGTTTTGTTCAGTAACAGAACCTCATTGGAAAATTATCTGATTTAACTTTACTGTGCTCTTGTTCAAATATATTAACTCGACAGCACATATATCCATACCTGTTAACAAAATCATGATTTTATTGATAATTCGGCTCAATAAAAACACCTTTACCTTTTTATTTTACTACAGTAGAAGTTTATTGGCCCAGCTTATAGACTACAGAGGTGGAGAAACGCCCCCACTTAAGTTTATGTTTTCTTAGGAGTTAGAACAACTCTGAATATAGTACTATGTCTGTGACCCTATATGTCCTGTTGATGAAGTTAGGTGCTGTTCTGAGCATTATTTGTGGCTATAGAGTGGCGTTTTGGTTGAGGGCGTGGCTCTCTGTATTTCTATCCTGCGGTCGTTACTAAAGTTGGTATAACTAGAGAAGCAAGCGGTCGACAACATTCATCTCTGGAGGGGGGGTCTAACTCGGTGTTACGGTGGGTTTGACCTTAAATTAATTTTACGCCGGAATATCCCTTTAAGTCTGCTGGTTAATGGGGAGGGGATCCGTTTGGACAGAGTGAGTCACACCTGAGGGCTGCAGGTTGGTTCACAGACGTCATTTAGGTGAGTCTTAAAAAGGCCAAACTTTGTTTCACCGAGGGGAGGGGGGTCTTTCTGATCTCAGGTGCAGTCAGTAAATATTGTACCCTAACACGTCTCTCTAGTAAACGTTGTTAATTCTTGTGTATTAGTGAGTAAATCAGAACAAAGGAGGATTTATTATCAGTACGGTTTGTCATAAATCACATGAACTGTGTCGAACGTTTCTGAACAGACTTCAGGACACAACAACAGGGAGAGTGTGACGGCAGAATTACTGTTAATCGGTGTGAATGGTCATTTCACACAGCCGGGAGTTTGACACATACGTAAATCACCAACTCTGTGATTAGCTTTGATTATTGGACCTTCACAGGAAAATAAAAACACGGACAACACGGGAGGAGAAAAACGCAGGCAAAGCAACAGCGACTCAGCAGGAAATACAAACTACCATCTTGATCTCCCTCGTCCACTGGCAGGACACATTCATGCAAAAAAGAGAAGAAGCAGAGATGAGCGATGGGGGGGCCTGTGACCAGCAGGACTCAGCAGCAGCAGCAGCTTTGAAACCTGCACCCTGGTCCTGGTCCTGGTCTCTGTTGGATCGCAGAGACTAAAGCAAACATTGAATTCTGCCTTTCTCTACAGGGAGATCAGTGCGAAAAGCAACAGTATGCTGAATCATTCAAATATGTGACAAAGATGTGAACCCAGAGTCCCCGGTCTACAGGACAACAGACACAGGTCCAAATCAGAAGAAGAATAGAGAAGACAAGTGGACATACCTTCCTCTTCATAGGCGTCTGCATGCAGCAAGCGTCCAAAGCAAGAGCAGAACAGAGATCATTAGAGGTGGGACGGGGCGGCTCGGTCCTGTCCTCTTTATGGAGCACAGCTTATGAAGCACATTTACCAGGTTGGGGTTTTTCTTTTTCTTCAAATTAGGAATTTTCAGATCATGGCAAACGCTGCAGAAGTCCATGAAGCATTCCTCGGAATAATCCTGCGACTTTAAACTTCTCGTCTGGTCACATGACTTTCACGTTTTCATGTTTACTGACACTAACGTAACATCGCTCCTGTTCTTATTTTGAGTAAATCAGAGCTCAGAGGTTAACCTTAGTCTTTATGATCTCTAAACATGCACAGTTGTATAAAACCCCTTTGTCTCTCTGTGGTCATTTCATATCGAAGCACTATATATTACATTGTTATGCAGACGATACTCTAATGTACTTATGAGCTGAAATGAGTCAGCTGACCGTACCCCGTGGATATAATAGGATATGAAGTCCTGAATGACCAGGAGTCTCCTTTGAAAACACTGTGGAGATGTGTAGGTACCAGGTCGGCTCGGGGGGCGGCGCCTATTGATGACATCCTGTTATATGATTGGCTGAAAGTTGGTTCGGAGGACGTAGAAGATTGTGGTTGGTCTGGACATCACGGAAGCGGCTTTCACTGGATTATGTTTCATGGGACTGAAGTTCTTTGGAGAAAACATGGACGAATTTTACTAAGAAATCTATCACTACTTATCAAAGAGGATTTACGACAGTTGGACTACCGCCTCTTTTAGGAAATGTGGAATAAAAATAAAACTATGTATTGATAAACAGAGATCCTGAGTACATCCTTCTTTCTTTCTCCTTTAGAGAGGTGAACAAATACGACTGAAGGACGACAACAGGCAGCTCAGTGGAAGATGAAGACTCCGTTTACATGTGCCTATTTTCATAAACAGACGTTTCACCCTCTCAGTTAACAGAAAAACTGCGTGCACACCACTACATTTTCAGAGAAGTTTTTGTTTACACTAACCCGTGTATATATGCTGTCAAGAATATGCCAAACCTGTAGGTGGCAGTGTAGCGAGGAGCTCAAGCCCATGTTAGCCAATCGATCCCGCAGCAACAACAACAATGTCACTTCCTTCTTTCCGGCACATAATCTGCCGTCGATTACCCAAATCTCAGTTTGGCTAAAGTTTTTAAAAAATATCGTTTTCAGGGACGAATTCTCTGTTTGCGTCTAAACAAAGGGTGCAAACGATGGTTAATGTCTCCGTTTTTAAAAATAACCGTGTACCTATAAACGGGGCCTAGGTCGGGGTCTCTATATTAGAATCCAAAGAGTTCGACTTTTCCTTGATTTAAATGTAAATAAATGAGTAAACATGTGTCGTGATAAATCTGAATTGTTGACTCGGTCTTTTTGAGACCAGCATAAGCTTCAAGTCAAGCCTGGGACTTCTGCAGCGTCTCCATCTCATTCACTCAAACTGAAATAGAGACGATGAAAGCTCAGCATCAAAACACCCCAATGTAAATGTTTGAGAGCAGTTTGCCGATATCACAATTTATCTAAGCATAGAAAGAAAGAAACTAAACATGAAATGAAGGGAGGCAAAAAAAAAAGCTTTTACATGAGTGAAACTACCCGACATCTGAAGTGCATCGGCCTTCAAAACCAAAACACAACGGTTTGTCAAAGTGTCATCGATGGAAACAAGAGTGTGAAAGAAGCAAACGTGTTGAAGGCAGCAGATGATCATGTGGGATAGTTTATTCATGTAAAAGTCAGCTGGTTTTCTTTTCCTCCCTTCCAACAGTGAAATGCACAGCTCAACATCAGAACACACATCTGAGCGGTACCAGGACCGAATGTTTGGACATGTCAGCTGACACTGATGGAGATGTGATAACCGTGGACCTTTCATGAAGCAAAGCTCACATGTGGACTACTACAGTGCACTCTGAAAACTAAAGTCAGGTGTTCAGCGGCTCCATCAGGAGACCCACAAACACCATCAGGCACTTTAGAGTTCTTCAGGAGAACCGGTCTAAAGTGCAACACACACCGACTTTATCATGCCAGGCTCATCTACCAAGTCAATGTGTGTTGGAGAGGTGTCGGCGTTGATGATGGGGAGTATGGACGTGTCCCGACGTTGATGCTGCAGGTGTGCATGCAAACTAGACTGAGAATAAAGGGGCAATACACCGATCTGATAGTGTCGTTCTTCAGTATCTAGTTTTCTTATTTCTAGGGCTATAAACTTTAAAACCCGTTTAGAGAAGGACAGTGAAGGAAAACTGGGCTTATCTCGCTTTAAAGGGTCCTAAACAGAAACGGTTCGACCTCTTGGGAGCATGAATGAGTTTGATATGATTTACGCCAATAAGGAGGTAAATTAGGGGATTATTAAAAAATGACAGTGGTCACCTGTTAAATTGGAAATTCTTACTTTGGGCTCCTGAATAACCAAAGTTAGTTTGCGGAGAAAATAAAGATATTCTCTGTTTTTGGAGGAGCTGTTCTGGTCATGACGAGATTCATCCAATCAGGAGAACTTTGTTATCTACAGATGGTGAACGCTAGCGACTAAGTTATCTCAGGGCGTTGTTTTTGTTGAGCTTGGATTAACAAAACTAAATCAAGAGGTTGACGAATCTTTTTATGACATGATCTGGGGAGTAAAAGCAGGTTTGTTCGATATTTACTGTTAGCGAAGTCTCGAGCTACGACGTGAAGAACTCACGAACTTTTCAAACACGTTTGTTAGCTTCTACAGGAGTTGTTTTTGATCCAATATTTAGACGGGCTTTCTTCGGATCAGAACAGAATTAAAACTGGACTTGTCCTCCTCGTCTTCGGTTTGTTTTGCGGCGTGTTGGTGTTGACGGGCCTGTCTGGCGTACTGAGAACAGCTGAATGTCTTCGTGGAGAAGGATGAACGCAGTGCCCATGCCACGTACCTTCAACCTCCTCTTGAACCACCTCCTCCTCCTCCTCCACCTCTGGCTCAGGTTCTGGTTCAGGTTCTGGTTCTGGCTCTGGTTCTGGTTCAGGCTCTACCTCAGGCTCTGCCTCTACCTTGGTCTCCGCCTCAGGGGCTACTTCTACTTCTACTAGCTCCTCCTGGGCTACGGACACGCAGCATGCACCAAACCGCCGGGAAGAGGGAGGGTGTTGGAGAGGCCGTTAATGAAGACCACAGACATGACAGAGCCATTAGAAACCAACAGTGAGAGAAGATTACTGCAGTTACAGAGAGGATGGATGATGGGTGAGCGAGGGACAGAGCTGCTGGAGAGAGAGAGAAACACATGATGATGATGACCATGATGAGAGGAAGTCATCCGACCTTTCACACAGAGGGCGTATAGAACCGCTGAGGAGGTCGACCACCTGGAGATTTTTCGATTCAACGTTTTACTCTTGACTCGTCGTCAGGGTAACATTCAAGTTTGAGGGACAAAAACATCCCCAGTCTGCCTCCGTACCGTTACCGTGAACATTTTCTTTACTGGTCGATTAAAAGCGAAACTATCGTTCAAACCTCCAGGTCGTTTCCCTCCTCCACGGGTGTAAATATGGCCGCTGTGTGGATGAGGTCGATGACGATCGCGCTGATGTTTGACATTTACAGATGACGATGTAACCATGTCACATGTCGAGAAAGTATCTGCAGAAGCTCCTCCACAGTATTTTCTCCACCATGTGATTCAAGACATCACTCAGTCGGTGAAGGTCACCCTTAACTTGAAATGTTTGACTGACAGCTGCGTTTTAGCCGGTTAGCTTTGGAGAGAATAATCGTCCTATTAAACTGGAAGAGCCGACAGCGACAGTAAAGACACTCTAGAAACTCTTAAACTCTAAAATCTATAAATTAACATTTTTACCCACAGAACAGCAGAGGTTTCATCAAAGTACGTCTTAACCTAGATCTGTAAGAACGTAGAGATATCCTGCATAGAGTCAAACATTTCAACTTAAGCATGAAATCAGGTAGCTGACAAATTAGTGCGATGGACAGAAGTCTTAGATCCATGTGGTCGTTTTTACCTTCCTCCTCTTCACGTCGGCAAGTCGGGAGGTGGGACAACAAAAACAGATATAAGACGGAGTTATTTCACAGTTTCAATCATCTCCACACAGTTATTCCCTTTTAACTGTAAAGTGCTGTCAATGATCATATGTTAGGGATGCACCGTATATACTGGACTGAGACACCGTCGTTCTCAGAAGGAGATAATCTGATCGTAAAGTTTTATCCAATGAAAAAAAAGCTGATTAAGTCTCTCTTTGTCCTCGTTTACATGCAGCTGAGAAAATGGAATTATTGACGTGAACGTGTCCTCCTCCCCAACACTAGGGGGCGATATGGGTCTTTTCAGCGGCGCTGTTTCCGACCCCATCCAACCGTCAACAACAACAGCAGGTCGGTGTCAGACGTCAGAAGTGTCTACAACTGCTGCTGGGCATTTTGGAGAAACAAGAAGATGGAGCATCGTACAGCGTTGTTTTTGTCCGACATGATGGACGCGCTACTTTTTCTAAAGAGGAGACCAACGCTACTCCTCTACTCTGGGGGTTTTGTTATGGGGTTACGGGGGCGTGGCGTCATACTCCGACTACGC
The DNA here is from genome assembly GCA_962446985.1 of Xyrichtys novacula. NCBI lineage: Eukaryota > Metazoa > Chordata > Actinopteri > Labriformes > Labridae > Xyrichtys > Xyrichtys novacula. The sequence goes on along the minus strand of OY660864.1, from coordinate 39,078,092 downwards.
TGGTTACATGGTCGAGAAAATTTTATTCCAATCCCATTATCTGAGTGTCTTAATCAGAGTTCTTAAACTCAGATTATAGTCGGACTAAAGTGTTTACATGACCTTCAGTTGTCCAGTCTTCATCGGAATAAGGCGATAATTCGGTTTTCTTGAGTGTCATGGAAACGGACTGACTGACAGGCTGTACAGACTCCGCCCATGTTTTCATGCTTCCACTCGGAAGAACTTCTTCAAATGATGAAACAGATCTGTTGTGTTGCTGTTTTTTGAGGGCACCAACCGCCGACATACGTTACACATCGGCGTAATTGCTCGACGTCAAACATAATAATAATAATAAAATAACTTTTCTTCTCAACAATAACATCCTCAGAGGATAAAAGTCACGGCTGACGTCTACTTTGCTGCCCTCAGCTCCACATTCAGCTCCACGTTCGGTCATTCTGTTTACTTCTCTGGTAAGAACTGAGCAGGAAAAGCTCGACTCTGATTGGCTGTTGTGACGCACATTTCGGCCATGTTTGAGCGAGTGAATATACTCACAGATGATCACCGTGTTTAAACTGAAATTTATCACCATCATATAACCGCCCAGTCCTGGCTGCAGATATCACAAAAGTCCTCAAAGGAAAAAATACTGAAGAAGAATGAAACCGCAGTACCTGCAGCGACTAACAGAGGGCGCAATAGTGCTAATTAGCCAACAGTAGAGTTTTCCCACAGCTCTGCAGACCTGTCCTGCATGACAGAAGTCTGATCCACAAAAACACAAAATGAACAGCATAACAGCAGTTTTTTTTTAATTGATTACAATTCTGTCTGTTCAGTAAAACACACGGTGCATCCCTGATATATGTTCTGTACAATCATAGTTCTCCAAATACATGTAGAACCGACAGTGTAAAGCCCGGTTTATGCTTCTGCACCGACTCTGCTGAAAGAGTCGGCGCCATCAGAGCTGAGAGGATGTGGGTGGGGCTGGACGATGAGCCTTCATGGTCATTTCTGTCGGGGGTAGCACTCATTTTCTTTGTTTCTCACCAACAGTGCTGTCGGCTTCACCTGTTAAAGTGCTATGGTTGGGTGGAGCTGCTGTCTGCTACGAAAACATGGTTCTACTGGTTCTAATTCAGAACATGATTGGTTCAGACCCGGAGACACGCCCCTTTTCATTGGCTGTTCGTATAGTCGACCAAAACATGTCAGAATGACGACTATTGAAAAGCATATTGATCATGTTTTATATCGATAATTTTCTATATTTATCGTTTTATCGCCCAGCCCTAACTGTGGGGGACGGTGTCGATACTAGGAAGACAGTCACACTACAAACAGTCTATTAATGCACAGATCTATTTTCAAGAAGCTGCAAGTGTGCAGGGCTCTGTCTGTGCTGGTACCGGTACCAGGGCTACATGGACCCACAGTGGAAGTCTGATACCGAATCATGAACCAGGCTTTAAGCACTTCCTGACCCGTTATATCAGGACAGATGTGTAAGAAAAGTAAAGAGTGGAAAACGAGCTTCTGGTTCTGTTGGCGCTCTCATCAATACAGAGAAGACTGGAGGACTGGGGTCAAAGTTCACCTCCAAGTCTGTGAACACAGAACCTCTCACACACAGAGTTACAGAGAGAAGCTGAACATCAGAGACAGGCAGTCTAGAAAACACCGTCTAGATGTCACTTTATAAGAAATAAAACAAACGGAGGGGTGGGGACTTACCCTCGAGCTGATCCCTGAAAAAAGAGAGAAAGAGACCAGAAGTTAGTTACACACGTTTATGTTTGTGAGTGTGTGTGTGAGTGTGTGTGTGTGTTGATGTGGACAGTGAGGGGCGGACTCACACTTCCTCAGTGTCAGACATGGTGACAGTAGACTTCACACCTGAGGGAAAAGACAAAGAGCCTGGTTGGTTGACGGGGTTGAAATAGCAACACGGAGACTGTGTGGATATGAAAAGGTCAAAGGTCAAACCCGACAGAGACAGCCGTTCCGCTGCAGAAATACCAACAACTCCTGCTGCAGGTTATTTTGGTGAAAGCGTCTTTAGTAAAAATGTGAAGGCTCGGCGTTGGAGGGAAAAACACTGACGGGGTTCAGACACGCTGATCGATGATCGAGTTTGATTGATTATTAAGAAGTGACGCTTGAAGCCAATAATCAAATTGTGTTAAATATTTAATTCTGATTAAAATAGAAGCTTCAACTTCATCATAACTGCGATGAAAGACAAAAGCCGATGAGACCTGATCGTTTGACTAAAAGGACCCTCAAGCATTTGACCTCCGTCTGTATTTAAGAGTTTTTAACCCAAACCAGAGCTGAGCAGAAAATAAACACAGAAACCTTCAACTTCTGATAAATTTACTCTTCTTTAACAGAGTCAAACTGAATCACCGTCATACTTCTTTTATTTAAAACCCAGTTTTTACACAGGGATTCAGGTTTGGACGGAAACTTTGCTCACCAAGTCCAAACTTTCACTCAGAGTGAAATTTTACATCCATCAGTGAGGCTGAAGTTGTGGTTCTCCTCTCATCGACAAAGACACATGAACTCAGATTCAGACTCTCACCGTGGTGCACACTGAAGTCAGACCTCAACGGCTAAAACCCACATTATCCAGAACAGCAGGTGGATCAAATACGCAAACATTATAATCAATGTGAGTCATTCCACAGAATCCGTCCGCCGTCCGGCTCTCAAGGATACGCAAGACTTCTATTTTTAGGAAGTTTTATTCGGCTACAGAGTAAAATATTCGGTTAATTTTCAAAATAAAATAACGTCAATCCATTGAACTGTTCTAGGAGAGGCCAGGGTTGTGGGATGTTGGTGTCAGCAGATCTTATTCAGTGTCTCACGGGGAAACACCAGAGAAATATGGGTAATCTTGCGAGCGCTTCTCCTCGATTGGATCCAGTGTGCGCTGTATGCTTGCATATTTGATCCGCCTGGATCCGGATCCAGTGAAATCCCCGGGTTAGAGTCAGTGTGTAAAAACCTGAAGATGGATCCACGTCTGAGCAAGAGCACGCAGCTTTGGGAGAAGAAGAGGACACCGGGGTCTCTGTGGACCTGATTCTGTCTTTTACTGGACTCGGATAATATAGACCCCGTTCATTGAGCAAAAACACAAGGCAAATGGACTCAGAACCGAACACCAGGTTTCCAAATGAGGGAGGAATAAGTGAAGAAGAACCACCTGTGTGACCCCCAAATCTACCTGAAGTGTTTCTATGTTTGAGATTTTGAAGCCAGACTTGAACTTGTTTCTTCCGAAGAGTCTCCTCTGTTCGCTCCTCTTCCTCCTCCTCCTCCTCCTCCTCCTCCTCCTTCTCCTCCTCCTCCTCTTATGAGATGATGAAGTTGCAGCACATTGAGTCTGTCCTCACTGCAGCATTATCACACTCAGCCCCATCACCTCTGCGAGTGTTTACTCAGCTGGCCCGGAGCTCTGATCTTCTTTTTTTCCACTCATGAGAATCTGATACAAGTCCACTTCATATAAACTGTCATCATCACTTATGACCGCCGCGCCATTTTTAGCACCCGGTCCTCCTGATGGTGTTCTCACTTTGTCCACATTTACAGACATTACAGACAACACGCGAGACCAGCTGCAGGGACTCAAGACGCTTTTAAGACGAAGATGTAACCATGACGATTTAAACCGACCAACTTTAATATCAAGTTTATGGGAAAAAAAACAGTCCAAATCCATCAGAGTCGAGGGTTTAAGTCATCAGCAGAGAGAGGACAGAAGAAGAGAGGGATCTAGTGAAGGAGACATCTACCAAAGTGAAGAAAACAAAGCAACAGTAAACTGCAGGAAGTGGGTATGAAGTGGGTGCCAAAAGACAGTGTGAAGAAGACGTGATAGAGCTGCTGCTGCTGCTGTGAGGACGGCCAACAGAGGGACACTCAGTTTAGCAGGACATGAAATCATCCAACACAAATACGAAGGCTGAGGTCCTAAAAAAAGAGACGGCCAGGATAAATTTAAGAGCCTCTCCTTCCAGGACAGTTTCCTGATCCAGTCCCATCCTGCACCAAAAGGACCAGCAAAGACCTCTAATAGGATCTGTGTAAACGGGTTCTGACTAAAACCTGAAACCTTTACGGATTTTTGACCGTCTAAGAGTCTATTATAGTCTGTGATTATGGTTTTATGGTCTGTGACAGTAACAAAGGGAAACGTCTGATTTATTTATGTGACTGTTTGAATAATTCTCTGTTTGTTGTTCAGTTTTTATTTCCTTTTTAAATTCTATTTTCATAATTTCCTTTTTCTTCAAAAATTCATTAGTTTTTTTTTATTTCTGTCCAACTATCTCTCTTTCCTGGTTTATTCTGGTTTTATTTAAAGTCAAGTTTTTTAACGTTTTTAAGGTAATTTTAAAAGATAATGATTGTGAAATCAGAAACTTCAAACTTACAAGTTTTTCAGTCAAATTTCAGTAAAAAAAAGTTCTTATTGTGTTTAATTTAATCCATATTCACCTGAAAAATGTCTTTTTAAGATAATTCTCGTTAAAAACAAGAACCAGACGTTTGTGTTCCTACCCAAACATAAGACAGAATACACATGTGTAAGGTTATAAAATATCTGTATTTATACCCCTGATTTCCTTTATTTATTTACAGTTTTATTTTTTATCATTTCTATTGTTATCTAAAGTGTTTCCTTTGTGTTTATCTCCAATAAAGTTACTTATTTATTCATTTGTCATTTTTTGATGGGAAAAGGACACAGGAGGACGAGGTAGAAGGAAGCAAGGAGACATCAATGAGGAAAGGGAACAAGTCTTTGAGGGGGGGTATCAGGTCAGGTGAATTCTTCCTCAAACCTTTTTTTTAACGCCAGGAAAATAACAATGTTTACGTGTTTATTAAATGTTATAGTTCTGTTTTTTGCACATTTGTTGTTAGAAAGAAAAATATGAAAAATGTTCATGAAAAACTTTTTTTTTTTTTTACTTCTATTTAATTTTTTTTAGATGTATGTTAGATGTCAGGGAAGGATCTTTTTCTTACATTATATTAATATTAAAATAAAAATAGTTAGAGTCATATTTGTCTCACCCTCAGGATTCTGGTCCACCTAAAGACCTGCTCACTGTATGAAGTCCAGAGAACAAACTGAACTGGATCAGCTCTATTGTTCTGAAGCAGAAACTGTTATCCTAACTTTAAACTAATTTAAATTAAAACTGAAGTTTCTGATCTTTTCCAGCTGAATGGAGACTGAGCTTCAGGGAGAGTCCTGGTCTAAAGTTGAACCAGTTTTCTCTCCAATGAGGACTTAAAGTCTCTCTAAGGGGTTAGGGACCAAAAACCTGAGTTCGTCTTTTTCCAGCTCCTCTCCATCAGATTTATCTCCTCTAACTGACTCTTCTTCACTGGATTCAACAGCAGCTCTCACACTTCATAAAACTGACGCCTGTTCACCTCCTCAGTCCACCTGAGTCTCCAAAGTTCCTCCTGATGGAGCTGAGGAGCATCTTTGTTGGAGCAGATTTCTCCCATATAGGTCTGATTTGTTATATATATATATAAAGTGTCTTTGGATGACTCCTTCACACTTAGCAGTGGGCACAGCTGCAGAGGACTCAGAGGATTAGTTCTGGATCAGATTTCTCCCCATCAGCTGAGGAACGGTGTCCAAATAGCTGCTTTAATCCCCCGGCTCGGTCCAGCGGGAGGATCCCTGGGCTCAGGCAGCCAATCAGCATCCTGGTCCAACAAATGAGCTCCTCTTTGATCGACTCAGGGCTGACAGCGCCCTCACCTCTGTGTGTCCAGCATTCGCTCAGTACATACCGACACTTCAGCACTCAGTATATTTAGTGGAAGGCCACTTCATTTCTTCAAGATGAGAGCAGCGGATGCTGAGAAGTGTTTCTGGGTCTTTTCTGAAATCAAAACTCGGCGCTGACACTTTAAGACTGAACAAACAGGTGACATGGCAGACCAACGACAAATCCCGAGCCAATCAAGAGCAGATTTAGCCGAGATTGAAACCCGAGCCGAATTTAAAGACGGCTCACATCAGTCTGACTTCTATAGAGAGAGAGAGAGACGACTGTATGAAGGATGTACACACCTTACACATCATCACCACCACCTCCAACATCATAACTCCAACATCTTGGCCTCATTTTAAGGTCAAGACTGCGGCGGGGTATCATTTCAAAGTTCAACACGAAGGCGAGGGGTCTCAGGTGGAGAAGACTGTATGATGCATGCAGAACCTGAGATTGAAAATCAGAAATATGGAGAAGAAATCCGACTGTTTGGCATCTGCTTTTGTCAAATAAGCACCAGGATGACTGTGAGAGCGAGCACGTGTCTCACGTGTCTCCTCGTGGTTATTTTTAAACATTTACATCACACACACACACACACACAAAAGAAAATGGATTCAGGGACAAAAGATTTGAATAAAGTTTTTGAGTAAATGAGAAACTGAGTGTCAGGCATCAAAAATCTGCACAGAGAAGCAGCTTCCGCTCTGGTTTGGGTGATTTGTTGCATGTTGCAGTCTGATCAGTCACATCTCTGCAATCTGAAGTCTGTGTTTGACAATTTAACAAACTCCTTTTTTATGCATGCAGGACTCGAGCACAAACTAAGCTGCAGGTTAGCCAGTCTGTAAATGGACCTTGGAGAGTTACTAAACTATTTAAAGACTCTGAGTGGACTAAAACTGAGAGGAGATAAAGTAAAGAGATGGGACACACACAGAATTTATACTTTCAGAGTTGAATTTCTATAATTTATACTTTTAAATTTGTGACATTTGGAGAATCTGCTCAGAAAACCGATCAGAGTTGGGTGGTCTGGTTTTTGGCAGCTCCACGCTGAACTCTATTTGTGTTTCATTACTTGATAATTCAGCTGTTTCCTTCGAACCGTTTTTTTAAACTAGATTTATGTCCCTGAAAGATGAAGGAATCTAGGTTGTCATTTTCTATTTAAAAGCCAACGGTTTGGTTTGTCTATGTGACATTTTTATTAACCTGTAAAGATCATCTGGTCTGCAGAAATCGGAGCCCTGCTCCTCAGACAGACTGTTAACAGCCTCAGACATAAACTACACGTGTCTGACATGCAGCAGAACATGTCTGTCTGTTCGGACCCTCCTGAGGTTACACCGTCGGGGGCACAGATGGAGCTCTGAGGGGGTTTTCTCCCCCTCTTAAGTCACACCTGTGCGTCCTTCTCCTTATCGTCAAACAAAAGCAGCAGATTCGGTCTTTTCCAACAGAGAGAAAGACGAGGTTCAGTGTTAGTGAGGGGGATCAGGGACGGCGTCCATCTGTCAGTCAGCGAGGATCTTACCTCAGACAGGACGAGAGGCTCCTCAGGCGATGAAGATGAAGGTCTGTAAGAATCTTCAGGCTGGGCTCAGAGAATAAGTCCTTGTGTTATACTGATACTTGAGCTCATCAGGCCCTTATTGGCTGCAGGATGAGAGCAAGGTGTGTGTGTGTGTGTGTCAGTGTGTGTGTCGGTGTGTGTGTGCTGAATGTATGTTTATGTTAGAAATAGGTGGGGGGAGGCGGGGGGAGCGGGCAGTCATGACCCTGGAGAAGGAGATGGATGAAATACTGCGGATGGAAGAGGAGGGCTCAGGTTTAGGAAAGGAGCAGCTGAGAAGCTTCTGTTGCTAAATTTACAGTGAAGGCTGAGAGGAGGGGTTACACATCAGCCTGGCATCCAGACAATGGAGGGAAAGTGTGTGTGTGTGCGCGCGTGTGTGTGTGTGTGTGTGTGTGCTGATTCATCAACCAGTCACTCAAACACTCAGAGGGACATAATGACACATGATTGATGTGTAAAAACAGAGCGCTAACTCCTGTCAGTGTGATCTCTGTTTGATTTTTAAAGGAGAGTTTTACTCAAAGAAATAAATGATTTTATATTTAAACTGTTATCTTCCCATAAACTTCACTTCTTTCTTTCAGGCAAACTGAAACGACACAAATCTGCAGAAAACCAAAGATGATTTTAACAACAATAATGTCTCTGTGTGATAAAGTTACGATATTTTTATGATATTTATGGAGTAATTGAAAAATAAAACAACACAATAATCAAAGTTAACCACATGTCATTATCTGTTTCAGATAATATCCAAATATTTGATCTATTATTGGTCATTTCTAAAACCTCTTTTTAAAAAAATCACTTAATTGAACGGTTGTTTGTCGTGCTTTTATTTTGAAATTTCTTATTTCTTGTATTAATGCTCCGTTCCAGCTGTACTCAGAAGTCGGGATATCTGAGCTGTAAGTCGGAAATTCATCTGGAACACACCCCTGAAGTCGGATTTCCGACTCGGAAAGTCAGACGATCCTCGCCAACTCCGACTTGGCGATAATGTCATAATTTAAGATGGCAGCGCAGTTCATCAACAGTAAAGAGTAACAGTAAAAGCTCTCATAATGTTTTTATTTATCAGCACTTCTGTTTTGTTTTTGTGAAATTAAATAAGTGGTTTATGTCGTACTGCCCAACGTCTAACTGTGAACACGGTGGTATAGTGTTGGTAAGAGTAAAATACTGTTTTAGGTGTCGTTTCCAACTGGTATCACAAACAACAGCTGAGAGTTGAAAACAACAGCTAACAACGAGTAACTGTAGGCGTCCATCTTGGTTTTCCACATTGTTAACTGGAACGCTGTTAACACCCGACTTCTGAGGTAACTGGAACTCAGCATAATACCGGCATTGTCCAACTACGACTTTATTTTGAAGAATAATAGTTTTGGTCGGAAGTTAAAAACCAAACTGAATATAATCAGTTAAAATAAAAATTAGAAAGAAAAAATTACAGCTGATAAGTTGGCGAGCTTAGGTATTAGGCCGATACGATACACATCTTGTTTTAATGTCTCTGATCTGATATATTAAAGATACATGTGCTGCATTACAGGATGCAATACAATACTATTAACACTCAAATCATGATACAGAGCTACTCTTTGGGGCTTTGCTCAGTGACTACCCTACCTATCTTCTAACTTTGTCGTAGAGGGCAGGGATCTGGTTTTCGGAGAATAGCTCTCGGTTTGGTATTTTACAGCGAGGCTCAAAGACATGGAGGACGTGTTTGTAAGACTGAATATCTTTGCAGATGAAAAATGCTATAGCACACTTTATTGCCATTGAGTACGTAGAAACATGGAAGGAACTTAAAATATTTTACTCACCACTTTTGGAGCCGCCGGCGAATCTGAGCTGGAAGCTGGGGAGGCGGGGCGCTAGCAGACCCCTCCACGTCAACACTGTGGCGCCAAATCATCCGGTTAGTCAGGTTAGCTGCGTTTATTTCACGGCAGCGCGGCATATTTTGCAAATCTGTCTTGTCAAGACGTTTGTCTTTCTTGTAAAACCCGCAGTGTTGCTAAACTTTAGATTTACAACTCAGAAAAGGTAAACTTTAGTCAGCGTCCGACATATTTGTTTACCTCACTCTTCACACTCCTTCTCACTCACGGTGCTGATGTACACGGTGTCGTGTACATCCACAAGTCCGAAGAAACAATGCCCTCAAAATGGTTAGTAATGTAAAAATTAAAGTTATGTATTACACGGATCAGATTGTATCGATACAAACATATAATAACGATAGATCTCGATATTCAAAACTGCATTCACTCTCACCGATGCACCCGCATCTTGCACACACGTGACCGTGTATCTGTATGTATCGGTTAATCTTCTCATCCCTCAGTCTGAGATATCCAGAAAGAAACCACACCTGTTGGGAAATGTAGTCAAGTGCAAAGAATTGTAGTTCTTAAAGCATTCAGGAGAGTCCAGGGTCGGTTTTCAAACCCAGGACCTCTGTCAGAGTCTGGACTTTTTTAAGGTGATTTAAACACTTTTAGAGTCTGTTACAAAAAAACTGTTTTTCTTTCTGGACCTTTTTATTATTTATTCTTAACGAGTGTGGGGTTCACTTTTTAATTATTCATCAACTTTTGATCAAGTTGAGTCTGGAACACATGCCGTTACTGTCTCTGCTGGTCTGTAGGTCAGGTCAAGTCCAAGTTAGTCAGTTAAAAATTTGTTGACCATCATATTTTGGCTTCCTAACAAACCTGTAAAAAGCAGAGGAGGGTGTTTGACATGTTTTTCTATGGTCTGTTTTGTGTGTGTGTGTGTGTGTGTGTGTGTGCGTGTGTGTACAGTGTGTAGTTTGTAAATGTCACGGCAGGGCGGCTGATGAACAAACGAGGTTTCGGTGGGTCCCCTGGATTTCCTCTCCCTCCTTTATATCACGGCACTTATATGTGGAGCAGTAAGAGTCAACATCTCAGCTGAGGGTTCGAATGTCTGACAGGGTTTTCTCACGTCACTGAGGCTCCGCCCCCCCTCACAGTATCTCTCAGACCGCCTGTACGGCTTCATGTCAAACACATATATCAGAACCAAGGCTAAAGAGGAGTGAATACCTCCCTTCAGTTTATAGTGCAGCTGGAAACCCGAGCCCTGATGAATGCTAACGTTGCTCACAGTTTGATAACAAGCTGGACCCTTAACAACTCTGTGAGCGCGTGTGTCTGCTGTTAACTCGGTGAGTTAACGAGGACAGGATCTGGATTTTACTGTTAATCTGTTAACTGATGGTTGGCTACAGGACAGGAGCGAGGACTCTTTCATTCAAACACTCCGATTTCTTCATACGTCCCCAACAGCACCAGGTCTAACCTGTCAGATAACAGAGGGGCGAGAGTCTAGGGTCGGCTAGAGTCTAGGGGCATGGGGCAGGATGTGAGCTCCACTGTGGGGACAGTTTTTGCTTGTATACGAGTGCTGTGAGTGGACTAACATGAGTCTCAGAAATGACCCTCCTTTTCAGCCCTTACTCTCTGTGAATTGGACGCCTTCACTCCCTCTGACCTCCTGCAGAAACTGAACTAAACTCTCCAAACTCTCAGCTGTTTGCGTCCAGCTCAGCCTGAAAAGTTCTGGGACTTTTCCAGGAGGGTGCATGTGTGACTGCAGCTCTCAGTTTCAGTAACATCTATACTATGTGCAGGAGTGTTCGCCAGCCCACCCCTCCCTGTGCACAGCCTGGGAAGGTTACTGAACATAGTGCTGCTGCTGCCCACTGGTGGTCAGGAGCTTTACTGCAACAACACAGAGAATCACTGATCCTAAAAAGCAGAGTTTAAGAGCTGTAACCAAGTCCAAGTATCACACTTAAAATAACTATAATACATAGTTTCTTAAAGATGAACTGCTGCTAATAAGGAGCTCTGAAGTGCAGCTGGATCCTGTTACAGACCCGACCTCTCTTCAAACAAACTGACCCGGGAATAATAATAACTGAAGAGCGAAGGTTTACAGAGCAGGAACTGACAGAAGCAGAATCCAGAGTCATATATCAACCACACACACACACACACACACACACACACGCACACACACACAGACACAGTGTTATGTCTGAATATTTCTGTTGTTTCTTCAGCCAAATATATAAACTATCATAGAGGAGTATATATGACAGTTTTGGTCATTAGTCTGTTTTTTTAAACCTGCTGTTATTTTTTAATCTGCTCCATTAAACACAAAAATTAAAAGCAAAAAGTCACTAAGGATTTTTTTTTAAATAGAGTTTGACAGTATTTCGAGAGTGTGTCAGTGTTTCTAGAGTTGGTCAGTATTTCTTGAGTGAACAGTGTTTCCTGAGTCAACAGTGTTTCTAGAGTTGACAGTTTTTCTAGGGTTGACAGTGTGTCTACAGTGGGTTAGTGTTTCTAGGGTCAACAGTGTTTCTAGAGTCAACCATGTTTCTAAAGTCGACAGTGTTTCTAGGGTCAACAGTGTTTCTAGAGTCAACCATGTTTCTAAAGTCGACAGTGTTTCTAGAGTCGACAGTGTTTCTAGAGTGTGTCAGTGTTTCTAGAGTTGACAGTGTTTCTGGAGTCGACAGTGTTTCTAGGGTCAACAGTGTTTCTAGAGTCAACCATGTTTCTAAAGTCGACAGTGTTTCTAGAGTCGACAGTGTTTCTAGAGTGTGTCAGTGTTTCTAGAGTTGACAGTGTTTCTGGAGTCGACAGTGTTTCTAGAGTCGACAGTGTTTCTAGAGTCGACAGTGTTTCTAGAGTGTGTCAGTGTTTCTAGAGTTGACAGTGTTTCTAGAGTCGACAGTGTTTCTAGAGTGTGTCAGTGTTTCTAGAGTCGACAGTGTTTCTAGAGTGTGTCAGTGTTTCTAGAGTTGACAGTGTTTCTAGAGTCGACAGTGTTTCTAGAGTGTGTCAGTGTTTCTAGAGTGTCTCAGTGTTTCTAGAGTTGACAGTGTTTCTAGAGTTGACAGTGATTCTGGAGTGAACAGTCGATCTAGAGTGGGTCAGTAGTTCTAGATTGGAGGCTGTGTTTCTAGAGTCGACATTGTTTCTAGAGTCCAAAGTGTTTCTAGAGTCCACAGTGTTTCTAGAGTCCACAGTGTTTCTAGAGTCCACAGTGTTTCTAGAGTCCACAGTGTTTCTAGAGTCAACAGTGTGTCTACAGTGGATTAGTGTTTCTTGAGTCGGGTCAGTGCTTCTAGGGTCGACAGTGTTTCTAGAGTCAACCATGTTTCTAGAGTGGATCAGTGTTTCTAGAGTCGACAGAGTTTCTAGAGTCGACAGTGTTTCCAGAGTCGGGTCAGTGTTTCTAGAGTCCACCGTGTTTCTAGAGTCGACATTAGGGCAGACAGAGCTCTGATCGGCTCCCTGCTGACTGAGAGCTCAGGTATTCAACTGTAACCAGTCCTTCTGGTTCGTCCTCTGAGACTATGAAAGACAGAGGAGACAGCAGACTGCCGTGTTGATTGCTGACCTTTTTTGGAAGAGTAAGACTGCATTTCCCATGAGCACTATCACCCGCTGTGTAGTAGGCATTGCAGCTCTGTGTCAGTGTGCTGGGTTTTAGAGCCATAAGTGACAAATGAAGACCCTGAAAAATCAGAGTCCTCTTCCCTTTAGTTCTCACACAGGAACCAGAAGAAACAGCCAGTCCTGGTGCTGATGATCTCATTAAACTCATTAAGAGACATCAGCAAGAGGGACTCGGTCTAAAACCTGACCAGGTCTAAAACCTGTCCAGGTCTAAAACCTGTCCAGGTCTCCTTTCAGTGGTTGAAAATGAAGCTTTGTCCCATAAACTGAGAGGCTGCCTGTGATTGGCTCCCTCCCCTGATCTGAAGGTGTGATTGGTGTTGTTGTTGTAAATATTACTCTGAGGTTGGTCAGGAGAGAAGCAGGAAACCCAACCTTGTTGATGTCACTTTGTTTGTGGTACAAAGCGTCGCCTCCTTCCCTCCGTCCTTCAGGTGGAGGTCTCTGCAGCCCGCCTGTAGGGGCTGCACCTCAGCCATCTCAGGTGGCCTGGAAACCCCCATCTGCTTCTGCTCCAACACACACTGAAGGCGACAGTTTTATTTTTGGAGCGGCCGCGGGCGCTGTGGCTCGCTCCCCAAGGCTCCAGTTCACTTCAGGATGAGCCCTGTGGCACCCTGAGCCGGGATTAACAGGCAGACAGCAGTTTGTCCACGACAGCCGCTCATCGAAGGTAAACCAGTCAAACTCAGTGTCTGTTGATTGACAAGCTGGTTGTACTGCAGCCTGCACAGTCCTGACCCATTAGCCTGGTGCTAACCTGCAAATGACGGATAGGACTCGATTGGAGCACGTGCACGTTCTGAAATCTGAAATGCATGATTCCTGTTGGATATTTGACCTTTTATAGAAGAGAGAGTTTGCAGAGCAGTCTTTACTTTACTGCACATTTCTACACACTTTCACACTGTGTGACAGAGTTGCATGTGCACCCTCAGTGCATAATCAGCCTCTTCTCTGCTTTTCTACATGAACTTGATGGTGAAAAATGAATGAAACGAGTCTGTCCCTCCCTCCTAACATTCGACTGTTGTTTGTTTTGCAGCCTGTCGAGCAAAATCAAGCAACAAGCACTCCCACTTCAGGTATGCACTGCTTGGATTTGTTAAGCTGATAATGAACGCAGACCTTGGCCTCCATTTTTGTTTAATTGAGTCCTTTAAAGCTGAATAGATTGAGGTCATGGCACCGTTATATCCCACAGCTAATCTTATACTTTCCTCTTTTGCTCCAATGGAAAGCTCCCAGATATCCAACCCCAGAGCCTTAAAAGGGGGAGGTCTCATGTGTCAGCTGGCCTCCTTGTCACTGTGACTGCAGCAGTCACTTTGACAACAGTCGCGTAAATCACTCGCTCCAAACCAGCCAAACAATCAGACCGTTTAAGAGTTTTAGACTGGGCTGTAATCCCCCGAGAGGTTTTCAAGTGACATCTGCAGAAAAAAACCCTGAAGAGACAGACTCTTGTAACTTTTTAGGAGTGAACTAACGCAAACATGAGTCTGCTAGAGTTACTAAAGGTTCATCTTCAGTCTGAAAGTGGAGGCTAAGCTCAGAGTCAGAGCAGCTCTGAGAGGATTTGGGTCTGGGATTGATTTCCAGCAGACTGAGACTGTTGGTGTGATGGTGGGACAGCAGGCAGCAGGTGCTGGGTGTCAGGATGTTTGCTCTTATTTCCCTCAGTCTAAAATTAGACGGCGGACCTTTCCTACAGTCACCCAAAGACGCTCAAATATTCAGTCAGAGTGGACACAAGTAGGCCAATTCAAAGTCTTTTATCGTAAACAAACCTGCTATCAATGGATGTCAATAATACAGAAAAACACTGAAAAAAATCCAATCTAAGTCAGAGTTTTAGATTTTCTAAACAGACTTAATCCGGGGTTTATTCACCCGACAACGCCAGAGGAAAAGGACTTCTTTCAAATAGGACTGTTGCAGTTTTAACATTAAAAATCTTTTTCAGAAAATCAAGTATTGATTAAGTATTGAACACATGGTTACACCATGAGTTTACAGCAGTGGTCATCATAGACCATAATAACGGGCCATAGTCTCAATCAGTTAGTGAACCGTCTCCATATTGACTCAACCTAACTTTTGGTCGACTTCTTATGAAACCTGCCTGTCAGTTAAGTCGGCTGTCCCTCTGATTTTAGATAACCTCTGACCCTGAAATGAAAGCTTACTCCTGGTCCAGTAGTTGCCGTGGGAACCCTGAGCCAATTAGACCAAAAACATAATCAGCCTGTAAACATTTGATTATATCTTTGTCCTTGTAACTACGCTGTATTATTTAAATCATGTTAGTCATTATTCTAAGTGATCTGATTGACAAACAGTCACATGACCTGTGGATTAAGCACACCCATGTTTTTACTGGGCGGATGTTGTATACTTCAAAATAAAAGCATACATTGACAGTACAGAAAAATTATCAAAATAAAAGCTTGACAGACAGTTGTTGTTTTAAACACGCAGTGTTTCAGACAAAGGTCTAATGATAAAATATAAATCTGATTGACAACATGTAAGTCAATAATGTTTATTACTAAAGTTAGAAATAAGACCAAAAAGGTCTCTAAGATTTAAGTCTCTGGCATAAATTCAGACTTTTTATAAGTGTTGTATGTTACTATTATTATTATTATTATTATTATTATTATTATTGTGGTAATAATAGTAAGAGTATATTAATTATTATTATTTTTGTTATTATTATTCTTTTGATTATTGTTAGTATTATTATTATTGTTATTATAGTGATGATAATAACAATAACAATAACAACAAAAACAATAATAATAATTATTGTAGTATAATATAATATATATTATATCTTATATAGTATAATATATATATATATAATAGTAATTTTTATTATTATTACAATCATTGCTATTCTTCTTATTATTATTATTATTATTTATGAATATTATTTTTATGGTTGTTGGTATTTTAGTTATCATTCTCGTCATTATTATTCATGATACTACTACTTCTACTACTACTACTAATAATAATAATAATAACAATAACAATAATAATAATAATTATTATTGTTATTGTTATTGTTATTAGTGTTGTGAAAACTGACACATGATACCTGCGGGTCAAACCCCTCCTTTGTTGCCTCTGTAAAATTCAGCCGTCCACTGCAGGCCTCAGTATAGAGGAATGTATGTCACATTTATTGTCACTTATTTATGTTCCTGACCTTTACGCTCCCTCTCACTGTTTGCTTGTAATGTCAGGGACGGAGGAATTTGGACCCAATTAACTGCGACTCACACTTTTAGCATCTTTATTTCTGATTGTTAGCTAAAAGCCCCTCCCACTCCTCGAACCTGCTCACCCCTCTGTACGTGCCAATCGACTTTCTTTGGGTTTACTTTTATTTCCCGCAGAGGTCACTTTTAAATCCGACTGTCTCCTTGAGCGACTATTTTCATAAGCAGTTTGTCATCGTTTCAAAGTAGCCGAGCCATAAGCAACAGCTTTACATGCCTTTCTATTTACAATA
This sequence comes from Xyrichtys novacula, assembly GCA_962446985.1. Classification (NCBI taxonomy): domain Eukaryota; kingdom Metazoa; phylum Chordata; class Actinopteri; order Labriformes; family Labridae; genus Xyrichtys; species Xyrichtys novacula. The sequence goes on along the minus strand of OY660864.1, from coordinate 39,061,667 downwards.
GTGACGCTCCTTGTAGCCATGCAGCGTCTTCAGGACCCAATTAAGAGTCTGGAAAGCTGCTAATGGGGCCGTTGTCATGAGAGCTCTGTGGTTTTCTAAAGCCGGCTGCAGATTTGCTTCAGAGCCATTAGTGCGGGTTAAATCAGTGCAGCGCGGGAGCAGCTGAACACACAGCGAGGCCACCAGCCTACGTATAAATAACAAAGAAGACACACGTACCAGCTGTGGACAAATGAAACTCCGAGAACCTTTTTAATCACATTTATTTTGATGCATTAAAGATTGACCACTGCTGAGATTATTATTCACAATATAAAGGGTTAGCTGTCCAGTTTTAACAGGAAGAGGACTGATGCCAAAGGAAGGAAACAAACAGCAAAAGGATTTAAATACTATTTCAAATAAAGTTGTGAAATGTTGAAAAACAGGGAACGATAAAGTGATAGTAGCTGAAGTTTGTGCCGTTACCAAATGAAATCTTCAAAGTCCAGTTTGTCTCTCACAAGTCTTCGTAGAAGTGACCGCCTTCAGAAGACAGAAAAAACACATTATCAGCAGTTATTCTTCCTTTAAACCAAAATCAACATCTTTAATTTCCATAATCAATTAAAAACAAACTCAGCGATGTTTCCTCGATCCCTTGCACAGCCTCCTGCTCACTAGTGTGTTTATTTAATTCACTTTCCTCCCTTTAGTGCGCTCGTCCTTTATCAGTGTGTTTTATAAATATTCTATAGTCTTGTGCTTTTGCTTTGTCTCCTCGTTTCTTTGTATTTGCATATTTTTGAGTTTGTTGGCCTCTGTTGGACCTTTTTTAAAGGTACATCATAAATAGGAATATTAAGCAAATCGGACAGAATCCAGATTTCAGTCTTAAAGACCGTTGGATAACCTCAGCTTCATCTATCTCTCTATGGGCAAATAAAGGCCACTGATAAACACAACTTTACACTGTAGTGAATTACAAGTAAGACTTAAGATGTGAAACAAAATCTAAACCAATGCAATAACTGAATAAAACCATAAAGAAGACTAATGACATAGAAGGACAAAGATCAGTCTTTACGATGGGATAAAGAGTTTGTGCAGAAATATAAAAACTTAAAGAGCATTTTGTTTATTTGGTTGCAAACATAATAAATTATTATAATTAAACATATTCATGGCGTTACAAATGAAAAACAAATAATGTTACAAACATTTTGATATCATAGAATTTCAAAATAATTCAAACCGACTCCTGCTCTGAATAATCATTTCATAGTTTTGTGTGGATGTGGATTTGTTGGTGTGTTTCAGCTGAATAAAGTGACGGGTCCCCTCTGTCTTTCAGACCTCTAACATGCTGATGGAAGTGGGCTACAGTAACGGTCTGGATCCTGACCTTTCCCAGCAGTATCCTCCACCCTTACTGCCAAAGCCGGGCAAAGACAACGCCAGACTTCAGAAACTGAAGAAGAAGAGAGCCAAGAAAAAAGGCAGCCTCTCCCAGACGCCTGTCCCTTTTCGATCTTGTCTGTCGCCTGTCAACGAAGCGAGCACAGACCTCGAGCACAGTGACCAGTCCAGCCCACCGAGGACACCGGATACAGTCTATGGTGCAGACCCCACAGTTTCCAGTCCCCCTTTTGGCTCCCTCTACAATCACCCTGCACCTGCATTCCTGCATCCTCAGAGCACCCCCTATGTCCAAACAGGCAGCCTCCCCCCGCAGCCCTTCAGGGCTCAGATCAGGACTCGTGAAGAGCAGGTGGCCCCGCTGTATGAGTGTTCTTCTTGTTTATTTGATGATGTGACACCTTTCATGATGCCACCTTCGGCTTCACCACCTCCATCACCACCCAAGCTGGTTTCAACAACACCCCATCCTTTCGCCTTCAATGTAAACATGACACCAAATTCTCATGGGTCAGTCACAACAGTCCCCTCAGTTCCTGTGTCCCAGCCCAGCACCAAAATATCAACTCACAGCCTGACCCTATCCCCGGCCACCCCCAACTGCGGCCCAGGACTGGCACCTTCTCAAGTTGCAGACCTACCTCCTCTACCACAGCTGCTGTCAGTTTCCAACACTCAGACACAACCTTTTATTCCCAGCCAGAGGGAGACAAACACCAGCCTCAAGGAAAACCCTCAGTCCCAGACACTGTGTTGGACTGCCAGACCCCCCATCAATGGCAACCGCCCTCTAAACCAGATGCCCTCAGAGATAACAGCCTCAAAAATATCACTTGTTGAAGCAGTGAAGGAGACAAAGCCTGAGGCCTCACAAACCAGGATTTATACATCCAGGGCAACATTTTACGAGATCTCTAAACCCCCATCAATGCAGGACCTGACGGTTTTAAACCCGGCCAGCCAGAGAGCGCTGTCATCTGCTGTTTACAAGGAGAAGACAATAGTGACAGTAGTGAGTCCTGATCAGAATCTGTCAAAGTCCAGGCCCCAAGGTGGAAGACCTAAGACTCCTGCTTGTACCCCAAGTCGAGTAGCCACACCCTTTATTGAAATATCCAAACCCAACCCGCTTTTATTTGCTGCAAGTCCTGCTTTCAACTGCTCCCAAGACTCGCTGGCTCCTGTGATTCCCAATGACACCTCAAGACTGAAGTCCACGATTCACACGAGCAGTTTAAGCCCACCCCCTGCTGCCTCTACAAACCTCAACCAGACGGAAGTTTCTCCAACCAAACATGCTGGGAGTTACACTGAGGTAGAGATTCTGAATAATCTAGGCACTGTGAGAAATCCTGAGCTTTACTCCAGGAGTAAGTTAGCATCAAGTCTGAATGCACTCACACCTGCTGTGGTCAAACCAACACCGATGAAGCCAGTCATCTCAAAACTGCAAACAGTTCCTGAAAGTGAGGCATCATCTCTACCGAAGGTTCCCACTTTTTACTCCACCGTACCAAAGACTACAAGTCTGGATCTTCCACCAGCTCAAGCATCTTCTAGTCTAAGTCATCTGTCGTCACCTTATCGTCCACCTGTGGTCGAGGCACGCAAGTCTTTGACATGTCTACTAGAATCTCAGATGTCACTGGCGGCCTCAAAGCCCAAATCCCGATCCATGTATTACGGACTCACTCCAGCAGAGTATGCAGCCTTTGGTGGGGTTAGGAGTGCATCCTCACATCATAGTCCTCCATCCTCTGTGATTACTGAAACCCCTGCAAACAACACTCAGTCAGAGGACCCCCAGGTCGCAAGCATTGATGCAACAAAACAACCCAACGGGCACCAAGATCTTCAGTCTTCAGTGGAGGTTCCTGCTGCTAACACTGGGGCGTCACCAAGAGATTCTGAGCTTCCTGCCCAACAGATCATCACTAACACCAAAGATGTCCTCGAGGAAGTCTGGTCTGAGGCTCACAGTGTTGGAAAACAATCAGTTAACACGTCTATCGTGGACACAAGTAAACCTGAGCTCTCCTTTGGCTTGGCACAGAAAACATTGCAACAAACCACAAATGATGTATCCACACCAAAAGCCTCATTCACTGAGGCTTCAATAAAAATACCTAAAGCAGGTGAGGTACACACACTAAGTGCGGCTATACTTTCCAAAGAGGCAGTGTTGAACACAAAACCATGCCGAGCTGATAGCAACGGTCTGTCGAGTTCTTCCTCAACTTTAGTGGACCCTTACGAAAAAACACAACATATCACAAAAGTAGACGTCAAAGAGAATCGTAAAAATCTCAAGAAAATACCCACAAATCTAGATCCCACGGTCGCTAACGCAAAACAACAGCCACCAAAAACCCCAGTCCAGGTAGGCCAAAGTGCTGGTGGAGTCAGTGGTCCAAATGTCCAACTAAATCCTGTTCAAGGTTTAGCTGACCATATAAAAATGTCTGTTCAACCCCCAGCTGAGCTAACACCCAAGTTCCCTGGGAGTGCCATCGTGAATGTCTCATCAGTGTTAGGAAATCAACAAGCAGTTTCAGAAACCCCGCCTCCCAGTCAGTCAGCTGCTGAAGTGCTGTCACACAAACTGAGGGAAGAGGCTTATCAACAGATTAAAGTCAGGAGAAAGGCTAGTCTGTCCAAAAAGGCGACTCCAATGGCTGCTGAGACGGAAAAGATCCCAGAGAAAACCGACCTAGGGCCACAGTTCTCCAATATGATTCATAAAGACTCAGTCATCAAAACCACAAATTCAGTTTTGCCACATGAGCCTGTCAGAGCATCGGTATGTTCTGCACAGTATGGAATCTGCACAGTGGCAGTATCTGCAGCCACTCAACACACTAAATCAACTCAACAGCTCAGTGCAGCATCGCAGCATCTCTCTCCTAAATACTCTGTAGTTAACAGTCCACCAAGTACACCTGCTGGAAACTCTTACTCAGTCAGCAAATCCAGTAGCGAAGCAGTAATACCTGAGCCGTCTGTCACTGCAACCAGACCTCCCAACACTTCAGACACTAAACTTCCACTGGATTTAAGTTTGCCTAAGACAGAGCCTCCAAGTACGATCAAAACCGGTCAGAGCGTACCGATAAACACGCAGAGTAGCACAGGTCCCAGTGGTCAGGAAAGTTTAACTCGAGGGGCGAGTTCATTCACAGACTCTGTGATAAAGACCCAAAAATCAACTGAAAACGGTTTTACCATCCCTGCTAAAGTTACAACACTGCCAACCCAAGTTAACATAGAAGCCAAGCCCCCCACGGATAAAACAGCTGACACGAACAGAGCCAGGAGCTCACCTGTAGAAACAAAAGGACATCCACAACCCACCAATGAAACACCCGGGAAACCTCGAACAGAACATCCACCTACTTCACCCGTTAGAGCAGAAAATAAAGCTAGCAACAGTGTGGACACGAAACCATCCCCTGATCCTTTAAAGGGTAACACAGTTCTTAATAAGCCCAGCAGTGAAACCAAACCACCCAACAAACCATCTAAGGGACTCCTTTCTAACAAGTCCTCCGTTGACACCCTTCTCCCTCCTCCCCAACAACCATTAGCTGCTGAGTCTCTTCATCAAAGTAGACCCGTTGCAGACTCTGCACAGACAAACATACCTCATTTGGATGCTAATGAAATGAAAGTATCACTCAAGCTCCCTACTGAAGCTTCTTTGCTTGTGATGACAGACACAGCAGCTAGCATGCAACTTAGTCAAACTGCCATGCCGAAAAGCCCGATCATGAGGCGAGTTGCACCAAAAAGCCCTCAACTGAGATCAGACAGACCCCAGAGTCAGCCGACTGCTCATGCAAACCACGTTTCTGGTTCTGTTGCACAAACAAGAACCCATGCTGCACCAGGACCAGATACCAAACAGGTTGCAAACCATCAGGTTGAGCCGAGTTCAGCTGAGACCACCATAAAAGAACAAACCCCCTTCATCCAACCAGGTTCAGGCAGTAAGTCATTACCAAGTCCGGTCATGAAGACCAGAACTTCTGGATCATTTAGGATTGAGACAACAACTATTTCCTCTTCAAATGGTCACGTTGTTGCTAACCAGTCTAGTTTCAGCATAGAACAGCAATCCATTACCAGACAAAGTAAAAGCATGTTGACTGGAGATCATGTTCAATCCTCCAGGAGTTCAAGAAGCCCTCAGACTCGAGTGGAACCATTAGGCCAATCTGAAATGAACAAATCGACCGAAAATAACATCCACACCCCAAAGACTCAAATCAGAGATGCTAAAGTCCCACTTAGTCCTCCTACAGGAACTAAACATATCCCCCCTATAATAGCCCCCCCTATACCAGAACCAAGAATGCACAGTACACCTCTTCGATCCTTTACTCCGACACTAACCCAGACTTCTCGAAGACCTGTTTCTCCAAACCTCACCAGAGAGACAAAACCCTCAGCCATTTTGAAAGACCAGACAAACCCTCCTGATCCAAATAAAGCAGCTGTTAGTGACGTTCAGACCGTAGCTACATCAATAACAGAGGCCCCTCCAAAACCAGAAATAAAGTTACCTCCAACCAAAGACACTTCAGTCCTGACTAACAGAGATGGCGCAAAAGATCAGTCCAAAACACAAAACACAAAAACCAGTTCCACGAATGAAACTCAGCTGTCCCCACCCAGCGCTGAACTTAGTACAACCGATGCAACCATTAAACCCAGTCCACCGGTACAGCCTCCCACCAGGCAGATTAGATCAAGACCTTCCTCAGCACCTTTAGAATCCAAGCCCCCGGTTACAACAAATACTTTGCCAAAGTCTCCCCCAGATCCGGTCCAGATTAGCTCACACACCGATAACGCTAAGCCTTCGACTGATCCACCGATAGAGAACATTTCCCCTGCAACAGCTACTGTCATACAACCATCAAAAGTTACAGCCGCTGTGATTGACACTGCCACTCCTGCCTCTCTGCCTCAGGCCTCAGTCTCTGTCAAAGCTCCATCCCCAAACAGAGGAATGTCACCGCCATCTCAGCAAAAAACTGGACTCAAAGACAAGGACGATCTGAGGACCAAAACGACAGATGCAACGAAGAAGGCCCCGACAGTCGAACCCTCCACGAAGTCAGCGACATCAACTGCATCTTCAACTGCTGACAAGAAAACGGCCAAAGAGACATCCACTGCAGCCGCCGAGCCTAAAGCAACCCTGAAGCCGAAAGGCCTGAAGGGAAAACTCAGTGGATGGACTCGGCTCAAGAAACACATGGTTGTTGAACCTGAAGAACCGGAGTTCCCTACGCAGGAGCCCAAACCTCAAGACGATTCCAGTGGCAACATGGAGGAAACGGATCAAGGACTCAAAGATACCGAGGCATCGACAGACCAATGCGCCGGTCAGGAGGTGGTCAAGGATGGAAGCGGTCCCAGAGCGTTGAAGATGTGGGATGCCCTCCTCTTTCAAATGTTCTCCACCAAGGACCGAATCATGCAACAGGTCAATGCCACCAAGAAAGAGAAGGAGGAGAAAAAGGCATCCAAAGACAATCAAGCAGAAGTCCCCTCGTTCGTTAGTCGTCTGCCGATTTTGCTGTACAGTCCACGATTTGACGCCAGGAAGCTGAAGGAGGCGGCAGAGAAACCGATGACGAAAATAGCCGCTGTGTTCGAAAAGGGGCTGATAAAACGCAAATGTCAGGAGGACGAGCAAAAGGACTTCAACAGGAAAGCACGAGGATTCGGTGCCACAAAAACTGCTGCTGCTGAGTGACCTGAACTGATGCTGACGTGTGTTTGGGAGTGGTGTGTGGCTTTGGTGTTGTAAAATCTAAAAAACAGAGAAAAACACTCGCAGAGGGGTTAGGGAGCCTCGTTTAAAAAGCAATGTAGAGAAAATATGGCGAGACATGACACCATATATGGTCGTCTGAATTTAAAGAAACAGGAAGCCCGTTAGGTTCTCGGGGCGTGTAGACACATCTCTGCAACTCCCTATAGTTTGATGATTTTTTCATTTGTTGATGTCTCGACTGAATGCATGAACTGTGGATACTTTGACTGTTTGATTTATCGTGCTCGATCTTTTTCTATTTTTCTAAATAAAGAGAGGCTTTTAGTGTTCTTGACTGCTGGTAGACAGTTTTTAATCTCTGCGATAAATAGGGCTTTTACATTCCTGGAACAACAGGGCAGAAGGGTTTTGAATGAAGTGAGCAGATGGCTGAGGGGCGGCGGTGCAGTCAGGATAGTTTTGTAAGTCGAGTACGGATAGAAATGTGGCGGCGGATTTCATCAGGGCAAGAAATTACAACCCCATCTTTGGGCGAGGCAATACACGACCCCGATTCTAAAGTCGGGACGCTGGTTAGAGTCCTGAAACATCTCATCTAGAAAAAGTGCAAAGATGTTAAAATTAAAAATATTATTGAAAACATTTGAAATAAGGTGAGACAAGGACCTGTTAACCATCATGTCGCAGTTTTCTCGTCTGTTTTTGGGGAATGGACAGGACTGATATTGGACATGATTTTGAGTCCATGCTGTGACCTCCACTTTAGAGTAATGTCTCTATTAATACGGACTAAAAATCATGACCAACCCTGTCCTGGTTTCCCCTATTTGTAGAGCTAATTCTAGATTCTCTCAGTTTTTAAAGACCCTCTGAAACTGTTGAACTTCTGGCTGATGCAGTCTCTCACAAACAAAATCACATCCGGACATTTTTGCATTTAAGAGACACGATATCTCTTTAATGCTCTTTTTGTACCCGGTTATGGTTCACACCTGTTTCATATTAACTCAATTATATTTCTGTTTTTTCCCGCTGGCAGTACAAAACTTTGTCAGTGTTTTGCTGTCATTATACCAACCTTTTTGTTGTTGGAATTATAGTTAAAAAAGTCGTAAAACCATTTAAAAAAATCAGGTTAACCACACAGATAGATTGTCTTTGCACTATCGTTTGATGTATTTACAGATTATTAAAAATATCCGTTTTTTTAACGACGTCCAAACACTTTTGAATCGGGGATGTAGAGATCTGAGGAGACGTTGAAGATCTCCAGTTTGAGTCTTTTCAGTGAGGTATCTGCGTAGGTGCTCAGGTGCTCAGGTGAGGTGCTCAGGTGTTCATTTGTTTACTTAGCTTGGACAGTTTTGGATCTCCTGGCGAGTTGGTCCACCATTTTTGTTCCTACAAACTTTCATGGCCATCAGAGGATAGAGCCTTTTGGATTTGGCACCTCAGGGACTCTTTTGTCTCGATTCAAATCTGTCAAATATTCAGGTGTGTGAAGAGGGAGAGGATGCAACACCGCTGACATTCCCATCAGGATCCTCTGTGCTGTGACGTGTGATCCAAGTGTGCATTTGTACTGTATGTATGAGACTGTTTCCCTGGGATGAAGGAGTTGGAGATCCGCGGTTCAACATTAGCATGAAAACAGTTTTTCTGAACGGTGGGTCGTATTTTCTTGCCTTGTCATGCATCGTCCAGGACGAGTGAACGATACTGCACAATATCTGGGACTTTGGATTGTAAGTAGGATGTGAAGATGAAGACCAATGGTTGAGGATGAGGATGAGAAGGTCTGCTGGATGAGGACGGAGACATCACGATGGGCTCTGGATGGTTTTGCGAGTGCAGCAGCAGCAGCAGCAGCAGGTGTTAGCATGTTGTCACTGTAGTTTTTTTGTCCCATTTTCTCGCTTTACTTGATTCAGAGACTCTTTGTCTTCCTTGACTGTGATGATGTGGATTTTATTTGTATAAGCTAACTACAGAGTCCTTTATTACACTGAAGCTTAAATTATAATTTCTTTTTTCTTTACTGTGTGATTTTAAAAGTGCATAAAGTTGAACGTGAAACTGTTTCTTCTTTCTCCTTTTTTTGAGCCTCAAACAGACAAACAAGAAACTTATGACACATGAATGATGATCAGTCCTCAAAAAAACCTTCTAAATATATCAGAAAATCTGTGTTTTTTTTAAAGAGGTTCACATGTAGTTAAATAATAACCAGTGTGTGTTTCTCATGTTTGTTCTCACCTGACTGACAGTCTGGATCCTCACTGCAGTCCTGGTCCACAGAAACCTTCTCGTACTTCCCGTGACCCGTCACCACAAACTTGTACCTTTTACCGGTCGAGCTCTCCTGAAGTTCAGATCATAAAACTCTATTTATCAGATTCACTTTCATGAATAAACTGCAGCAGAGTTTGTAAATGATCACATTCAGAGACAGTTTTCTGTTCAGTTATTGTTAGAAATCTATCAGGATGAAAGTCCTGCAAATGCATCAATTTAAGAGTTTGTAAATTAGCTGAGTGATGCTGGTGCAGCCAGCAGGGGGCGGACTTTCACTGACTGATCTGTTAGGCTGAGTTGAAACTCTCAGTGACACAAAACTGAGATCAGCACAAAGATGGTTAGGAGATGATTTTTGGGTTAACACGCTGGATGGAAAAACATGAACTAGCTGACTGTTGATGTGCGTGTTAGTAAAGCAGAGGTTATTTAGGTTTAGATAGTGACTCACTGCTGGTCTGAAGGGCGAGCTGCAGCGGCTCGCATCCTCACTGCCTCTCACCCACTGGTTGATGAGATCGGCCACGCCCACTTTTAACCCGTCTGCGTCCTGAAACTCGAGAACAGTTTCATATTTAACCTGTTTTTATTTCAGAGGTTTTTAAAATGTTGTTTTAAATATTCCACAAACACCTGAAACTTCATCCAAGTATCTAAAGTCATAAAAATGAACTTATCTACTCATGAAACAGAAGATTCAGGTTTGAGTGAAGAGATTTTCACTGTTAACGACTATAATCTGAGGCTGAATATTGAAGTGAGGGAGCATGTCATTCAAAGCTGTAAAACCAGTAATAAAAAGAGGGTTTTGTTTGTTTCATAAGTTCATTTAAACTCAGAATTCACCTTCGACGGTGTGACTGAGATGCTGCTTTGGTTCCAGGCGTCTCCTCCTTCAAACAGGTTCTTCTTCGAGGAGACGGGCTCTGCAGGACTCGTCAGGTCGGTCAGCGCCTGACCGCCTGGTCTGCTGTCTTTGGATGAAACCTGCAGAGAAATTCATCGAGACGTTTCAGGCTTTTCTGATCAAAATCACATCTAAAATCACACCCTGTTCCTTTACCTGGATCTCTGCGCTCCTCACTGTTTGTTCCTCACTGACTTTAAAAGGTTATCTGAACAGAAACTGCTTTAACGTGTTTGCAGTAATAACAGGGTTCAGACTGAGGTTTGGATGTTGTTTTTTGCTCTATGTCTGATTTATTTTATGGACGCAGAGATGAGGTTGTTATCCGACATGGTTTCTTTTACGAGCGAACAAAGAGAACAAACAAACATGTTGGAGGAGCTCAGCGGGGTTTTACCTCCAGGGCCTGAGTGTACCGCTCCAGTTTCTTGTTAATCCTTGAAACAGGAACAGGTGGAGAGGTCTTCTTTATGCTCCCCGAGCTTTTCATGAAGGGAAAATGCAAAAGTTAGTTTTCTTAAAAATAATCAAAATCAATAACGACTCTGCTGCTAAAACTGGAAAAGTGACTCATAAAGCTCGATCATCTGACAAACTGCTGATACGTCTGATTGATCCTCCTGCTCCCAGATCGAGGCCGACGGTGATGAGGATTAGACCTCTGGTGCAACGGTTTAAACAACGACTCTGTCAATTAGCCGACCTGGTTGTCATGGTAACAGTCCTACACTAACAGGGTCACTTATTCAACTGTCACTATGCTGACACAGAGATGATTTTGCTAAAAACATTCAGCTTTCCTAGACTTAAAAAAAGACATCTGTTAACGTCGTCATAGTTGGGGAAAAGTGGCAGAAATCACCTGCAGACACGTCAAACTCTGAGTCAGCTGTTTCTTTATTATCAAACAGGAAATAGTTTTAATCTTAGCCATGCTCCAACTGGACCCGAACCTGCCATGCATAATGGGGGTCTACTCCTGAACTTATCTATCACTTTAAAGGGATATTCTGGCATAAAATTAATTTAGGGTCAAACACACTGTAACAACGAGTTAGACCCCCCCCTCCAGAGATGAATGTTGCCGAGGTAGTCTGTAATGGACTGGCCTGAGGTCTCTCTACAAACAAGCGTCTGCTGGAAGAGAGTAGGTGAGTTGTGTTTAGTCTCTTTGCTAAAGAAATGAGTCAAAGTTAAAAAGATGTTTGGTGTCTAGTACTATGTCTGTGACCCTATATGTCCTGTTGATGAAGTTAGGTGCTGTTCTGAGCATTATTTGTGGCTATAGAGTGGCGTTTTGGTTGGGGGCGTGGCTCTCTGTATTTCTATCCTGCGGTCGTTACTAAAGTTGGTATAACTAGAGAAGCAAGCGGTCGGCAACATTCATCTCTGGAGGGGGGGTCTAACTTGTACAGTGGGTTTGACCCGAAAGTAATTTTATGCCGGGACATCCCTTTAATAGCGCCTCCTAGTGGCAGTGGGAAATGTCATGGTGCCACTTTACAAGCTGAATCTCCAAGACTGTAAACATCTCTGCATCATTTTTGCTGAAAATGCTCAGGAGATGTTCTGTGAGCTTTCTGTCCGTCAAACTGTCAAAGTTTACAAACCCACCTTTTCCTCAGAGACTCGGTCCTCTCGATGATCTGAGGAGGAAATAAAGACGATTGATGGTTAAAACTCACTGATTTTACTCGTTGCACAAAGTCGAGGGATGTAAAACAGACTTTCTATCGAAGTCTGTTCCAGCCCTGAACCACAAACTGGCACCAAGACGTAGTTTTGAGTTATTAAAAACAGATTTCTGCTTGTTTTTGGAGGGAAGGGTTCGAGAAAACCCTGAAAATCACAAACATGAAACAGACCGAAAAGAGCTGCTCTGTGTCTCCTCGTTTTAGGAGGTTTGGAAAAACTGACGGTGTGATTTAAACAAACCTGCAGAGTGATCGATCAGTTTGAAGAAGGACTTACTTTACTGTCTGTGGAGGTTCTGCTGTTCGCCTCGTCCTGAAAAAGAGACACCGTGAGTGAAACCGTCACATGCAGTTTGACAGTCAGCTGATCGTGAGCGTGCTCAGAACTTACCGGATAAAACTGGATGAGAAGTTTCTAGCAGAGGTCGCATGAAAGAAAATAAATGAATTTAAGGAGGTATGCA
>OY660864.1:38946624-39044124 GCA_962446985.1 Xyrichtys novacula | reverse complement strand
ATGGATGTTTGCAGGTACAGCAATATCTAGTTAATAATATCAATATCAATATCTAATTAACAATAATTAATTTAACGCCGGAATATCCCTTTAAGTGTTAATGTCCTGACACTGGTGTACCTTCTCTGAGGGTCTTGTAGGAGCCTCTGGGGGACAGTGGCTCTGCTGTAGATGACACCCTTCTTCCTGGTCCTGCTGTTTCTCCACTGCAGGTTCTGGTTTCCACTGTGAGGTTGAAGATCTCTGCACCCTGGTCCTGCAGTCCTCTGGCACCTCCTGATCAGTACTGCGGTTCTCCAGTCTGTGGCTCCAGTCGCTGAAGCCCTCGTCCTCCTCCAGGACCGAACAGCAGCTGGGCTTCAGCTCCTCGTCCAACCTGAGACCAAGAGGACAATAATGACAACGATGATTATAGAGGACGAGACGTCCGAGACCATCACTGGAGGCTTTGAGTGTAAAGACATGCAGATGTGGTACAACAGACCCTGGTCTTCACATGTTCTTGTTCACTTGGAGGACTCAGGTCCTCCTCGGACACGCAGCACTTTACCTGAAGAGCTTCTGGATCCATGCTGACCGCCTTCATCTGGAGCTGATGTTCAATATGAAGCTCAAAAACCAACATGTGTGAGAGAGACGAGGTAGAAAGGTAACAGGGACGGATCCATGACGGTTTGGACTGGATCCAGAAGAACATCAAGAGTCTCCAAAGGTTTCTGATGGGGGGGGGCAGCAGGTAGCAGGTGGCAGACGGCTCCATGGAGACAGAGACGGTATCCATGGAGACGATAAACAGAACAGCACTGTGGCTCAAACCAGCAGAGTGAAACTCCTGATAGATCAGCTGACGGCTGCTGTGAGACTGAAGATGTTGTTGTTCTTCTAGATGTTAAACTGGAGGAGGGTCATTATTTTATAAAACCAGTCTGATCATAAACCAGTCTGATCAGCTGTAAACCAGTCTGATCATAAACCAGTCCGGTCAGCTGTAAACCAGTCCGATCAGCTGCTCAGTCTCAGATAATGATGAGAAATTTTCCCCCTCATCACATCCTGGAGAAGTCGAGCAGAAACAGCTCTGTCAGCTCCTCAGCTGCAGCAGCAGCACCGGTCTGATTAAACAAACAAGTCTTTTCCCCTGTCGTCATCGTCATCATCATCTTCATCATCATCATCATCATCTTCATCATCATCATCACCACCGCAGGTTCAGGAGACTCGGCCCTCGACAGGTTTAGAGTCGGACAAACAAATTAAAATACTATGACTCCTAAATACAAGACTGAGGTTTAGTTTAATTAAAAAAGAGCAAAAACAGCAAATCAATCACTAAACCTGATCGATTCATAAAAATACAGTCTGTGTTTGTTAAACAGGGACATGATTTAAAACTGTTGGTGCTTCATCCTGAAAAAAACACCTGAAGAAATATAAACTAATACGGTTCATTGGCCACAAGTTAGTGTAGGGATGGGTTCATGTTGAGAACCGGCTTCAGATGGTTCCATCCATCGACATCGTTTACATTTTATCTTACTAGTCCCCTTAATGATTCCTTTATACCAGGTGCGTTGGAAAATGGTTTTGCGAGAGCCAGTCTACAAGAACGGGAACAGAGACTTTGAGGAAAAAAACATGGCGTACGGTACAAAAGTCAGGAGAACTGATCGAAAGTGTGACTTAATTTTACTAAGAAAGACGATAGCATGAAAATTTGTTAAGCAGTGATAACATAGAAAGATGGAAACAGCAGAAACACGCTTCAACATTTGTCAACGGGGCACAGAATCAAATCTAAGGAGTCACATGTATTCGATGTTCTCCACCGGTCATCAGCTGCTGCTGCTCCGTCTCAGCGCAGCATGAAGGTACGTATGTCCCGTGTTAACATACCAGACTTAACAATGTATTATGTGTTTGACTCAACACTGACTGAAGTAAATGATGTGTGATTATTTTTAGACTCTCACTGAAGGTGCGTTCATCTTTTTCTGATATCCAAGACTCAATAAGATTTGGAGTTAACGGTGAAAACCTATAATCTATTTTTTTTAAATCAAAGATGAGGGACCTGTTAAAGAATCTGTTCAATAAGTAGAATCGATAATGGCTTCGATATCGATAAAATCTTATCAATTCCCATCCCTAGGTTAGTGACACGAAGGTGGAAAAAGTCCCACTCTGTGAGGAGAGGAAACAGCTCAGAGACCGTCGGATAAAGTTCCTGAGCAGGAAATTTGTAGATTTCCAGGTAGATCTCCGGGTCCTCAGTGAGCGTATAAAGATGAAAACAGACTCGACTCTGCAGTGGAAATCACTGCATGGACTCAAACTCACGTCTAAAACCATTTTCTGTGACACAAACAGGCGAAAACTGAAGCGTGTGAAGAGAAACACAGATGTAAACATGAACCTGGACTGCTAAAGGAACTGAGATGTAATTAAAGTTGGTTTAAATAAAACCAAAGACACGTGGAAACTCCTCACCCTCGTGTGCCGACTCGTGGTCTCTTGTTTGTTAAATGACTTCATAAACCGACGTGTTAAAAGGACACGTTGTGGTTTTATAAGGTGTGATGTGGTGTGGACTATTTCTTGGCTGTGAGCAGGAATGTCTCACTTAAACAAAGGAAATATAAAACCTTAACTAGTGAGCTGAGGAGATAAAACCGGAGCCTGTCAGCGGGGGTGAGTCCAGGTCAGCTGTTATCAGCTGTTACACTATCAGAAGAATTCACAGATGAACAGAGACACAGCTCTTCTTCTTCTTCTTCTTCTTGGATTGGCGGTGTAAGCGTCCTTCCTCATACTCACTCTGTGTCGTGTGGGAGCTCATGATGTTGGGGGGGCTCCGGCCAGGACGGACCCTCCTCTCCTCGCTGCCTCTCTCTGGCTCTCCTTCTTCGCTCACGCTCCACCTCCTCAGCATCCTCCTGACTCCTCTGGGCCGTCACCCTGAAACCATCATGGACACAGACTGGGTTTCAGCGCATTTCTACACCTTAACAAACACACTCTCCACTGAACACTGACATTGTCAAACATCATAGTTCCCCTCTCCATGTGTCTACACGGCTGGACGTTGATACGCTTATATTACACACATATGTGATTATCAAACACGTCATTTCAGAAATCTGCAGCTACAACAACCTCCACTCCTCTGCTCTCAGTTTTTCCAGCAGATGTTGGAATTTGTGTGGATTTGTTCCTTTTTAGACACAACAGCATTAAAGGGTTTAAAACGATGTTGGATGATAAAGATTCATCCTGAGGGTGAAGTCAGAGCTGTTTTCACACACCAGCTGAAACCTCCAGAGTTCAGAGACTGAGGCCTCGTTCACACGTAGTCAGTATTTTAATAAACGAATATCCAACTCCTTCATTTAAAAAACAGTCACGTACACACATCATTGATTTCAAGTAAAACCGCATAAATGTGCGATTGACCGCAGTTATTAGCATGACAGATCTGGAGCTGGTCATATTTGCCAAAAAGTTAGATCATTCTATCCAATCAGAGAAAGCTTCGTCATTTCCCCAAACATGAAACATGGCGCTCTGTAGTTTGTCCGTGTGAATAGACACAAGAAAGGTGGAGGAAAGATTATTTTCAGACGACGAAGCGCTCCTTCTCCTTCGCTCTTCACAAAAATATATATTCTGTATAAATATGTCCCGTCCGCTGTCTGACGTAAACAAGAGCGCAGAGTATATCATGTTTATCCATTACTTGTCGTGGACGACGGCGTTTGGGAATTTAAAACTCCAGAAGGTCCCGCCCTCCTTTGCCTCTGATTGGCTAGAAGTGCTGGGTTCCGATTGGTTATCCCTTATGGCTGTGAAACGTCATCGTCTGTAGGGTTAAGAGATTCAGAATTGCGATAATGTTCTTTAATGTTCTGTTCGACGTACAGAGCCGACAGCCCGCACTCGGCTTGAGTGTGTGATGACGTTTCATAGCCAATCAGTGGCGAAGGGGGCGGGACCTTCCCTTTCCATCCTATGAAAAAAAATATCTCGTGCCGTCCGCTGCCTGACGTAAACAAGTGTGCAAAGAATATGACGTTTATCTATTAACTGTCGCGGACACTGACGTTTGGGAATTTAAAGCTCCAGTCATCTCTGCGTTCGAGTTTCCTCGGAGGTCAGAAGTTCGAGCTGAAAATGACGTCACACCCGAGTTCACGGCGTTTCAGTTACAGAGTCAAAAAAAAGTAAAATCGGAGAATACACCCTCTTTATGGTCGCTTTATGTAACAGGTACAGACAGGCAACATCCAGCAGAAGGTGGTAAACAAGACAAAGTTTTAACCTCGTTACTGTCTTAAATAGTAGGAAATGAAAATGTTTGAAGTTACAGACGAAGGGCCTGAAACTCAGGCGTAGAAATGCAGATCTAGATCACACTCTGAGTCACGTTTCCTCTTTGTTTCTTGTTTGCAGGAACAGCTGAGAGGATCCATGGAAAAGCTGACGTCTGTTTTTGTTTTTTTCAGGTACAGTAATTGAATCTTAACATGATGTGGAAAACATGAGCTCTGCAGTCTCACAGAAAACTCATTCAGGTCTTTTGTCCCATCAGTCTGAGCTTCCAGTGGGCGGGGCCTGATAACAATAAGTCTTTTTATTGTCCAAGCACATCTGGCAGAGCTGGAGCCAGCTGCTGAGCTCTTTCACTTAATTTAACTCTCTGCAGGGAGACAAAGAAAGAGGGAGGGGAGGGAGGGAGGGAGACCTTAATCCAGCCTGGCCGGAGCTCCATCTCCTCATGGAGGTCTGCAGAGAGTCTGGAGTAAAGGCGGCGTTTGGAAAGTTTCAGTCAGCCGTGGGATTGGACGTAAATCTCCGGAGAGCACCTGTTATTGGGTACAAACAGTTTCTCCTCCAGCTGATGTCATTGGTTTGAAACGATAATTAGAGTTTACGGCTCGGGTTCGATTCTGGAGGTTTGGTCGTGATGATTTATTTTGACCAAAGTCGGAGATCACAGAGAGAGCGGTGCCGTTACTAAAAATACCAGACTGGACCAGAAAAAAACGTCTCACGAGCTTTTCAAACACGATCATCAAACTTAATTAGATAAAAAAAACAATCAAAGTTTACTTCCTCCAAAACTCTGAACTTCATTTAAACAATAACAGCACTTTAACCTCGACATTCAAGTCTTAAACAACATAACTTTACCCTGAACACTCGGAGCCTCACATGATAAACTTGAGAATAAAATCTGCAGATCGTGGATTCAGTCTCGTCTCTGCAGCTGCAGCTCGGAGTGAAAAACAGAACAAAACCTTGAGCTTGTTGGTTTCCATTAAGAAACACATAAAACATGCGGACTGTCCCTTTAACTGATCGTGATTCCTGTTCCCGACATGTCGAACCATCAAAGGTTCGGACGAGCGAATCAAAGGAAACTCGGTTATAAAGGCTGATGTGGACGCCGGGTCGACCTCGCCTGTCGTTGAGGACGCCGTTCCATGAGCGCGGCGAGTCCAACAGGCTGCGGTCTGATTATGTGACCGACATGAGATCATGTTGGCCTGAGCGAGTCTTAGATCAGTTAGATGTGAGATATATGAGGCTGTTAAGGCTGCTGGGTTTTAGTTTTGGGTCATCTGGGGATCTGACCGACGGTCGTCTGGATTTGATCATTTCTGCCTGAAACGCAACAAGAAGACAGAACGGGAACTCCTCTCAGGACCAGACCGGGGATCTGGACCAGGCCGGGGGTTCACATTTCTTTAAAGCTCCTCTGATGAGTTTTTCTGGTTATCAAACAGGCCGAAGCCGATGTGTAACAAATCTCAAAAATATGGAGGCCCCGTGCAGATTTGACTTCAAATACTCAGTTTTTTTTAGTCCAATCTCCTCGACAGCAACGATCAAATCTGGTGAACGTGTCAGACAGAAGATCCTCCTGTCTAAGGTTAACCTCCTCATGTTGTTTAATATGAAAAATCATGTTTGTTTTATCCAACAGTGTTGACTAAGAATAATCAGGATACTTTAAAAAATATTATGAGAGCGAGAAACAGAGACGAGAGAGGGATGTTAAAAACACAGACAACAACCAAACTGAAGAAGAGAGAGGCAAAGATATGAGCGGTTTGAAATCTTCCTCTTGACAAATGAAGATCCTGATCCTGTTTAGAACATCAGCATCAAGGATCCTTCAGTGATGAGGAAACTACCCAGGAGCTCTTGAGCATCTCCAGACCGTCGACGCTGAGAAGACTGCTGGGTTAATCGCTGCTGGGCGGTCGCTCTTTGAAACATACGTCCACGATTTCCCAAAAGGATGTCAGAGTTTGATTTTTATTCATTTAGGACCTTAAATCTGAAACTGTTGAAGTTCCTCTTTCAGTCTCTAAGAAAGTCCTTTTTTTATACCTAGACTGAAACGAATCTGTTAAAAGTTAAGATAATGAGACAGTAACAACATCTGATTTGTTGCTTTTGCACTAATTCAGTGAAATATCATCTTTTATCGATTATCTAACCACTGAAATCTGTTTATTTCAGTCTTTAGATAATTAGGAGAACTCATTCAGTGAAACTCTAAATGTGTCAGTCATGTTTGCACTAATCGACAGTTTCCCGCTAAAATGTTGTTGGAAGAGTTCAGATCAAAAGTCTCATTAACATTTTAACTAAAGTCCGATCTTCCAATTATCCTAAACTGAACCTTCAGAAACCCTCTAAAGTTAAAGTAAAGTAAGAAAAACTGTTAAAAAAGGATTATTTTATGATCACTTCTCTGCACGTCCGTTTTGGGGACAAAGTCGGCGGAGCTTCAAATGAACAGGAACGGAGGGTTAAGGGCGCCGTAAATATCTCGGTGATGACAAACTGCACCTAAAACTCACAGCTGTGATCAATTAAGCCCTCCAAACGGCATTATGGGAAGTGTAGGAAATCCCAGAGTAAAGCTGATGTACATTAATCACCATGGCGACTGCAGCGACGGTCTCTGTAGGACAGGTGACTCCAGATTCAGAGATTTACCGCCGCGCCGTGGGGCGCAGACGAGAACAGAGAAACTGATGGAGGAAGTCAGCCTGATACACACATCACTTTTTCCACCATTTACACAATGAGGCAATGGAGGCCTGTGTGTGTGTGTGTGTGCGTGTGTGTGTGTGTGTGTGTGTGAGATCAGGAGGGGGTTCAGGACTCAGCCAGATGAGGTCATGGTCGTTAAGGAAGTTACGGCCATAAAAGACGCCATTGAACCCGGAGCTCGGTGTCATATTCGGTGAGGTCACGCAGAAATGTTCCAGCGATCCGAGAAGAAACAAGAACCTCACTGACAACGAAGAGCGGCGCTCTGAGGACGGACGCCATGACTGAAAACAAGAGCGGAGATGAGCCTCATCCGCTGCTGTTTATCACACGTCCATCAGAACCTCAAACTGGGACCTCAGAAAGATCCTGCAGAGCACCACAGAGACACGGCTCAGAGAGGCTGGTTTTACAACGGCCAGCAGGGGGCGACTCCACCGAAAAACTCATCCATTCATACAAATTCAGTCCGTACGTTTACATGCACATTATTGACATGAACGTGTCCTCCTCCCCAACACTAGGGGGCGATATGGGTCTGTTACAACCGTCAACAACAACAGCAGGTCGGTGTCAGACGTCAGAAGTGTCTACAACTGCTGCTGGGCATTTTGGAGAAACAAGAAGATGGAGCATCGTACGGCGTTGTTTTTGTCCGACATGATGGACGCGCTACTTTTTCTAAAGATGAGACCAACGCTACTCCTCTACTCTGGGGGTTTTGGTCCGGGGTTACGGGGGCGTGGCGTCATACTCCGACTACGCTGGTTACATGGTAGAGAAAATCAAATTCTAATCTCATTATCTGTGTGTCTTAATCAGAGTTCTTAAACTCTGATTATAGTCGGACTAAGGTGTCAGACCAGGTGTTCAGTTGTCCGGTCTTAATCGGAGTAAGGCGATAATTCGGTTTTCTCAAGTGTCATGTAAACGTACTGAGTGACACAGCTTAGAGAAGGCTGGTTTAATGATGGCCAGCAGGGGGCGACTTCATTCAGTCCAGTTCATTGTGTTCTTCTCTCTCTGCCTCTGAGGTTCCTCCTCATTTTCTCTTTAAAAACTTTTCCTGATGTCGGCTCATGAACCAAACTCAGTCTGATTTTTAGTTAAATTATCGTTAAAAACTCAGTTTACTCAGAAACCAGATCTAACCCGACCCTCTTTTCTTCATGATTTAAATGACTGAAGGTGAAGAAGCAGCTGAGAGCATCAAACAGGAAGTTTGTCCAGCAAACCTGCAGGTTTAGGGACTTTAGGGCTGAGTCCTGGACGAAAAGGTCTTCAAAGAAATAAACAATCATGATATCGAAGAAGAAGAAGAAGGTTTGACCTGGAGTGAGGATCCTTCTCTGTAGAACCTTCACAGATAAGCGGGGACAGCAGCGTGGCATTGGTCAGTATCCAGGTGTTACGCAGTTTGTTAAGAGAGTTAAGAGAGACACACGGTTTAAAGACGAGTTCAACACCATTAATGACTCTTTATGACTGAAACACGACTAAAATGTCGATTTAAGGCCCGAATGACTCAAACAGATCCACACTTAGGATGTTCAGAGATGTTGGCTAATCCTTGGAGACGTCTGAACATGTTTGGACTCTGCAGAATAACCTCTGTATGTAAACGTTAATCTGGTCTGGTGTCTCAGAGTCTTTGTTGGTGTCCCTCATGGTCATGTTCTGGGGAAAGTTTGGTTTCCTCTTCACCTCTGAGTGACTCTGTTTCAGCTCCATCAGAGGTTTACAGACTTCAGATTCACGTTCGGATGATCTTGTTTCACTCAGACTGTAAATATGACTGACAGCTCAGACGTTACCACATCCTCTCCACCGTCTGTGATCCAGCTACATTTCTTCAGTCCATGCGTAAATATAAATCCTCTCTTGGCATGAAACTGTGAAGTTTTCAGGATGTAACAGGTAATAAGACCTCTGTATTATTGATGTTCGAGAAGCTCTCCAGGTGAGAAACATCTGATATTATTCTCATGAAGCAGCTTTTAGACGTTTGCATGAACGCAGCTCGACGAGTTTCACAGAGGAACAGAGAAGAAGAGCAAAGATTCACAAGTTAAAGGAAAAAAGTCTAAAACAAAACAGAAGATAACAAAATAATTCTGCAATTATTATGAAAATAAGATATTAGTCCTTAATTGAACAGGTTAAAAAAGGGCAAAGAGAAAGAGAGAGAGAAGTGTAGTAAAAACGACGATGAACAGTGTTCGTTAAACAGTCGTGTTTCTCAGATAAATTATTTCCAAGTTATTTTATTCACTAAATGTTGTTTTTTTTCCGCCTGATTGAAGTTTTTTTTGTGTGATTTGTGTTGATCTGTCTGCACTAAAGTCTCACCTCTCTGAGATTAAAGAAATGAACTTTTTCTCATTTCTAACGTTCAAACTGAACTCCTCCTCGCTCTGAAATACCCCGCTCTTCTTCTGTGGTGTCTCCTGAATCGACCTGTTTCTACATGTTAACACGTTAAAGAAGTCTGAGGGAATAACTGCGTGAACTTAAACCACTCGTTTTTGTGTTTTCTTACACCTGTTTTAACGAAGTTTGAAGTCTGACTGTATCAGAGCTTTAAGGATTTCCTCTCTGTCTGATTTTAACCACATTTAGATTATTGATAAAAATATAGATTAACCTGAAGGTCATTAACATTATTCTGATCAGTCAGCTGAGGGGTTCAGTTCTCCATCACTAAAGGTCATCAGGTCTTAAAACAAACAGGACGGCTCTGCAGGATCAGGACTTAGTCTCCGACCTCAGACCTGATCTGTGACCCCGCAGGTCAGAACTCAAACAAACCGACCCGTGATGAAACGGCGGCTGCGTCTCTCACCTGATGAGGTTCTGCAGGAGCTGTCTGCTGGAGCTTTTCCTCCTCATGGACTCTGACATGGTGGACCTGGCTGCTCCTGCTCTCTAGTCCTGGTTCTGGTTGTCTCCTAACTCCTGGTCCTGGTCCTGGTCTCCGTCTCGAGGCTCAGAGGTTCTGCTTGTGTTTGTTTCTGCGGCTCATGTTGGCCTCTCTCTCTCTCTCTCTCCCTCTCTCTCTCTCTCTCTCTCTCTCTCCCTCCCTCCCTCTCTCTCTCTCTCTCTCTCCCTCCCTCCCTCTCTCTCTCTCTCGCTCTCTCCCTCCCTCCCTCCCTCTCTCTCTCTCTCTCTCGCTCTCTCTCCCTCCCTCCCTTCCTCTCTCTCTCTCTCCCTCTCTCTCCCTCCCTCCCTTCCTCTCTCTCTCTCTCCCTCTCTCTCTCTCTCTCCCTCTCCCTCTCTCTCTCTCGCCCTCTCCTCCCTCTCTCTCCCTCCCTCTCTCTCTCCCTCCCTCCCTCTCTCTCTCTCTCTCGCTCTCTCCCTCTCTCTCCCTCCCTCTCTCTCTCTCTCTCTCTCCCTCTCCCTCTCTCCACTCTCTCTCTCTCTCTCTCTCTCCCTCTCTCTCTCTCTCTCTCTCTCTCTCTCTCCCTCCCTCTCTCTCTCTCGCTCGCCCTCTCCTCCCTCCATGTGGTTTTCATTGACGCTCTCTGACCCCCCCTCCTCGCCCTGACAGAGGTCATGTGACTCCTCAGAGGCAGAGTAAGATGATATCATAACAGAGGATTGTTGATAATATTATATGCATGTGTATTGTGTGTGTGTGTGTGTGTGTGTGCGTGTATTGTGTGTGTGTGTGTGTGTGTGTGACTCTCTGTTTCTCGTTCTCTCATCAGTCGTCTTTTCTTCATCTTTTCTTCGTCTTTTCTTCGTCTTTTCTTCGTCTTTTCTTCGTCTTTTCTTCGTCTTTTCTTCCTTCATTAACTTCTTTTTAAAAATTAAACTCTCTCCGCCTTAAACCTGATTCTCGTCTTTTTCCTCGATCTAATTGAACGACTTACAAATCCTTTCAGACAGATATTTAAGAGCCTCTATTATTTACTGCGTTCTTCACTGAGGCTGATGAACTTTGAAGGTTTTTCCACGATCATTAATTCCCAGGAGACAGTGATCAATATGATCAATACGACTGATTATTATTTGGTTTAAAAACTCAGAATGGAGAATAATGAAGATTCATGGATGATACTAAAACCTGAGGGCGGGGCAGAACCATAGACTGTATTTACTCTGGACACCGTGGCTCCGCCTCCCGCCTGTTTACGGATTCGAAGCCGAAAAGTTCTCGGTATTTCCGGGATTTTTCCTCATTTCCTGAAACCAGAGCTGCGCAGTAACGATGCGCGCATTCGGCCGCGCAGTCGCCGAGAGTCGCTGTGATGACGCTCGGCTCAAACAGCGTATCCCCCGGGTGATCGACGCCATCTTCGTACGCCAATAGACGTACAGTATTTCCCCTTTTTTAAAGGTCCTGGATATAAAACAAAAGTGTCGTCATGACCAGGAATTTTACCACAATATGAACCACCTTTGAGTTTACTTTAGCTGATGTTCAACCATAGAGTAAAAGGGAAAGGTCCAGGTCCATCTGTTCTCCACATGGATCTCAGGGTCTGGATCTCAGGGTCTGGATCTCAGGGTCTCGTTAACACACATCTAAATGACAAAGCAGCGAACACAAAGAGATGGATCTGGTTTCTGTTCAGCGGGTTATGAATAAGATATAACAGCTCAGAACAGGAGCAGCTGCTGGAGGCCCTGACCTGATCCGCTCTGTCAGGACCCGGATCCAGAGACACATAAGAACCCGTGAGAGGTGAGAGACGTTCGTGTTTGTTTAGACGAGAAGACGAGAGATCTCAGCTCGGAACAGACGGGGAACTTTTCTCTGTCAGAACTCCATCAGTCGAACGCTCACAGATGTGCATTAGGTCACCCAGGCATCCCCGGCCAACACACAACACACACACACACACACACACACACACACACACACACACACACACACACACACACACACACACACACACACACACACACACACACACACACACACACACACAAGTTTATGGCTCGCCCACCCCTCCAAATCCTGCGGGAGCTTGAAACACTCACAAACACTCCACAAACTGTTGCCACGGTAACACCCCCTCAGCTCTCAGTGTGTGTGTGTGTGTGTGTGTGTGTGTGTGTGTGTATGACAGAGCCTCCAACTTCAACACTTCCTCTGATATTCCTCCTCGGCCTGAAGAGCGACAAAGATCCAAACTGTCGACTCTGCAGGTTCTGCAGGTTCTGCTGCAGGTTCTGCTGCAGGTTCTGATCACTTATTGATTATCATGTTTACCTCATAGTTCAAACATGTTCTGGGCAGAATCAATAACGATGATGAAACTCAGAGATTGTAAAAACGGCGTTTGAGGTCGGCAGTAAAACAAGATTTAAGACCCAGACCTGCAGAAACCGGTTCTCCAGTCCAAGTCGAGTCTTTAGTCCCCCGTGTCTGAGTCCGGTCCAGCTCACCGCAGGTCGTATAAATCTGGACTGACTGTGTGGGCTCACTACAGGTGATAAACTAACTCAAACATTTCTGCAGCCTGATCAGAACCGACCAGAACCGACCAGAACCGGCCGTCTTAAACCCAAAAGTCTGGCTGACCGTGTTCACAGTGACCTTACCAACAGTTCGGGGAGCTTCACCGTGGAGCGCTGAAGTTTGAGCTTCTCCTCGACATGTTCCAGATCTTCTTCTTCTTCTTCTTGGCCTAAAAAATACAGAAACAGAACTCAGTACTCAGGGAGGAACGTCTGCAGAACCAGACGACACACCAGAACCTCCTCACAGTTCAGTCAAAAGGAATAATCATCGATGAGGTTTTTCACAGCGTTGGATCAGAGGTTATTGAACTCGGAGACTGACGTGTTTCTATCAGCTCTGTGTTATTTCAGACTCAGAGGTCTGAGTCCTGAGTCGTCTAACAGACGGACCGAGTCAGCACTTTAACTTACATGAGCGGTCCAGAGTTTCACCTTCATTCACACACGGACAGATTCTGAGTCTGTGTTCACACAAGAATCCGACCAAAATCTAAAACAGAAGAATATGTATAAAAAAAAAACCTTACATTAGCTCCCCCTGGTGGTATCAACAAAAAAGCAAAGTGAAGTGAATAAATTTGTTATTTTCTGAATCTCGTAAAGTCAAAGCAAACTTCCACACCGGCTACGAACTTCTGCGGAGCGAAAAAACGAACTTTGCGAACATTCACAGCCGAACTGCTTAACCTCTGACCAATCAAAATGCCTCATGATGTCACATCACAACCAGCTCGTTTCATCATGGCGGGGAGGTTTGTTTACATTTACGTCATTTCTACTTAATTTATTGAAACACAGATTTTATTATTTACAGTTTGGGTTAAAAAAAACAGTTAAACTGGTAAATATATAACAAACAATGACAGATGATTGACTTAATAATTGACAATAATAATTAAATACTGTAAATGGAGGAGGTGGTTAATGGAGTCATATAATAATGTTCTTATGTTCATGCATCTGTGCTCGTGAGCGCCACCTATGAGAACCACGGTGAACACGGGCGCAACTCCAGGGCACTTGTCCAGCCTCTGGGTCTGAGTGATGGTGAAGGATGTCCCGGGGCGCCTCTGATGTCTGTTATAATATGTGAATTATGTTCGCGCAGCACCAGGAGCGTGAAGTAAAGGACAGAAGCTGAATATTTGGCGTTTTCTTGTCGCCGGTGTGTGATGACCTGATCAGGAGTCTGATGTAAACAAAGTGATTTTATGGACCAATGGGACGAACCAGCTGGTCCTGTTATAATGAAAACACGTCACCTAGCTAGTTTACCACGCTGACAGACCTTCCGGTGGTTATCTTAGCCGTTAACTCAAGTGTCGCTAAACGAAGGGCTGTGATTGGCTCGGTGCAGCAGCAGGGAAACCGTTCGGAGTGATGAATCAGCTGTTTGAATCTCACTGATTTATTTGTCTCTTCTTCACCTCCTGGATTTATTTCAGTCTTTGAGTTGGTCCATATTTCACTCAACAGGCTGATTGGATTTTGTTTCCCTGGAGTCTCAGAAATTTCACGGTCCATCTGAAATCTTTCCTGTTTCCTTTCTCTTCGTATAAACCAGCAGGTTCCTCCTGATTGTGGAGGATCGACAGGCTCTTTAATGAGTTCAACATACAGTTTGAAAAGTCCTGTCTTCGGTTTGGGCCTGCGGGTCGGCGCTCTGTTCTCCGCTCTCAGCCTCCACACCTCATCAGTCTCTCTGACCGGTGTAAACGCTGCCAGCTGTCTCGTAAAGACAGCGTCACGTGCAGAAAAGCAGCCGCTGCAGCTCCGATCCAGACCGATGAGGCAACCGGTCCAAAGAAAGTGACGTCAAGAATCCGAATTCAAGAACTAATCCAGGAGAGTCCAGGCTGGGCGAACCTTCTAAAGGAAACACTGAGGCGTGTGTTTGTGTTTCAGTTTAACTCTTGATGGATGAAGTGGTGCGTTTGACTTCTGACAGGAGGAGAGTGGAAAAGAAGATCTCAACGAAAGGAGAGGGAAGAGCCGAGCATCTGGACGGAAACTGAGAGATCACCAAAGAGGACGGATTTAATTTCCAAACCCAGAGAAGCTGTTTTTAAAGCTACTTTAAAGGTCTTTTTGTAGGAGTAAAAACTTCACAATGACACCAAATAATCTTAATAAAAGCTGTTCGGTTTCCTGAAGAACGCAGTGCAACACAAGAGTCACTAGAGGGCGTATTGACTAGTTATGATCGAGATACGATATTATCGTGATTTTTAACATTTTGTAATACAGTGAGGATTGTGGTACCATATATTGTGATTTATACATTTTTCAACAGTTTATCTAATTCATCATTTGTCTTTCTTTATGTTCGTCTTATTTACTCTGTATTTTATTTTCATGAAGAACATCCTGCTAACCTTATAAATACATATATATTTTTTTATAACTTTCTCCTGCTCTATCTCCTCTGCCGACCTCACTGGACAAACAGTTGATTTTATTTTTTCATTATCATAAATTTAACGTCAAATTAGTGATTAATTTGAAGAATTGATACTCGGTCAATGAGACGATCTGATATATCACCAGACAGAATATCGTGACACCGAGTATTTACTGTCTCTGACCGGCTTTTCTCTAATCTGCACTGACTTTGTTTCTAAAACACTGAAGTCAAAATTGTCTGTTAAGACTTTATGACACAGAGACTTCAATAATCAATAATCAATAATCAATGATGAGGAGCAACACTGACATGTAGAGAAATCACTTTGTCAGGAAGTCTAAATCAGAAATATTTATAGATATATTCTTATATCAGCTCATCCATGATTAGATCAGTTTTATTTCCTCATCTAAGGGGTCGTGTTTATAAATAAAACTGTTAAAAAATTCAGTTTTAATCGACTAATATCAACATTTAAAGCTCCTGTAAGTAACTTTAGGTCATTGTTTTGTTGTTGATTGTTTTGTTTATCATAAAAATGTTGATTTCAGTCTGTTTTTATTAATAACAAACAGGAGATTTAATAACCTAAAACTGATCAATAATCATCACTGGATTTATATTCAAAGATTTGTAATGAGCGCCCCCCTCTGGTTGATTGGAGAACTTTTATGACTTAAAGAAAGTTTTTTGTGTTTTCTGTAATAGTTCAGTTTTGCAGTTTATAGGAGAAGAAACACATTTATGTTGTTTTTAGACATTATTGATCACTTTTAAAGGAAGTTAAGGACATTCCTCTATCAGTACAAAAATACACACACACACACACACACACACACACACACACACACACTCTCTCTCTCTCTCTCTCTCTCTCTCTCTCCACACAGACCGAGTCTATCAGAGTCCTGGAAACGCTCCATCCTTCGCTCATAACAAACTCATGACACATCAGTGAAACATCTCAGTGTGAGGAGCTGCCAGCTTCATTAAAACCACAGAAGGATCACAGCTGATGAAGTCCAGCTTCATTAAAACCACAGGAGGATCACAGCTGATGAAGTCCAGCTTCATTAAAACTACAGGAGGATCTCAGCTGATGAAGTCCAGCCTCGCCCCCCACAAACACCGTCAGTCAGCTTTAAAGACGACTTTGAGCTCCTCTCACTTTCTTCATGTTTGATCATCGTAGTTTCCACACACACCTGATGGTCCAACAGTAATCCTGCAGATCCTGACTCCTCTGTTATGTCGAGCACGCCTGCTGAGTGTGTGTGTGTGTGTGTGTGTGTGTCAGAGTACATGTCGATGCGTCTGCCAGCAGCGACTCTCAGATTTCCAGCTGACTTCAGTGATTTACACATGGAGTGTTTCTCAGCAGAGCGACCCTCTGATCTCTGACAGGAATCAGTTTCATGTCCGTGTTTCTCTCCCTGCAGAGACGGCGTTCACACCGACTCATGAGTGTGTTTAAAACGACCGTTTCCATGTTTACGTCTCCATCATCTCCTCTGACAGTAAACAGGGTCAAAAAGTTTAAGTTTTCTCTCCTCTGATACAAACATCTGGGCCGCAGCACTTCTGAATATCTGACGTTAAAATTACTTTAACTAAACGAGCAGGAAAGAAAAGAAGAGATTTTAAACTTTCTAGAAACGTAAGAATAAAGAGAAACATCTGAAACCACAGCGAGGCAAAGAAAGAAGCAGTATCAATGATTTTCAAGTCTTTGGGACTTTGTCAGACCGGTCCCTCCCCACTCCCACTCCATGACCTCAGTTTGAGTTCACCCCCACAGCTGAATGAAGCTCCTTGTATTGAGGTGAAAGGATCAGAAACATACAGCTGCCAGCTCAGGGACAGACTCTCCTCACTGTGACCAAAACTGAGAGAACGTTTTAACAAACTCAGAAATAAACACAAACCGTTTCAAAAGCTTAAAAAAAGAGGATTCATTTGTTAAAAACTCTGTTTGATCGTCACAGATGTATCGTAATAAAAGCAGTTTCTCTGTTTACAAAAATGGACCAAACCCCCTGGAGCTCCCCCTGCTGGCTGACTGCTGTAAAGTCATAAAGCTCATCTCCTCATGAAGTCAGTCAAACAGGTTCAGGGAACCAGTTTTACTCCTCAAACCCTTTACCTGTTCAATCACCTGTGAGCCCACCTGACCTCCTCTCTCCTTCGTTCCTGACCAAATATAGTTTTAATGCAGCAGTGTGACCTAAAGGTGGGGTAGTCAGGATCTGAGTTAGTTCCAGTTTTTAGCAGAAATCTTGAATGTAAACTCTACCCCTCCCAACCAGTTTTCCCCTCAGCTCCTCCTCTCCCCTCAAACCCCGCCCACAAACAGACGCTCCTGCTCGCTCGTATCGTTCCAGTTAAATTCAGATATAATGCAGATAAATACTTCAGATCATTACAAATGGGGCCCAGTCAAGGTGAAAGTCAAAAGCATTGGTGCTACTGTAGATGCCAACAGACTACCAGCAAACACAATGTTTGCAGGACTTCTACAACGAGGATAAAGTGACATAGTCCAGGACCCGAGGGAGGACAGTTTAGCGATGGCGCTACAACACGCTACAGCAGGTCCGTTTGACAAGAAACACTTCTGTTACAGACACTTGTCTTACTTTGTTAAAGCGGTTTACCTGTCCAGCAGAAAGGTTACAGGGTCACCAAGATCCCCAAGCGTCCCCCATCGTTTATGTTGACCCGGCTTTTTAGCTCTTGTCCGGTCTACCTCCGTTTTAAGCGCCCGTTATTCCTCCAGAGTCTCCGGTATTTACTTTGTTTTCTTGCTTGTGTCGGCAGTCGTGGCCAAAGGAGGATTCAGACAATTTTCCGAACTTTCTGGTTGGTTTCTACTGTCCGATATTGTAGCACGCTAACTTTGTTTGGGCTCCTGAACGACACGGGGGAGCAGCATTTTCTTGTTGACTGTTTTCTTGCTGACTGTTTTCTTGCTCACTGTTATCTTGTTGACTGTTTACTTGTTGACTGTTTATGGTTGACTATTTTCTTGCTGACTGTTTTCTTGTTGACTGATTATGGTTGACTGTTTTCTTGTTGACTGTTTTTGCTGACTGTTTTCTTGTTGACTGTTTTCTTGTTGACTGTTTTTGCTGACTGTTTTCTTGTTGACTGTTTACTTGTTGACTGATTATGGTTGACTGTTTTCTTGTTGACTGTTTTCTTGTTGACTGTTTTTGCTGACTGTTTTCTTGTTGACTGTATTCTTGTTGACTGTTTTCTTGTTGACTGTTTTTGCTGACTGTTTTCTTGTTGACTGTTTACTTGTTGACTGATTATGGTTGACTGTTTTCTTGTTGACTGTTTTCTTGTTGACTGTTTTTGCTGACTGTTTTCTTGTTGACTGTTTTGGTTTTGACTGTTTATGGCTGACTGTTTTCTTGTTGACTCTTTTGGTGTTGACTGTTTTCTTGTTGACTGTTTTTGCTGACTGTTTTCTTGTTGACTGTATTCTTGTTGACTGTTTTCTTGTTGACTGTTTTTGCTGACTGTTTTCTTGTTGACTGTTTTGGTTTTGACTGTTTTCTTGTTGACTGTTTTGGTTTTGACTGTTTTGGTGTTGACTGTTTTTTGCTGACTGTTTTGGTGTTGTCTGTTTTCTTGTTGACTGATTATGGTTGACTGTTTTCTTGCTTGTGTCGGCAGTCTGCCTCACAACCAATCAGGTTAGAGGAGGTGGAGAACGGCTTTGTTTACAGTCAGAAAGAGCGGACCGCTCAAAAATGTTCAAATGTTGACGACACAGACAGAAGAGAACACAGAGATATCGATATATTACCAAATAATCAATAACTAATAACTATTGACTGATATTAGAAGATTTTTGTATAAAAACCACAAAACATAAAGATGCTTCTTTAACAGATTCCTGTCTACTTCACCTTTAAGTCGGTTTTCTTCTTGTGGACCAGACTTCTTTCCTCAGACTAGAGATCAGCTGGACTCTCTCATATGAACTCTGAGTTCTTGTTGCTGATGTGGATCTGTGTGAGTCTGAGTGTGTTTGTTTTTTGCTGCCATTCTTGGTCAGGACCCCCCCTGAAAAAGAGATTGATGATCTCAACAGGACTAGTCTGGTTACATCAAATCAAAAAGACACACAACCTGCCTCCTGTCTTTGTCCTCTACAGAAAACCTGATCCAGCTGCAGGACTCACATCTGGGACATGTAAGACCACATGGATCCATGACCCAGACGGAGCGGTAACATGACATCCAGCAGAAACAGACACAATAAAGACAAACAGACGAGGTGATTTCAGTGACTCAGTTTGAGGATTTTTATGATTTTTTTACCCACAATCAGAGACTTGACCACAATCTGAGCTGAGTCAGAAACATCCAAACAGTCGGACTAATAAATGTGATTATTATTATTAGAGTGATTGAAAAGCTCATAACAACATGTAGATCTGTCCAAAGTCTGATTCTAGATGTCTTTACAAACACACTGATCCAACAGAAGCAGACAGAAATATCCATCGATCACATGAACACAAATATTCAGCAAACAGAGAAAGAAACAGATCATCTGAAGAGTTTTTGGGGACGACTGGAAAGACTTTAGACGCTTGGATTTGGGACAGGAAATAAGGTCGTCCTTTTTCTGTGATTTTGACCTCACTTTTTTCTAAAGTCTCAGACCTTCAACATCTGCACCAACTGAAGGTGATTTGAACAAACCATCATCTTGATGTTGTTGATATCAAACTGGATGAAGATTTTTCAACATGAGAAATACAAACAATCAAAGTTCTCCACAATCACTGTCCTTAAAGCTGCGACCAAATCAGCATCTTTAGAAAAGAATCAAAAAGCTGAAATGAAGAACTAAACCCAGAGTTTTTGGTGAGACTGATCCACAAACATTTACAAACCAGAACATTTCAAGAGTTCAAGGATCTCAGTCCATGATTTTGGTCTGATGGACTCAAAATTCTCTTCAGTTCACTTCTATAAACTCAGCAGAGTCTCCATCAGACCAGCCTAACCACAGTCCAGCATGTAGAGGTTCAGTGAATGTGGTCTGGACTCTGTGGAGGAGAGTCATGGTTTCAGAGACGCTGTAGAAGGACAGAATACCTGCTCTGTGATCCAGGTACACTCCTACTCTGGAGGACGGAGGACCTGAGACATCAGTGAAGACTTTGTTGTGAACAAATCTATAACTGTCTTTAGAACAGACTAACATCCAAGATTTGTCATTGAATCCAAATATACAATCCTTTGAGTCTCCGTCTCTCCTGATAGTCTTGTATGCGACTGCTACATCAACCCCGCCCCCTCTCCAGTCCACCTCCCAGTAACAACGTCCAGTCAGACTCTCTCTACTCAGGACCTGAAAATTATAATCAGTGAATCTGTCTGGATGATCAGGATAAGACTGTTCTTCTTCTGTCCTTGTTGCTCTTCTGTTTCCATCAGATAATAACAGCTCTCTGTTTACTGTGTTTGGATCCAGTGTGATTCTTTGTGAATATCTTAAGAAACCAGCTCTGGTCTTGGGTTCTGCTGGTTCTGGTGGTTCTGACAGTAAAACATCCACTTCAGTCACGGCCTGTGAGACGTTTGTCCACGTCTCTGTCAGAAGATCCTGGAGTTTCTCTCTGAGCTCTGACACAGCTGCTGTCACCTCCTCAAAGTATCTCAGAGGACGGATGTTGATTCTGGATGAGTCTGCAGGTTGACCCGGTTCTGACAGTGAGGGGTAGCTGTGCAGAAACTGGTTGTGGTCCTCTGTGAGTGAGAGCTTCTGCAGATCAGCGTCTTTCCTCTTCAGCTCAGTGATCTCCTGCTCCAGTTTCTCCTGAAGGTCTTTGACTCGACTAACTTCACGTTCCTGCTGGGATCTGACCTGCTGCTCCACCTCAGAGCGGCGTTTCTCCATCAGACGGATCAGCTGGCGGAAGATCTCCTGGCTGTGCTCCACAGCTTTATCAGCAGAGCCGTTGATAGCCTCCACCTCCTGTTGGAGCAGCTTCACATCTTCTTCTCTGTCCTGGATTCTCTGCTGGATGTTTCCTCGACTCTCCTCCAGATCTTTCTGCCTCTCAGTCCTTTCTGCTGCAGCTGAGACTGTGTCGTGACCTTTGTGTTGGTCCACAGAGCAGAGAGAACAGATGGACTTCTGATCAGTGCGGCAGAAGATCTTCATCACCTCATCATGACGAGAGCAGATGTTCTCCTGGAGCTTCTTGGAGGGCTCCACCAGCTTGTGTTTCTTTAATGGAGTAACTTCAAAATGAGGCTGGAGGTGAATCTGACAGTAAGAAACCAGACATTGAAGACAGGACTTGACAGCTTTCAGTTTTCTCCCACTGCAGACGTCACAGGCCACATCTTCAGGTCCAGCCTCAGAGGAACCATCAGGAGCAGCTTGGAGTCCGCTCTTCTTCACTTCCTCCACTAAACCTGCTAACATGGTGTTTTTCTTCAGGACAGGCCTCGGTATGAAGGTCTCTCTACACTGAGGACAGCTGTAGATCTTCTTCTCATCCTCAGTATCCCAGTAGGATTGAATACAGCTCATGCAGAAGCTGTGTCCACAGGTGACAGTCACCGGATCCTTCAGAAGATCCAAACAGATGGAACAAGAGAAAGACTCACGGTCCAGATGAACTCCTTTCTGCGCCATTTCAACACTCGCTGTCGACGACGACTGACTGAGTTTTATTTCCTGAGAAGTGAAACTAGTCTGAGCTCTGATCTCAACAACATGAGTGAGTCAGCAGGATATGACCTCAGCACACGGAGGTTACACCCAACCAAGACTGTAGATCTGAAGGGGAGGGAGGAAGGAAGGGGAGGGAACAAGGAAGTGAGAGTGCAGAGTGGAGTGAGCTGTGAGAGACGAGGGAGGGGGATCCAGTTTGTCTACAATCCAGGAGGAGGAGCGTCTCTGTGAACTTTAGACTCTCAAACTCCAACAAGCAGAAGTTCTTAAAGCTGCAGCCGTCCTGAAGATCAACTGAACCAACATTTATTCACCTCATAGAAACCTCATCGAGCAGAAACACACTTCAACTGTTTTAGAGCCACAGAGTTAAAGAGACAACACAGAGAAACTCTCTCTCTCTCTCTCTCTCTCTGTCTCTCTCTCTCTCTCTCTCTGTCTCTCTCTCTCTCTTTCTCTCTCTCTCTCTCTGTCTCTCTCTCAAGCCCCGCCCACAAACAGACGCTCCTGCTCGCTCGTATCGTTCCAGTTAAATTCAGATATAATGCAGATAAATACTTCAGATCATTACAAATGGGGCCCAGTCAAGGTGAAAGTCAAAAGCATTGGTGCTACTGTAGATGCCAACAGACTACCAGCAAACACAATGTTTGCAGGACTTCTACAACGAGGATAAAGTGACATAGTCCAGGACCCGAGGGAGGACAGTTTAGCGATGGCGCTACAACACGCTACAGCAGGTCCGTTTGACAAGAAACACTTCTGTTACAGACACTTGTCTTACTTTGTTAAAGCGGTTTACCTGTCCAGCAGAAAGGTTACAGGGTCACCAAGATCCCCAAGCGTCCCCCATCGTTTATGTTGACCCGGCTTTTTAGCTCTTGTCCGGTCTACCTCCGTTTTAAGCGCCCGTTATTCCTCCAGAGTCTCCGGTATTTACTTTGTTTTCTTGCTTGTGTCGGCAGTCGTGGCCAAAGGAGGATTCAGACAATTTTCCGAACTTTCTGGTTGGTTTCTACTGTCCGATATTGTAGCACGCTAACTTTGTTTGGGCTCCTGAACGACACGGGGGAGCAGCATTTTCTTGTTGACTGTTTTCTTGTTGACCGGTTTGGTGTTGACTGTTTTCTTGCTGACTGTTTTCTTGCTCACTGTTATCTTGTTGACTGTTTACTTGTTGACTGTTTATGGTTGACTGTTTTCTTGTTGACTGTTTTCTTGCTGACTGTTTTCTTGTTGACTGTTTTGGTGTTGACTGTTTATGGTTGACTATTTTCTTGCTGACTGTTTTCTTGTTGACTGTTTTTTGCTGACTGTTTTCTTGTTGACTGTTTTCTTGTTGACTGTTTTCTTGTTGACTGTTTTGGTTTTGACTGTTTTCTTGTTGACTGTTTTGGTTTTGACTGTTTTCTTGTTGACTGTTTTCTTGCTGACTGTTTTCTTGTTGACTGTTTTGGTGTTGACTGTTTATGGTTGACTATTTTCTTGCTGACTGTTTTCTTGTTGACTGTTTTTGCTGACTGTTTTCTTGTTGACTGTTTTCTT
The DNA here is from genome assembly GCA_962446985.1 of Xyrichtys novacula. Taxonomy (NCBI): domain Eukaryota; kingdom Metazoa; phylum Chordata; class Actinopteri; order Labriformes; family Labridae; genus Xyrichtys; species Xyrichtys novacula. Next base: position 39,020,932 of record OY660864.1, on the reverse strand, counting down.
GTTGACTGTTTTGGTTTTGACTGTTTTCTTGTTGACTGTTTTCTTGTTGACTGTTTTGGTTTTGACTGTTTTCTTGTTGACTGTTTTGGTTTTGACTGTTTATGGTTGACTGTTTTGGTGTTGTCTGTTTTCTTGTTGACTGTTTTGGTTTTGACTGTTTATGGTTGACTGTTTTCTTGTTGACTCTTTTGGTGTTGTCTGTTTTCTTGTTGACTGATTATGGTTGACTGTTTTCTTGCTTGTGTCGGCAGTCTGCCTCACAACCAATCAGGTTAGAGGAGGTGGAGAACGGCTTTGTTTACAGTCAGAAAGAGCGGACCGCTCAAAAATGTTCAAATGTTGACGACACAGACAGAAGAGAACACAGAGATATCGTTATATTACCAAATGTCATCAATAACTAATAACTATTGACTGATATTAGAAGATTTTTTGTAAATACACAATAAAATAAAAAGATGCTTCTTTAACAGATTCCTGCCGACTCCACCTTTAATGCTGCGTTCGAGTTTCCTCAGATGTCAGAGCTGGGAATGACGTTTCCATTGTTTCAGTCACCAAGTCGGAAAAAAGCAAAATCAGAGGCGGAAACAAGATGTTGCAGAAGGACCGCGCATTTGTCCAGAAGTTGCTTTATATTTGGACAACGCAAGCGCTAAAATAACTTCCGTAAATGTCGCCGTCTTGTTTCCGCCTCTGATTTTGCTTTTTTCTGACTTGTTGAATGAAACGTTGGGAACTCGGGTGTGACGTCATTTTCAGCTCCGTCTTCTGACCTCCGAGGAAACTCAAACGCAGCGTTAGTGAACATAAAAAAACTAGAACACAGGTCAGCTGGATGAGTCTGAAACATGAACTCTGTCAGTACAGACACTTCTGATGTTGTTTTAAACACCAGAGTCTGTTAAGTTAACAAGATGATTGACAGCTGTGTTGACAAATGGGGCTCCTGCAAAAATCTGTGAGGTTAAATCTGACAGTGAACAGAAGTCAAAGAGAGAAGGTTCATTTCCCCGTTTATTGGACAGAGATGAGGAGAAAAAACAGATCCATGAATAGATCGACTCGAAGAGAAAGGAAGCAGGAGAAAAACGTTTTTGGGTTCTCTGATGTGAAGATGGACTCAGAATACAAGAATGATCAATTATAGAAAGAGAATCTGCTCTGGGATCTGGTCTTCAGATCCAAAACAAGCCGATGGGAGAAGAAAAAACCTCGAGGAGACTTCGCCATCATTGGCCAGTTGGGAGGATGGATTTTTGAGCCACAGTTTCCTCTTCCACCTGGACGGACCGTGAAGCTCTCTGAAGGTGAAACATCACCTGACTGCCCGCTAGTATCTGTAGCAGAGGAAGTTCTTCTTCTCCAGACAGTCTCTGGGCTTCAGGCTGACCGTGTCGTTCTTGGACAGAGCTCCACAGTGCCGCCAATCACGGGGACAGCCGGGCAGGTCAGAGTACAACATGACGGCCCCGTCCACCCACCACCAGAAACCCTCCATGAAGCGGAGACCCGACCACACCTGAAGAGAAGAAACCAGGCTTTAAGGAGACGCTGCACCAGCTGGAAAAACAATCACCTGACTTTTACCTTCAGGACGAAGAAGAAACTCCAGGAGACCTGCAAACACGCTCGTTTACCGCCCCTCTGTGCGGTTTTATGTTTGTGCGATTCAACGTCTACTTTTAGGACCATGATGTCATCTTAGCAGGAAGTTTATGAGCAGAGCTGGTGCTCACGGGGAAACAATGACGCCTACGAACACATGCAGCGAGTTTCACAGAGAGAGAGAGAGCGAGAGAGAGAGAGAGAGAGAAGTTTGATACGTACAAATGCTGAGTAACCCTGAATTTCCACCACATCCTGAACGACTCCGATCCAGAATGACGACAATTTCCCTGTCCACCAATTCCTACCAGATCTGTTTGTGAGGCGAATTTCGTGGCGGACGACAGAAGTCACGAGAACTCACAAGAACCCGCTGAATCACGTTCAATCGCACGATAACGAGTTGTCTCTCTAAAGACAGACACATAGACATATAAGCAGTAGATTGTGTCCTTCCAGAGGAGGAAATCTACTTCTAGACTTCTAGAATCAGCATCTCCTCATCCATGGTGTCATCGGGGTGAAATGACGTCTAAAAACCTTTCTCTTGTTCGTCTCCGCCTGTTTGCATGGTGTGAAATACGATCCTCCTGAAACACGGAGTGTTTTATTTTGAAAAGAAGCCGGATGTTTTATTTTGTGTCTGTGCCCGACTTCCTTTCCAGCACGGGTTAATCTGTGCTGAATTTATCCGCCATGCTCCGGCGTCCGGAAAATCCCCTCCCCTCCGTGTTTCAACAGTCACAAACTGAATTATCGCCTTATTCCGATTAAGACCGGACAGCTGAAGTTCATGTAAACACTTTAGTCCGACTATAATCAGAGTTTAAGAACTCCGATTAAGACACTCTGATAATGAGATTGGAATTCGATTTTCTTGACCATGTAACCAGCGTAGTCGGAGTTTGATCGGACAATATATGTGTGCGTGTGCCACGCCTCTGTAACCCCGTAACAAAAACACCAGAGAAGAGGAGTAGCGTTCGTCTCATCAGCAGAAATCAGTTGTTATTGATGGTTGTATGAGGTCGGAAAAAGCGCAGCTGAAAAGACCCATATCGCCCCCTAGTGTTGGGGAGGAGGACACATTCACGTCAATAATACTATTTTCTCAGCTGCATGTAAACGAGGACGAGGAGAGAAGTCTGATTCAGAGAAAAAGACGAATTATGATCTTAGTCTGATTAAACTGAGACTGTAAACGAACTGAGTGATTTTGACACAGATCTGTCTCTACCGTCTAAATTTAGTCGTTGTAAAGATTTCACGGGGAAAGTGTAAAAACGGCCGTTTCTCTCGCCGCTTAGCTAACACCGCTCACAGCGTCAAAAATCGATCACGTCGTCAATCGTCTTGTTTATCTCACCTCAGCCTTCCTCAAACTCACCTCCTCAGTGTCGGCACCCATGATCGAAGCGATCACGACCTCGTGTTCTGATCCGGGCTGCACGCTGATCAGCTCCCACCTCTCAGAGGTTATGGACCGGCAGTGGTCCAGAGCCTCCTCCCAGGTCTTGTTCTCCTTCACCAGGATCAGGTTGTCCCTGTAGCAGAGGAATGGAAGTCTTTCGGAGCAGTCTCGGGTAACCATTTGCTTTGATTCAGACAGGAGGGTGACGCAGCCGCCGCCGTCTCCAGGCCCATTTAATCCCCAGCCTCTGTAGTCTGACAACCCTGCGCTCCACACCCAATCATCTCCTGCAGAGCAAACAGCAAAACTTAAGACATAAAATTCTCTTTTTAGAGCTACTGGGTTTTAAAAAGTTGAAGATATTGGCTTTTATTAAATAATCGTATTGAGAGGACTCTGCAGATTTAACGTTAGCTTAAGAAAACGGGTGACGTCATTTAGAAACTCTTTTTTACCGTCGCTGTGCAGACCGATCCAGGCAGGAAAGTTCTCGTTGTGGATCCTTGACCTCATATCCAAGACGTTCGGGAAAGGGGCGAGGCCTTTGTGATGTGTTCTGCAGTACTGTGCGGCGTCCGGCTGTGACATGGCCCGTGATATAAACCTGTAATTGTTACCGCTGTTATCGTAGCAGATGAAGAAGTAACGTGTTTCACAGCTGCTGCCGTACATCCTGTCGGGGAAAAATACAGTTTAGTTTGATTTCACGTGAAACACTGAACGCCTAAAAACACTTAAAGCATTTTAAAGTATAAAACCATGAAGTAGGTCCGCCCCCTTTACCTTTTACGGAGGTGGTCATAGTAAGCACAGGTTTGAAAGCTGTGCGTCTCATTGGGTCCGAGCTCAAGGCTGTTGAGTTTTCCTCCCTGAGTCCAGGTCCAATCATTGTTGATCTTCTCCAGGCCGACCCAGACATTGTAGTAGTAGAAGAGCTCCTGGTCTCGGTCCGACTCGGTGTAGAAGAGGGCCAGGTCGGTGTAGTAGCTGTGACTGTCAGGAGGAACAAAAACTGTTTTATTCATGGACCCGGCCGCCTTCTTCCATCGCTCTGTGGTCCAGTTCTGATGCTCACGTGTCCCTGACCCTGACCCGGTCTGTGGTCGTACAGTCAGCTGTGATCCACTCTCTATCAGAACCAGCATTAACCTCTTACAGGAGCTCGTCTGTTGGATCAGAACACACAGGTACTACTCTGAGCCTAGACCACCGGATCACCCCTGTTCCATCTGTGGACCACTTCAGATACTGACGCTGCAGACCAGGACCACCCAACATGAGTTTAAGAGATCCTCTGACCCGGTCATCAAACTCACTAAAATCAGTCCGTTTTTCTGTACACTTGACCTTTTTTTTCTTCTTCTTCTTGTTTTTCTGTACTTTCCGTTTTTTTTTATGCCTGACTGTTTTTTGTACATTTGACCGTTTTTCCAAGACAGTCTGGCTGCAGACCTCCACTGTGAGGACCGGAAGTTGATTTAAAAGCTTTCAAAATAAAAGCAGATATACCGGGAGTATGTTTTCTTTTACGTCAGAAGTTGATTCGAAGCCTTTCAAAATAAAAGCGATTCGACCAGGAAGTACGTATTTTTGGTCTCCTGTGAATCTAATTTTTTCTTCTTGTTTTTTTTATGTATTTAATGTTAATATGATTTTTTGTGTATTTATGTGTCTAACAAAGACAAAACAGGAGGACCACTTCAGACAAACTGGAGCGTGTGAGTAAAAAGCGTCACCTCGGGTCCTCTCAGTGAAGGTGGGTCCTGTCAGTGGAGGTCTGCAGCCGGACCCCTCTCTGTTTTCTGTATGCTGACCCGTTTCCTGCCTGACCTGTGAGGCAGACCCGCTCTCTCTGTTTCATCCTGGTTCTGTGCAGCTGTAACATCAAACTCTACGCTGACGACAGTGTGAATGAAAAGTGGACCTCACCGTCTGCAGTAAGCTTGAGCTTCCTCCCAGGTGTAATAAACATTGATGTAATTGTAGATTCTTGACAACACTGATCCCTGTACGGACACAGTGCTGCTGAAGAGGAGGAGGAGGAGGCTGATCTTCATCATCATCACAGTCAGAAGTCTGTTGGATAGAAAACATCACACTGAAACCTGCTGTGCCTCAACAATTTCATGGTTAAAGAGCGCTCAGCGGGCGAAGACTGAGGGGCGCCGGTAATCGGCGTAAAAAAATAATAATCCCGAGTAACTTAAAGGAGTTTAAATCCTCATGAACTGAGACTAAAAGGACAGCAGATGTAAAATTATCTAAAAGAAGCTGTAGGAGATAAAACAGCAATAAAACATTTAAGGCGGGAAATGATTAAAGAAATAGACAAAAGCAACAGGAACCGGTCGGAGCAGGAAAAGAAAAAAAAGGATGAACCCAAAAGTGAAATAAAAGCCCAGAATTAAGAAAAAGAGAGAAACATTTAACGGAAGTTATTCACCTGGCCTCAGCTCCGTCAGTCTGATCCAGGATCCTGTTCAGTCCTCTCGTGGACTCTTACCGGTCTGAAGTTCTCATCAATGGTCTCTATAAACCTCCAACATTCAGCTGATGGTCTCAGTCCTCTCAGTCACAGCGATCAGCCGCTTCATTTGACTAGGAGACGCTTAAATCAACTCTCAGAGGATTTGAATGTCGGCAAATCCGACGAAGATTTCCCTGCCGACATTAAAAACGAGGAGACAGTTTATTTTGCAGCAGCGTCGGCAGACAGCAGGCAAATCAACCCGCAGAGTCCAGTCCAGAGTCACCTCAGGACAGCCTGGGTTCAAGACCAGACCCTCAGTCTGTGGTCTGTACCCACAGCTCAGGAAACTGGACTGAAGCTCCTGTGAGGACTGGTTTACCGTAAACCAGCCTGTCAGCGTAAAAACGCACGTTTTTGGCTGAGTGTGTATGTGGTTTGTTATTCTTCTGCACACAGCCTCAAGTGGACACTCAGGGAACTGCAGCTTTCAGCGCTCAGTTTTCACTCACTAACTTTAAAAATAGTCAAGACACCTTCTGATGGAGGGAGAAACTGCACTTGGAGGACTGCCTTAATTATGATCAGGATCTAACACAAATATAATGATAGATTTTAACTGTATTCAAAGTTCTCTGTCTGATGGCATCATAGTTATATAAAATCACATCAGTCCTCAAATGTCAAAATTAAAGAAATTCATATGTAACATGAAGAACAACAGAAAAACTGCATATGATGTTTTATTATGCATATTTGACTCCTCAATCACGACGTGAATAAACTCTGAATTAAATCTGAAACAGAAGAAAGAGCGTCATCAGAATAAAGATTCATTTTAAAACGTCACATTTCAGATCCTGAATCCAGAGCAGCGCCGTCTAGACTGATACAAAATCATTTCTGTGGTTTCTGTGAAGACATCTAGACCATGACGTAGATTTTAGAGACTCTAGCAGACCATCGGGGTTCAGCAGGGATTTGTTTTTATCAGAGAAATCCTGATTTCACGAGTGTTATCAGGGACGACAATAAAAGATATCCACACAGATACTGAGACTGAGACTCTCTGTTAGCAGCAGGACTTTGAGACGTTCACCTGGGTGGGACATGCTCATCTCCAGCTGCTTCAGAGTGTCTCCGGTCAGCATGCGGATCTCTTCCCTCAGCCGCCGGTGGCCGTCCAGAGTCAGGTGCCAGAAGCAGGACTTCCTCTTCCCGTCCCGGCACAGCTGGTTGCAGGTTTTGCGGAAGCTGTTATTGAAGCACAGGTTGTGTCTGATGGTGTTCTTCCAGCCGTCAGGAGCCGTCTGGAAGAAGGGGAAGTGCTCTCTGGGAAAGACGGAGGAGAAATACGAGAAAACAACAGAGGACGAGTTCGACTTAGAGAGGTGGTGGACTCCAGAGACCTGCGATTGTGGGTCTCTAAGAGGAGATGAAGTTTGAACTCTGACCTGCAGAAGCTGTAGATCTGCTGGACTTTGAGGCTCCCGGTGTGGCTGCTCTTCAGCGCCAACGCGATGAGGATGCAGTAGTTCACAGGAGGGCGGGGCCAGCATCCTGGTTTCAGGGTCTTACTGTCCTGGAAGTGAGAAGACACGGATTCAGAGCTCCTGTGAGGGGACTCAGACCGGGGAGGAAGTCTGTGCTGATGGATCCACACGATGAGGAGTCACATGATCGGCGTTTTTCCTAATCACAGGAAACTTGAAAATAAGCAGCATGTTCGTTTTTTTTTCTTCTGTTTATGTCCTCAAAACCATCGGATATTAAAGGCACTATAAGGAGTTTTTCACTCAGTCCGTTTCACCCACAGAATGCGATTAGAATTCGATTTTCTCTACCATGTAACCAGCGTAGTCGGAGTGTGATCGGACAATACATGTGCGCCACGCCCCTGTAACCCCTAAACAAAAGCACCAGAGAAGAAGTGGCGCTATCATTTAAAGAACTTTCAACTCAGAATCCACTGGAACATCGCTGAAGCACGAAAGAACGTCCGATTTCAGAGCGACGAGGAGAGCGTCATTATGCTTCCCATCCTGGCAGAAATGGACATTTCAAAGTATGTGGACGGTCGCAAAACGAGGAGCGAGGCGTCTTTAAAAAGGTCCAGAAACAGCGCCGCTGAAAAGACCCGGATCGCCCCCTAGTGTTGGGGAGGAGGACACGTTCACATCAATAATTCAGTTTTCTCAGCTGCATGTAAACGAGGACAAGGAGAGAAGTCTGATTCAGAGGAAAAAACAAATTATGAGCTCAGTCTGATTAAACTGTGACTGTAAACGTACTGACTGATACTGATGCTTCTTTATGACCGGAAGGATCCAGGCCGACGGATTCTCTGTCGTCATTTTTAACGACTGAAGCCGCCGTGAGAGGAAAGGTGTCGGGCGGATGATCGGCAGCAGCCTAAAAAAACAGCAGCTTTTTATCATTTTCTTCTTTAAATGAACAAAACACAGACACAGGGGGCGCCAAAAGTGACTAACTAAAAGTTCCTTACTGCAGCTTTAAGGAAACGTTACTAAAACTGTTGATTTGAAATCATCAGATATCGATTGGGGTCGAACTGAACTTTACGGATTTGTCAGTCTAATCTGTAAGAACACTTTATTTTGAAGGAGCCGTCTCCTGCCTCTAAGTCGTGGTTTCAGATTACTCTGCTGTTGGACCGGCGCAGCATCGATTTGATTAACAAATGGAAAAGTGAAGATCTTTTTTGTTTCATTCATTTGATTTTCAAATTTAAAGGATTGGAAAGAAAATTTTACATTTTTCACAGAGACTTAAAAAACTGTTCTGAAATGCAAAATAATTTAATGGTGCAGTTTAATTCAGAGTGAAGTTCAGTGATTTATTCGGATATAAAAATGTTCGTCAGCTTCATTTCAGAGTTCATTTCTTCCTACAGGGTTGGAGCTGAGCCTCGTGTTCTCACCCTCGCCTTGGTCGTCCTTCCTTTCCGTCTGTTCTTGGTGGGTTGACAGGACACGACCTCAGTGTTGATCTGAAGGTCAGAGAAGGTCAGAGGACATCAGATTATCTTCACAAACACTTTTAAAATGTTAAAAAAGATCCTGTGTGAAGCTTTACGGTAAAACATGATGAACCCTGAAACAAACTGTTGACACGGCCTCAGCGTCTCCACAAAGAAACCTGTAAATATGACAAACAGCTGGACGGGTGGAGAAAACTGAATTTAAAGCCTTTATTTAATCCAAGAACATTACAAAAACATCAAGAGTTGAACCATATTTATCTTTACGACAATATTTGATCATCTTTAAATTTGATGCCTATTTTTATTTCAGAACATTTAAGAAAAAAACTCTGAAAAATGAAGTGATTTTATTGTTGAATGATGTTCTTTATGTCTTCAGATGTTTAATGTCGTCTTTTTCACGTACTTTGACATGTTTCGGTGGAAAAATTGACAGGAGGGTCACACCTCTGTAACATCAGATGATATGTCGTGTCACATCGACCACCAAGTGGCACTTCTGAGGAAGGCAGAAGTTCCCGCCGAAACATGTCAACGTACGTGAAAAAGACGACGTGTCTGAGATAAAACGATGTGATTCATATTCTAACCAATTATTGTTAAGGTTAAAGGAAGGTGCACAGTCCTCTAGCATCCAAGCAGTATTGGTTTGAAGCCTATTTTAAATGTGATGATGTTTACATTTCACTCTAAAAGGATATTTGCGGTCTTTGGTTCTGAATGTACAGGGGGGTGTGGTTTTTCAGAGAATTCTGTTTTCAGATCTGTTATTATCTCTGCAGGTGAGAGTGGACACACCTGGATTCTGTGAGGCTGTGATTGAAGCTGCAGGTAACAGAGTAAAAGGAGGAGAAACAGTTTGTTGGACTTATGTTTCATTTTTTCCTCTTCTGCAGGAAATCATTCTGCAAATTATTTTATTAATTGACATTTTTGTCTTATTCTGATGTGGCCTAATAAATGTTCTCTGTATTTTTGAGAATTCACATCTTGTTTGAGGTTTTTTTCTTCCACTCACACGACCTACCATCTGAGAATATAACATCATATTAATATTAATTCAAAGATTCATAAAATCTGCACAGAGGCTGATCCGCTCCTGATACTGGACGACTTTAATCTTTAGGCCTCAGCAGTAAAAACGGACGTGACTCTGGAGTGGAAATCACAGCATCGGAAACTCAAACTGATTTTACTTAAAACACCAAACTAAAGATGAAATCATCGAAATGATCCCGACGATTTCTCTGAGCCGGAGCCCAATGAAGAAACACCGTCAACTTCAGACCTTCAGATTTCATCTTCAATCATCTGCCCGCAGAGACGTCTTCTCACCCACTGAAGAAAAATGTCTCTCCATGAAACTAAGGAGACCCTGAAGACTGTAAATGATTTTTAAAAGCCCCCCCTGTGTTCAGAGACGTCTGTGTTTGATTATTGATTATAGGAATCCTCGTCTTATATGAGCTGTTAGCCTGTCTGCGTTTACATGTGTGAGCACGAGGAGAACAAACTCAGATTTAATAAAAACAGCTGTGTGTGTATGTAGTGAACACTGTACCATGTATTCAGTGGAGGTCATAGACTGCAGCAGCTCCTCCTGCAGAGGAGCATCATGGGAGGTGAAGACGTGATTCTCTGAGGGGAGCTGATGCCGGGTCTCTGCAGGGTCTGGTCCAGAGGTTTGGATCTTCTCTGCAGGTTCACAGACAGTCTGCATGTCCTCTGAGTCGGCTCCATAACGGACCGGACAGACGATGTTAGGGTTGACCCACAGCCACGGGTTCGGCTTCACAAACGTGTCTGAAGGACGGAGGAACATCGTGGACTTTAGAGGTGGAACGACAGGTCCTGAACAGCGGGTCTGTTCCCTTCTTCTCTCGGCTCACCTGAAGTTTTGTCGTACCAGGTGAACTCATCTTTCCTCCTGGAGGATCTCGCTGAAGGTCTCTGGACCACGTACTGATCGCTCAGTTTCTCATCTGTCGGTGAAAAATCATCGCAGATCTAATTTTTATAGTTGCATCAAATTAAGAGAATGACTGAAAGAGGAAAAAAAACCGTCACCGTGGTAAAACTGGTCTGAGGTGGTTGCCAGTTTCAGCTCCTTGTCCATGTCCCAGTCTGTCAGCCCCACAGAGCAGTGCAGGTCTGAGAGCCAGGCTTTGGTCTTCAGCTGTAGAGTCATCTCTCTGTTAGTGTGTTTGATCGGTTTGGTTCTGCTCAGTATTCTCAAGCTCTCGGATATTAAAGTGCAGCCGATTCCACAGCTGGAGCTGGACCTCCTGATTGGACTTAATTAGACCTGAAGAGAGTCCAGCCTGTGCTGAACGAGTCTTCACAGGGAGGAGACGAGTCTGAGAAACTGAGAGCTCCAGCAGAATTATTATCAAAGCTGATAAACTCAGATCTACAGAGACAAGGAGCAGATATGGAAGTCAATCTGTGCCATCTGATCTTGAATTTCTAAAGCTGAATTTTTTTTTAATCAAAATCAGACTTTGAATTTTAAAACCATCAAATTTCAAGCTCACATTTTTATTTCTGACACGAACTTTTTTTCACAATGATGAAATAAATTCAGTGTGAAAAAAAAATCTGTCTCTCAAAAATATTTTTTAGTAAAAATTTGACAACAAAAAAACTGTAAAAAAATTTAACATACAAAAACATTTTGTGCCAAATAATTCAGTGTAAAAGAGACCGACTCAACATCTGGGTAACCAGGGAGAAGCAATCGATTCCTGGCCCCATGATCCATCGTCCAGCCAATCAATTAATGCTAGATTGGTCATGTGGCACCGACTCCAGTGGAAGATTGAATCCAATCGATTATTTGACACTTTTTTTTTTAAGTCGCATTTTCACTAAAATTTGTCAGAAATAAAAATGTTGCTTGAAATTTGATGGTTTTTTAACGTCAAAGTCTGATTTTGATGCAAAAAAATTTCAGCTTTAGAAATTCAAGATCAGATGGCACAGATTGACTTCCATAAGAAGACGTGTTTATAGTAGATACTTTTGTAATAAACCCTGAAACAGTCTGTGAGATTAAGAAACAATAATATTAAAACACCAGAGAGGAAAAACTCAAAACCAATCACATTAATTTAAAACACGTTAAGTTACCTGAACTGGATTCCTTCATCCTCAGTAAACGTCAAGATTCAGAGAATCTGAAGAAACCTGGAAAAGATGATTCAGTCTGATCACTGATCAATATTTCAAACAGGCATGTCTCTGTAGTGGAAATCATTTAAACTCACCTGCAGTAAACAGATCGGTCATCCCCGTCCCATAAATAAACACATGATACTGTCTCAACGTTTGTCTTTCACTCAAACACAGAGTTTACATCCATGAACCGTCATCTCACCGGACATCGAGACGAGGTCGGATCATCATCAGGTAAATTACAGAGCGTTCGTTCAGACCAGAGTCAGTGCAGTTCAGTCTGTTTTATTGAGTCACATTTACAGAACACATTTTACACACAGATCCAAACAGCAACGATTCATTTTTACAGCATGAAAAAAACAAACAATAACATAATCATATATACTCATCTTTAAATATCTTTATATACTTTAAACATCAACTCTGTCACTAACGCAGATTCAGACTCATTCCAGAACGTTCATTTAGACTTCACACAGGGACCAGAGGGACCAGAGGGACCAGAGGGACCGGAAACTTCTGTCCAAATCTAACAACCATCTAGTAAAGGTGGAGGGAGGGAGGGGGCGGGGTTAAACACAGCGATGACCAGACATGCCGACAAAAACGAGCACGAAAAACAGAAACAAAATGACGAGTTAGAGAGAGTTTCTACGCTGAGTTTCCTGTCTGAGTTTTACGGCGTTCAGATGATCGATTTATTTTACTGAATCTGGACGATGAGTCCAGAACAGACGCCAGGAATGATCTCAGCAGGACATTTACACGAGCGTCAGGGAGGATGGTGTTCACTAACGTCTGAATCTTCAACAGTCGGGCTGACCGTTAATTTGATTCTTGTGTGTGTGTGTGTGTGTCAGGTCGTCTGGGCGCTCAAATACACACACACACACACATCAGTGAGTTTCATCAGTCTGAGGTAAATCTTTGAAAGTCAAATACGTCCTCAGACCTGGACCGGCCGTCTCTCTCTGAACACGCTCACCATTTAGAGGCTCCAGTTTAACGATCGTGTTTAATGAGGAACTCGAGTGTCTGGAGCTAATTTACACCTACCAGTGAAGAATGACGGGAATTTAGCATCACACCATCTTTAGACTCTTTAACATCCAGAGGGGAAATTCTTTAAGACATAAGACTCGAGGAAATGGAAAAGAGAGAGGAAGAGAGAGAGGAAGAGGAGGTTTAGAAGATAGGAATGTAGTTGTCGATCTTTGCGCGGTGCCGCTGAGCGATGCACTCTGCGATCCACACGATGTTCCTGCACTCCTGCTCCTTCAGCTTGACGTAGGCGTAGAAAACGCTGAAGTGGAACTGGTTGAGGAAGGCCAGTTTGTTCAGCTTCACCTGAGAGTGAGAAGAGGAGGAAGACGAAGGAGACTCATTTACAAAACGACCATAAACTCACCTTCATAACATCTTTATACTCAGGGTTTTCACTTTACGTTTACTCTCTCTCTCTTCTGTCTCCATGGTTACCACATTTTCTGAAGAGCAGACCCTCTAAAGTCGATGATTTTGATTTTCTTAGTTTGATCTATTCACACATGAAGGTAAACTTTAAAGCTCCTGTGAGTAACTTTCAGTCAGCGTCAGTTTCGTCTCCTTCTGTGAAAAAAACCCTCGTCTGTGTTTATCTTGTTTACTCCTGAATCTCATGATTCTCAGTCTGAATTTCAGTTTATTTCACAAACCTCAAAATCTCCACAAAGCAGCTTTAATCTGAACAAACTGCTGAGTTCAAAGTTCATTAGATTTTAACCGGGATCTAAATAATCCTCCTGGTTCTCAGAGTCACGAGGATCCAGGAACTGGACCCTGGTGATCGGTGTGACTCACCTCGTGCTCGAAGAACCGGTCCTCCAGAGTCTTGTCTCCTGGGTTACTGCCGGCGCCCTCAAACAGCAGCTTGTACTCCTGAGGACAGAGAAATGAAGCGAAGGAGTGACATGAGTGAAAATGAACTGTTTCTTCTTACAGCCAGCAGGGGGCGTTAGAGGACGTCTTCAGAGCTGAATCAGCACTAAAAATCCTCGTTTCTCTGAATGACTGATTTATTTTCCAAACTGAATCTTTTCCAGAAACTTCGAGCAGACTCGGACTCCTGCTGAAACTGAGACTCACGGGGTAGAAGTCGGCGACCGCTTTGACCTGCTCGTAATCGTCTGCCCTGGCCAGCTGAGCAAGGCCTTCTGGGTAAAGCTTTCCGCAGTGAGGGAACAGCTTGGCGCGGTCTTCCTTCGACAGCTCTGTGCCGAAGGAGTTGATGGTGATGATGAAGGCTCTCCTGTCGGCTTCAAACTGCAGCAGGAAGAGAGAGAGAGAGAGACGAGGTTCAGGTGAAACACTGAGCTGAGACTCACTTCAGACCCTGACTCACATTAACCCCTTTAAACTGGGACAGCAAGAACGCACTACGACCGACCAAGCCAGGAGCGCGGATACGTCATTTCATAACATTCTGTAGTTTTTCAATCATTTCTGGAGTCGTGGCGAATCAAATCCTCACTCCTGTCTGCCTCTGATCGGCTAATAAAGCTTAACACAGCGGTCAGATTCATGCTCGGATCTCGCTACCTGCTACGTGAGGAAAGTAAACAACGACGGAGGCAGAGAGCAGCTTCAGAGGAGAAACATCCAGCAGTGTGAACAACCTCTTCATATTGAGGTCTTTGTCTCACACTATCGGCGATTTCTGTGAGTGTTACATGAAATGAACACACTGTCAGACAATTATTTATTTATTTATTAGTTTTTAGTTTCTGCTTTTGTACTGTCACTATACTAGGGCAGCAGTTTACCCTTTAACACTTGATTTTTTATATTTACATTTGTGTTGAATCAACACTTTATCATGACTGACACTTGTTTTACAGAAAGTTTGTTATTCTCCAGAGTCTTTACTTTTATTTATTCAGCCGCTTTATTTCATTTGAGTTTGTTTGTTCAAGGTTTTCAAAACTGTGATGAAGGTTCAGAAAAATAAAAGAGAGTTATCTTGAAAGCCACGTGGATAAGCTCTCAAATCCTTTTTTGAATGTTGTTTCTATCTGCTCCAGAGGCTGAGATATCAGCTTTTTGATAAACCTCAACACTTGAGAAAACCTCCGGATCAGAGGAGTGTCTCAGACAGGGTTCAGGTCTTCGCGGGTCTTAAAGGGTTCACTGAGTTGATAAACTCTTTCATCAAACTTCGAGCTCATATCTGTTACAGTCAGTGTCATAAACCAGATTTAGGGTTTTGGCTCTGATGCTGGTTTACAGGCTCATCTTTCCCAAACTTGTCTTGTGTCCAACGATCATGTTTGTTTGTCTCCTCACCTCGTCCTGGGACTACATGAAGGGGAATAACGGCCCCCGTAGGTTTGGGGACTCTGGTTTTCTTGTCTTTATGTTGTTAGTGTGTGTACAGGTATGACACATGCTTCGTTGATATTATTGTGTTCTCACTTTTTCGCATTTTCTGCCTTTCTAGAGAGATAAAAATGTTTTAAGTCTGTCACAGTTAACCTTTTATAACTACCTGTTCCTGTATGGAGAAAAGTACCAAGTTTGCCACCAGGTACCGTCCCTTAAAAAGTTCAATAAAAACTTTAATTAAAAAAGAAAAATAAAGACTGACCTCCAGAATCGGACACATGGTGTCTGCTGTGGTTCCTCCCAGGTTGGAGCAGAACTTGTAGAAAGCTTCCAGGTACGCCTGAAAAATGCCGACAGTGTAAAGATGAGATCTCAGAGTTTGAGTGTTTTTATCATTCAGAGTTTCTTCATTTCTCTCTGTTATTAAAATGTGTTTTCTGTGGATTTTCTTTCTTGTTTTTGGTTCACAGATACTCCACCTTATAAAGTGTGTTACGGATGATCTCGATGTTCATCTCGTCCAAGTCCTGCTCAGATATACAATCCTGGAAGAAAGCAGCTGAAAGAAGAAGAGGAAGAAGAAGAAGAAACGTTACTCTGAGCTCTGGCGCCATCTTCTGTTCAGTGAATACAGGAGGTACAAACCCAGAGGCGTGTCCACCAGGATGGCGTTGTAGAGCTCAGCGGGGGTCTGGGCGATGTTGACCGCCTCCATCTGCTCGAAGCTGCCCAGCGGGTGACACTTGGGCACCAGCTCGGAGATGGCGCGCTGGTGGAGGGTCCCCGTGATGAGCAGGATGACGTTATCGATCATGTAGCTGTACCTGAGGGTCAGAGGGAGGGATGACTCTGTGAGCGGATTTTTCACCTCCAACCTTTTTTGTTTTTTCACGTACAGATGATCGGAAATATCTGACGGAAGTTCAGGATTTTACTCCAGAGAGAAAAACAACAGATTTGTTTTTTTTTTAAAGAGAACAACTTCATGTTTTTATGAGGGTGGATGAGGATGAGGAGTCTTTGGACTGAAAAACACTGATGGGAGAAATCGGAGTGTCTCTTTATGCTCTCGGAAATTACAATCAGCTCTTTTTTTTTCTGTTCCTGAGTGTTCAAAGTCCTCAGCAGATTAATCCCTAATAAAACATCATCAATAATTCCAGCCTTAAAGTTTGTTTTGTGTAACTTTAGCTATTTTTACCGTTGTGTAACATTTTAGATGTATTTTAAAATCTGACTTTCTCGGTTTAATGTTTAAAAAATGATCAGCCGATACTTGAAATTGACCCGTATTTATAATCTAATCTCATCACAGCCTAATAATCTTTGTTTCAAGTATTTATTGATTGATTGATTTCATTTTAATGATCTCATTGTTTCCTGAACTGTGAATATTAGTTTTTTTTTTCAGCTTTTTTCGCTCTCATGGTATTTTGCTGAACTTTCAAACAAACTTTTTTTGCAGACTGATGCAGTGTTTTTTATTTCTGTGCATGTTGGTCTGGATTTACAGCTGAGGACTTTGACATCTCTGACTGTTGTTTTAGTCACATCGATGTTGGTCGTTTGCTTACGTGATGAAGTCCATGAAGCTGGCGAGCGGCTCGTACGATTGGTTCCTCATGTGTCGGAACTCGACCACCATCTTCTCCTTCAGCTTGTCGTCGATAACGGACACGGTGAGAGGAGACGCCTCGTTGGCCAGGAAGCTGCCATAGTCTGTGCTCTGCAGGTGGAGCTTCAGGTCTGTGAGGAGGAGGAGCATAAACACAGAAAGATTCAGCTGACTGAAGACTCGATGACCAACTCTGAAATCCCCCACAGAAGGACCAGATCCCTGTGTTTGAGTCTGTCTCTGTTTCTGATGTCAGGGTTGATGCTTTAAACAGATTCAAGAACCCTGTAAAGAGTTGTTATACGTGTTCATATACAGGGATGAAACTAAAACAGTTCTGACACCATCGTTGGCCTGCAGCGTTATCCAACGACAGTTCTCACAGGCAGAAGTGTGTCTGTGTTTCAACCTGAGAGGAACAGAAACCATCGTAGCGCGCCTGCAGACCACACTACACACTCTACCCACTACACACAGAGCAGAAATGGAGGACACCTGAATGATGAATGATCCTGAATTTAATCAGGAACCAAAGTAGGGAGAGAAGAATGGGAGTGATGTGACTGTGACGGGGGCGCTGGTTAAAAGGCGTGCTGCAGCGGCGAGAGAGAGATGATTGCTTGATACCAACGTATAAGAAATTACAATAATCTAACCTGGAACTGATAAAAGCATGAAGGTGTTAGAACCATTCGTGCATTACTGATAATATGACAGATAATTAATAATTTGTGTTTTTTATCCTGATTAGAATTCAGAGAGACTGAACAGTTGTTTAGTTTTACTTTAAAGTCTAATTGAAGCTGATTACTACTGCAGCTCTCCTATTGGAGGAGACATGTCATGTGAGACCAGCTGTGGGTCTTTGAGAGCACGATAGTTTTTAACCGTGTTTACATCGGGTCTGGATTTCCTCATTAGTATTATTATTATTCGTAAAATCTATCGCAAACTAAAACTAAAGTAAGTTCAAGAAAGGAAAGATCGACGACTTTGGTGTTTATTATGGAAATACATGTCAACTACAGGCTCTGGTTCATGACCTCAGAGGGTCGTCAATCATTAGGCGGAGCTGCACTCACAGATGGTCATTTCAAGATCCTTCCTGCTGAGGAGGAGCCTAACTTTGGTTAAAAGGTGTAACTGAAAAAAGCTCATCTGACCACAGAGTCAATCTGCTGATCGAAGCTCAGACCGGAGGAGCAAAGGAAGACGAATCCCAGAATCTAAGTACACTGTCAGGAAAATCAGGGGAACCAAAAACAATAATTTAGTGATGGACAAAGTCCTTCTTGTATTTCATACAGGTCTACAGTCAGGTCTGCAGGTAAAGGGAGGAGCAAAGTGTGGCAAAAATAAGAGACGAGTTCTGTTTAGTTAGAGGGAAATAAACAAATGATATAAAGAGACGAATATCATATTTTAGTTTTTCATATATTCAGAATAAGCAGCGGAGAAGAAGAGACTGGGCTGCAGTCTCGACCCCGTGGAGGCAGTGGGTGACAGAAGGATGGTGGCAAAGCTGTCATTAATCCTGGACAATGTCTCCCACCTTCTACATGAGTCTGTAAGAGCGTTAGAAAGCTCCTTCAGCGACCGGTGCCGTCACCTGCGATGGATCACAGAGAGACATCACAGGTCCTTCCTCCCCGCTGCTCTCAGACTCTATAACCAGACCAACATCTCCAACAACAATAAAAGAGTAATACTACACCCCTAACTATTTATTAATCGTGTGCAATATCAATATCATCGTCACATCCACACCTGTTTTTGTTGGCACTGATCTTTCTTTCTCTTTTATATTTCTTATTATTATCTTTAATACTCTTTTTCGATGACACTGCTCTTTCTTTTTTTTACCGTCGGTCTTTATCTTGTTTTTGTACCCTTTATGAATGTATATGTTGTGTGTACTGCTGCTGTTAACGACTAAATTTCCCCTCTTAGGGATGAATAAAGAAAAATCTAATCTATAAAAACATATTAGCTTTTTAAAACCACACAGACCTGATTTCTATATGAAATATCTCTATCAACACTTTCCCACCTCATACCCTGTCTTCATGTTTAGTAGGAGTTATTTCCAAATGTACAAATTTACCTTATTTCCCAAACAGTACGGTAAATATTGTTCCTGTAGGACGTGTTATCCAGGTATTACGGTAACCTGAGAGTTTCATATTAAACATTTACAAAATATAACACCAACAGATATACAGCTCATATATTATAAACCATTCAGAGTTATAGACAGTCAGATAGTACAGTTATATAACACATGAGAGTGTTTTTACAGCTCTAAACTCTGAGTCATTATAACCTAAAATAAAGACTTACACTGACAGTTTCTGTGTTTATAACTCTAATAAAACTACATCCGTGAAAACTGTGAAGATTCACTAACAGTTAAAACATCAAATGTGTGACTAAAGAGGGTTTTTTTTAGGGTTAACATTATTTCACTTCCTCTAAAAATTCCCTGATTGATTAATCGATGAAAAAACCCTGTATGCTAATCTGAGCTAGCTAAACAAGCTAGCTCAGCTCATCACGAAAGAGTCGATCTTAACGAGCGAAAATCGATTAACCATCAGATTTTCGGACTCCTTCGTCATATAAATCCTGATTTCTTGAATTCGGCGATAGTAGTAAAACACACAGGATGATAAATCGCGTTAATAATCAGAATAATCGTCGGTGTTTCCGAGTTTACTCCCGTTAGCCTCTGTCAAACAGCATTAGCCGTTAGCATGACCCGGTTCGGACTCACCTTCCAGGGTCTCACACTGGACCAGGTTCAGGTAATCCGCCTGGGACAGAATTCCGGCTTTAAAGCCCCGAACCAGACCCTCCAGGTACCCGTTATCAACGTTGAAGTACAGCTCCGGGAGAGGCATCCTGTCCGCCTGTCAGATCCGTCTGTGCCGCAGGAGGAGAACCGACAACGACCGACCGACCAGTCAGCTGACCGGAACACGTGACCGTCATCTGATCAGTCATGTGCTCATGCGCGTGTGTCCAGAATCGATTAGTACTCTTCCTCTCGAGGTAACTTATCAATCCTGTAAACTGTGAACTATAAATAAACCTTAAATAAAAAACCTGTTTCTATGTGTGTATCAGTGAAAAAACAGGAAGTAAAAATGTAGAGAAAGGTAAAAAAAAAAAAAAAAAAAAAAGAGAGAGAGAGAGAGAGAAAAGAGAAAAAAGAGAAAATGAGAAAAAAAAGAGAGAAAGGAAAAAATGAGAAAAAAAGAAAAAGGGAGGAAATGATAAAAAGAAGAAAAAAGAGAAAAAGTAACTGAAAATATATTTACATGTAAATGAAAAAAACAATCCAGTTTAACACAAAAACTCCTCAACACCAACTATATACCTGCTTTCCTGCTGCTAGTCACATTTTATTCCGTGTTTACATTTGGAAATGGCGTTTGTGTCTGGACACACTTTTAATATTATCTATTATGTAGGATAAAGAGAAATAACCTTTCAGCCTGGTTATTTTTGTGATAATTGGCTGTTTAAATTTGATTTATGAACTGGTTCAAAAATAACTTTAAACACAAAAAAATGAGGTAGAATTAGATGACACATTAGTACCTGGACTATTGTCTGCACTTTAATAGATAAATAAAAGGTAAAATTGTTAAAATTCATTTTATGTTTTCTTTTTTAACCGAAGCTAAAATACTCAATAACTCGTGCAGTAAACAGTCGTTTCACTGTCAGACCTCCTGGGATCTGCAGGGACAGTCCATCAGCTCTAGGTGGTGCTGTTGCTCTATTTAAATTCTGAACTAGTCCAAGAACAAGTACCCAGTTTTTGGACCTTTGACCTTCTGTGTTTGGGTTCATAGTCGTGGTGATGGTGGTTTTTTTATGCAGATGTCTGTCTGGAATAAAAACAGGGTTAGACGTAGAAGAAGAAGCAGCAGCAGCAGCAGCAGCAGCAGCAGCCCCCCAAAAAATACAGCAACACTTTAGAGCGTCTCTTTTAATAAGCTGAACATTTGTAAGATCTTCTGTAATTTAGCAGTTTTCATTCAGGTTCACAACTTCCAGAACTGCAGACACCAGCATCAGAAACATTTATATTCTGTGTCATTCATTTATAAAGTTTGTCCACAGCTACATAAGGAGGCAGGGTTTATGACCTATACTGCAGCCTGTCACCAGAGGGTGCTGTTCTCAGAGTGGCTTCACCCAGAAAGGAGGCAGACGGCGTCTATTCTAGATACAGTCTATGGTTTCAAATAATTGACGCATTAATAATCCAGAAACTGAGGCCACATTTTGGATTATTGTCTTTGATCTGAGTTAGAAATCAAGATTTTTTTAGTTTGTGACCTTCTTAACAAAAACAAGCGTGTAAAAAAAATAGTTTTTTTGCTTTGATGAAAGTCATGAAGTTGTAAAAGAGGGTCCCAAACAGAGGAGCAGACTCAGAGCTAACCTTTCTCACACGCCTACACATAATTACACACAGAGCAGAAGCACATATTTGACACTGGATATTTTAATTATAAGGATGGAGGATGTACTGAACCATAAAAACATGTGTACATACATATTTGTCTCTGTAGACAGATGATCACTTCTAACCTGCTGAGCCAGAATCATCACTGAAGATGAACCTCAGAGGTTTTTCACAGAGCTATGTTTAGAGGATCTCTCTGATCGACACGTTCAAGTGAAGGGAACACGCTGTCCTGTTTCTGATGCTTTGTTTTTTTATCCTCTCTTCGCTCTTCATACTCACCCAAACTTCAAGAATAAATATTGATTAAATATTGATTAACATGAGCTCATGCAGGAGGTTTCTGATGGTCACCATCAGCTGCTCATTCTCACAAAATCCCACAACGCTGCTCTACTGAGACTCTGTATGTAAATATGATTTTATTTCAGATGATTAAGTCAAGAATAAAAATTATACAACTATTTGTTGATTTATTGAAGATAAAACTGAATATTAGCCAAATATGCAGATAATATGAAACTATGAGGGTTTAAAGTTTGTGAAAACAGCTTTAGGAGGAAAGATTTGTGTCGGTCAGATCACTTGATAACAGCTGAGATCTAAAGGAGGGTCAACTTTGGACTGAACATAAGAGAGATCTAACTGCACTTGTGTTTATGGAGCGACTCTGTTCAAAATTGCAGGATTCAAAAAGGATTCAAAAGAGTTCTAGTCTGTATGAGACTAGAACAGACCAGAACTGAGGACCCGGTATTTGCCATAAGAACAAATAAGTAAAAACTTTAAATAAAAACCTAAAGGAATCATAATAAGCAGGTTAAAATATCACACAGCTGAGGTTTGTTTAAAAAAAAAAACAGACGTCTGCCTCCTAAATAAAGTCAAAGATCTATCAGAGGTCCAACTTTCAGCTGCACACGCTCTAAAGGAGCTGTGTCTGTGTAACCGTCGGCACTCTGTGCTGTAATTTATGATGAGACCAGCAGGATTTTTATCAGTGTTTATTTTGTGAAGCAGAATGAAAGGAAACCTTAATAAGTTCACAGCCGTGCAGCCTGCCTCCACTCCTACACAGACAGAAACACAAGACTGCTTCACTAAACGAACAGAAGTTTGCACAAGTGGAAAAAACACAACAAAAACAACACTCAGGACATTACATTAGAGGAAAGAAACTAAAAACTGTTTAATAAACACACCAGGAAAAATAAAAGTACACTTAATATAGATAAATTAAGGGAGAAGTGAGGGGGGGGCAACTCAGATATGAAGGAGAAGAAACCAACAGGAAGAGGGAGGCTGCAGAAAAACATTCACTACATTCACAAAAAGGTCCATAGTCCAACATTAAAACACACGGTATAATTCTGATAATATAAAAATCTACATTTCTGTCACATCTGCAGCCGTGTCCTCTCCAGTGTTAGTTCTTATGTTCTCGATCAATCTCAGCACTCGCTGTTTGATCAAACGTTTGGAGTTAAATATGAAATCTAAAACCCTCCCTCGGTGTATTCAGATATTCTGGATGTTATGTGTGTGACGCCTCGGTTTATCTACACGACCTTGAACACCACAGCACCTAGATGTCACCTGTATGTTCTCAGATCTGCACACATGAACCAGATGCGGTCCCACAGCATTCCCGAGCCTCTCTCAGAACATTTCAGTCATTACGTCTCCATCATGAAAAGTTTTTTAAATGTCAATTTAAACTCTTGGTTCAGCTTTTGTGCCCTCAGCGCTTTGCTGTCAGTGGAAGTCTTCAGCAGTGACAGTGATGATGCTGAACATCCTGTTTGAAATACTTCAGACCTGCAGACTCTGTTTGTGCTCCAGCAGAGTCACCTGTGAGACGAGTCACTTCATCATGTCGATTCATTGCTCTGCAAGTTTCAGCGAAAGGGGGAAACCCGCTTTAGCGCTGATTTATCTCATATAAGAAATATGAGATCATGTTTTTCACTGGAGGAGCTGAGCGTCTTTGACTTCTGCTGCTCCTCCAACACAGCTGCTCAACAGTCCATATCTATGAATTATTTTTCTTCCACACTGACATGCACAAACTGATGGAATTTTTTTTTAGATATTCATAAACTTTTGCAGAGCAGTAATGAGGATTGCATTGACACTCTCTGTTAGGTATAAACTCTCCTCTGAGCTCCAATTAGAAGTTTGAGGCAGAAACAGCCGAAGATCCTGTCTGCAGAAGCTGCTCCCCATCTCTACAGTTTCTCTGTGTTTTTTTTTTGTTGGTCTTTTCTTCCACAGCCTTCTCTTTTGTTTTAGGAATATTTTCATGATTTACCAGGAGTTAAGTTTTATTGTTTTGCAGCCATGGTTTAGTTTTACCCCATTATAGTGAGCTTTTAGGATTCAGCTCATAAGTTAGGGCCGAACTACACGAATGCGGATATATTTCAAACCGCACATATTTATGTCCGATTAGTCATCCCTACCACACCAAAACGGGAGTTTGGAGCACTCAAACCGGATAAATCTGAATCCGGAAAAACAAGCGGAGAAATAAAAAAATATCCGTATCCCGTATCCTTAGTGGATTCGTGTGGTCGGACTTTTACGGATCGATGACGTCAAATCGCAGCTCGCGCATGCGAATTAAGAAGAAAAACAACAACAACAACGATGGCGGACAGACAGGGTATTCTTTAAGTTTGTTTCGCCGTTTTGGGGCTAATTTCAGCCTTGCAAGTGAACCTTGTTTTATACAATTACATCCACTAGTCAGCCAGCTCACAGAGACGTCTGCGGCGGCCAATACTTTTATTGGTCACATGGTCCGTCACATGGACCCGACGCACTAGCGTAGCTTCCGCAAACAATGCATGACGCATCACGCTGTTACGATTCATCTGCCAATCAGGTAGCTTTGTTCCTGAATTTTTTTAAGCGGCACCAGATAGGAGTGAGTTTGAAGGCTACGTGTGGACGCAGATATTTTTGAGAAATAACACGTGTGGGCAGAAACATTTATTTAGACGGGAGTACAAAAATATCCTGATAAATAAATATCTATATACCTGTAGTTCGGGCCTTAGATCCCTCTTGGTCTGTAACTTTTGTCCTCCACCTCTCCGACCTCAGAACAGACGTCACTTCAAGAACCTTTTCATTTAAGGCTGCAGAGTAAAACGATGATCTGAAAGACAAACCCAGAAGACTGCGAAGACCTGTGTGTCTCCATGATGACGACTTACAGTCAGGAAAATCAAGAGTTCTCGATTCCTGAACATCAGAACAATGTGGAAAAGTCCAGTTTCTTATCGGTTAAATTGGTCCTGAAAAGAGTTCTGATAACTGACTCTGAACACCTGAGAAGAGCGCAGACTCTGTCATCCAGAAAAACTAGTCTGTTTAATTTGACAGAGACAGAACGCACAACCTAAACACTGACATTTTCTCTGAACACATACCTCAGCAGCTTAAATGTCACCAGCAGGTTTCAGATTTTTATAATTTCCAGCTTTAAGAACTCGAACATGAAACTGAAGCAGATGAGAAAGAGCTGGAGCAGATGAACTTTCTCTGAATAACGTTGGCAGCGTTACTCTGTGGTACTTTAACGAAGAGAAATACACAAGTCTTTACTTTAGAAGTGAGGCCTAAAGCTAATTTTATTTCCTTTTCTAAACGAAACACAGCTTTGCTTTGAGAGTTTGATTGAAAAAAAGAGTTTTCTCCTCTGGTATTTGTAGAAAACGAGGAAAGTCTGTGTTATTTAACTTGTCAAATGTGTCTGAATCTCTTTTCTGTAATTCTTCTGCATCATAAAGGGTTTGGGTCACATTAGGATGTAGTTGTCATATTTTGTGAATATATTTTAAGAGTGAAGTTGTGATTTTGTTGGAAGGAAGCTGTGATTAAAGATGACAGATGATCTATAGGTGTAATAACACAGGTATAATAACAGGACAGCCTCAGAGGAGCAGGAATGTGGATCAGCTTGTGAAGTTAAACTCAACAGATCAGGAGAAACAGCGATTACATGAACCTGCACAAGCGGTTCGACTGCTTTTCTCCAGGATTGACTCTTTTTTTAATCTCTCCATATTGGTTCCCAAAGACTGAGTGTTGACTTACTTATAAAACTTTTATCATATCAAATAATAACAAACACTCCTACACATAAAAACTGCTGCCCTTCTTAGACACTCTGTTTTCTGATTAAACTGGATCTGCTCAAGTATGGATGTGCAGATTCCTCCACAACTTCAATATAAAGAGATTTCTGAACAGGATCAAAACAACACGCCACGTTAATCTCACGCAAACCGAGTACTTTTGTGGATGACAGCGCATGACATAAGAGATCGGACACACCCCGTGAGCAGCCCATAAAAAGAGAGGCGCTGAGCACCTGCAGCATCTTCCCTCCGACTGCAGCTCCGACAGGTAAACCCACTCTTCTTCTTCTTCTTCTTCTTCTTCTTCTTCTTCTTCTTCTTCTTCTTCTTCTTCTTCTCTTTGTAATGTTCTGTCTGTCTGTCACTTTGCTGAATGTGCTGCTGCTGCTGCTGATCTTGGCCTAGAAAGACATTTTTAAACCACAACGAGGCTTTCCTGAACAGATTAGAAATAAATTTAAGGTGAGTCTTCACAGGCGGCTTATTCTTTATCAGCCAAGGACTTCATATCTTCTGTTTTTGACCAGGTTCAGCTGCAGAGGACTAGGAACATGGCTCCAGTCTGCCTTCTCTTTCTCATACTCTCAATGAGTACAGCTTCCTTGGTAAGTTTGACTTTTATTATGTTTCCACTCCAGCAGACAAAGCGGCAGAGATAAACCTTCTAAAAACGTTATTTCATGAATGAGTTTATGTCGAGGACACTTTAGTCTTAGCCCAGACTAAACCACAGAAAATGTTGAAATGAGGAAAAATATCATTTCAATAGTGTATTGTGTTTGTTTGTCTTACAGGGTGCACCTTATGTGAGCAATAAAGACAAAGATAATGGTTCACCAAATGGAAGATTCAGAGGTGCAGACTATGAAAGAGTCAGGGGACCTTATGAAAACCACGATAACGGTGAACCTTATGAGAAAGACAAAGAAGATTATGACAAAGATCAAGATCCTCCATATGAGGAAGACAAAGGTGCATTTTATGAGAGATTCAAGGACGCACGTTATGAAAAATATGGTAGTGCATCCAGTGATAAAGATAAAGGCGCACCTTATGAGAAGGACAAAGAAGAAGATTATGACAGAGACAAAAAAGCAGCATATATGAAAGATAAAGGTGCGCTTTATGAGAAAAAGGCCCTGTATGAAAAAACAAAAGGAGAATTCTGGGAAAAATCCAAAAGTTCAACTGATGACAAAGATGAAGAATCAGCTTTTGACAAAAGTGAGTTTGAAGCACTTTTTATAAAAAAGGGAGAAACTGATGAAAAGGATAAAGAGGCGTTTTATGAGAAAATCAAAAAAGAAACAGGCAAGGGGGATCTCAGTGGAAAGGACAAAGTTGTTATAGATATTAAAGACAAAGTTGTCCCGGATAAGAAAGACAAAGTTGTCCCAGATGAGAAAGACAAAGGTGTACCTCATGAGAAAGACAAGGGGGATCCCAGTGGAAAGGACAAAGTTGTTATAGATATTAAAGACAAAATTTTCCCAGATGAAAAAGACAAAGGTACAGCCATTGAAAAAGGCAAGGAAAATCCAGATGAGAAAGACAAAGGTCTACCTCATGAGAAAGACAAGGGGGATCCAAATGAAAAGGACAAAGTTATTAAGGATTTGAAAGACAAAGTTGTCCCAGATAAGAAAGACAAAGTTGTACCTAAAGACAAAGTTATTAAGGATATGAAAGACAAAATTGTCCCAGATGAGAAAGACAAAGTAGTACCTGATAAAAAAGACAAAGTTGTACCTAAAGACAAAGTTATTAAGGACATGAAAGACAAAATTATCCCAGATGAGAAAGACAAAATTTTTCCAGATGAGAAAGACAAAGTTGTACCTAAAGACAAAGTGATTAAGGATATGAAAGAAAAAATTGTCCCAGATGAGAAAGACAAAGTTGTCCCTGATGAGAAAGACAAAATTGTCCCAGATGAGAAAGACAAAGTTTTCCCAGATGAGAAAGACAAAGTTGTCCCAGATGAGAAAGACAAAATTTTCCCAGATGAGAAAGACAAAATTTTCCCAGATGAGAAAGACAAAGTTGTCCCTGATGAGAAAGACAAAGTTGTACCTAAAGACAAAGTTATTAAGGATATGAAAGACAAAATTGTCCCAGATGAGAAAGACAAAGTAGTACCTGATGAAAAAGACAAAGTTGTACCTAAAGACAAAGTTATTAAGGACATGAAAGACAAAATTATCCCAGATGAGAAAGACAAAATTTTTCCAGATGAGAAAGACAAAGTTGTACCTAAAGACAAAGTGATTAAGGATATGAAAGAAAAAATTGATCCAGATGAGAAAGACAAAGTTGTCCCTGATGAGAAAGACAAAATTGTCCCAGATGAGAAAGACAAAGTTTTCCCAGATGAGAAAGACAAAGTTGTCCCAGATGAGAAAGACAAAATTTTCCCAGATGAGAAAGACAAAATTTTCCCAGATGAGAAAGACAAAGTTGTCCCAGATGAGAAAGACAAAATTGTCCCAGATGAGAAAGACAAAGTTGTCCCAGATGAGAAAGACAAAATTGTCCCAGATGAGAAAGACCAAATTGTCCCAGATGAGAAAGACAAAATTTTTCCAGATGAGAAAGACAAAGTTGTCCCAGATGAGAAAGACAAAATTTTTCCAGATGAGAAAGACAAAGTTGTCCCAGATGAGAAAGACAAAATTGTCCCAGATGAGAAAGACAAAATTTTCCCAGATGAGAAAGACAAAGTTGTACCTGATGAGAAAGACAAAGTTGTCCCAGATGAGAAAGACAAAATTGTCCCAGATGAGAAAGACAAAATTGTACCTGATAAGAAAGGCAAAGTTGTACCTAAAGACAAAGTTATTAAGGATATGAAAGACAAAATTTTCCCAGATGAGAAAGACAAAATTTTTCCAGATGAGAAAGACAAAGTTGTCCCAGATGAGAAAGACAAAGTTTTTCCAGATGAGAAAGACAAAATTTTTCCAGATGAGAAAGACAAAATTGTCCCAGATGAGAAAGACAAAGTTTTTCCAGATGAGAAAGACAAAATTTTTCCAGATGAGAAAGACAAAGTTATCCCAGATGAGAAAGACAAAATTGTCCCAGATGAGAAAGACAAAATTTTTCCAGATAAGAAGGACAAAGTTGTCCCAGATGAGAAAGACAAAATTGTCCCAGATGAGAAAGACAAAATTTTCCCAGATGAGAAAGACAAAGTTGTACCTGATGAGAAAGACAAAGTTGTCCCAGATGAGAAAGACAAAATTGTCCCAGATGAGAAAGACAAAGTTGTACCTAAAGACAAAGGCAAGGG
The DNA here is from genome assembly GCA_962446985.1 of Xyrichtys novacula. Lineage (NCBI taxonomy): Eukaryota > Metazoa > Chordata > Actinopteri > Labriformes > Labridae > Xyrichtys > Xyrichtys novacula. Next base: position 38,992,370 of record OY660864.1, on the reverse strand, counting down.
GGATCCCAGTGAAAAGGACAAGGTTATAAAGGATATGAAAGACAACATTTTTCCAGATGAGAAAGACAAAATTGTCCCAGATGAGAAAGACAAAGTTGTCCCAGATGAGAAAGACAAAATTGTCCCAGATGAGAAAGACAAAGTTGTCCCAGATGAGAAAGACAAAATTTTTCCAGATGAGAAAGACAAAATTTTTCCAGATGAGAAAGACAAAGTTGTCCCAGATGAGAAAGACAAAATTGTCCCAGATGAGAAAGACAAAGTTGTCCCAGATGAGAAAGACAAAATTTTTCCAGATGAGAAAGACAAAATTTTTCCAGATGAGAAAGACAAAGTTGTCCCAGATAAGAAAGACAAAGTTCTACCTAAAGACAAAGTTATTAAGGATATGAAAGACAAAGTTGTCCCTGATGAAAAAGACAAAGTTGTACCTAAAGACAAAGTTATTAAGGATATGAAAGACAAAGTTGTCCCAGATGAGAAAGACAAAGTTGTCCCAGATGAGAAAGACAAAGTTGTCCCCGATGAGAAAGACAAAGGTGTATCTGATGAGAAAGACAAGGAAGATTCCATTGAGAAGGACAACGGTACAAATGATGAGAAAGATGAAACTGGAGCAGGTGGAAAAAAAGATAAAATTCCACCCTCTAAGAAAAAGGGCAAAATTTGGAAGGGTAAACGTCGTCCTTATTGGAAATCTAAAGTTAAACCTTATTGGAAATCCAAAGTTAAACCTTATTGGAAATCCAAAGTTAAACCTTATTGGAAATCCAAAGTTAAACCTTATTGGAAATCTAAAGTTAAACCTTATTGGAAATCCAAAGTTGCATCTTACTGGAAAACCAAAGGAGTCCTCTCTGACAAAGCAAAAGGTTCAACCAAAGAGAGAGGCAAACGTGGAATCAATGAGAAAGCAGGTGAGTAAAATCATGAAACATTTCCTAAATACAGGGATGGACATATCACTTTTTGTTGTTGTCCTTCCATCATTTACATCTTTTTAATTGTTAGTAATTTTGAAGTGGCATTGCTGGTTCATGTTTTGAATTGTCGACATTCTTGGTTTCTTTGCAGGCTTCGTCCGCGATGTCTCTGAAATTATTGCAAAAGCTAATAACCGCATACGTAAGTCACAAATTTAGGAATCTTTTAAAGAGTGTTTTTTACTGTTTTCTCAGATCTTAGAGGTTAAAAAACATAAAACAACTTAAAAATAAGAATCGTATTTGTAATGCTCTGAACATAATGGTACATGTCCACCTAATATGACCATCTCAAGTTTTCTGGTTTAAAGATCCACATTTCTGTGTATTTTTTTAAGGGAGAAGACTGAAGCATGGGGACATTAGGCCAAACTACCTCAGAAACGCAGACCCCTGCACAGCTAAAGGATGCATGTGGCCTAAAAGTGGAAACTACGTGATAGTTCCTGTCATCATCTCCCCCGACTACAGTAAGATTCAGAGACCGCTGACCTTTCCAAAGTGATCTGCCAACTGTGTTTGGTCTCAGTTTGAAGATGTGTGTCATGTCCACCGTCGGTGCAAAAAGAGATGGAAAATTCTTATATAACCTCCTCAGCTGCCTGTCTCTGATGTTGCAGCGTATGAAGAGGCCCTCACCATCATCAGAAGCCTCGTGACCTTCCATGAAACCACCTGCATCCGCTTTGTGTGGAGGAACCGGAGGCATAGAAGTTTCCTCTACTTCTACCCTGGAACAGGGTAGGCAAACACACACACACACACACACACACACACACACACACGTGAAAAAACATGTTGCGGTCAATAAGTGACCTTTTTGGGCTCCTTCTAAAATGTAGTGAAATATTATAAAATCGACTCCATATGACGTTTTGTCCAAAAGCTCGATGTTAGGAGATGATGAAGTTCTGAGACCTTCTTTAGATGTACTGACATGACCCCCTTTTTAGGCTCCATCCTGCTAGTTTTCTATCAAAGGGTTCAGCCTCTACAGAGAGCTGGAGGAAGCAGGAAGAGTAAAAGAAAGAAGAGTTGGAGACAGCAGGGCACGCCTTCAACGCACTGGAGTTATTTAGAGACACCGTCACAGTCCCTCTCTCTCTCTGTCTCAGGTGTTGGTCGAGCCTGGGCCGTCAGCCGTATGGACAGGCCGTCTCCTTGAGCACAAGAGGGTGTTTGTATTTACCCATAGTGCAGCACGAGGTCCTCCACGCTCTGGGCTTTCACCACGAACACGTCCGGTCCGACAGGGACAAATACGTCTCCATTCTCACTGAAAATATCATTCCAGGTCAGTTCTCATGAAAAGTCTTCTCACAGCTCTGGTTCCATAAGTTATAGACTGATGAGTTTATAATATCTGACTGCAGAAAAGGATCGTTAGACAAACACAGACGATCAAGATCTGCAAGGATGGACCTATCACAACGATTACGAGTTCATACTTAGCTTTCCCAGAGCTCACTATGACCGAGTTATGTCCATCAGCCCTCCACCCCAAACGACACAGAATACTGAAGGAATCCAATTTTTGGACAGACTGAGATTTTGAACTACTGATGACACTGAAGTCCACCTGAATATTTGTGCTCATGCTTTGCTAGAGAAGAGGTCATTTTGACCAGGAGGTGGCGCTAAATGAAAAGTCAGGGATAACAAGATGTTTGAAGAAAAGTCAAGAAAAGTCTTCACTAAAGTCCTTGACTGTCAGAAGCATTAAACACGAGTACATATGGTTAAAATTTAGAGTGTTGAGTCTTTGGGAAGTATCTTGTTTATAGGAACTTTTTGGCTTCGTAGGGCTTAACCTTAAATATCGAACTGTGTTCTTCTGGGTTTATTTAAGGACTAAGAGTCTTATAAAGGCTTCTTGGTTCAAGACACTGTAAAACCTTCATTTACATCTTTTGCAGGAAAATTATCTGTTGAAATAACTTCAGAAATAAGGAGGTAAATATTTCAGCCGTATTTTCTGTTCTGTGCAGGATATGAAATTAACTTTGACAAAGTGCCGACTAACAACTTGGGAACTCCGTACGACTACCGATCAGTCATGCACTACAACAAGTAAGTGTTCATGTTCGCGTCAAACTTTTCCTTTTTTCTGTTTCTGTTTCTTCATGGTGGAAAAAAACACTTAAAATCCCAGAGAGTAACTTCACTGAGGAAATGTTCACTTTGTGTTTGCACCTTCGATAAATCAAAACTCCTTTGTAGAAACGAAAATGTGCCAAAGATTTATATAAAATCCTCAACTAATAACATTTACCTAATCTTCAGGGTTAAAAAAACAACAGTGACTTAAATTCTGAGTTTCATAACACTCAGTAACTCCCTCATTTATCCAGAAATGAAGATTTATAGAGAACTTATTCTCATTAGGTATCATTTCTATGACTTTCAGAGGGACCTCTATTTACATTTCAGCCCATTTTAAGAAACCTGTCTAACAATTCAACATGTGGTTGAATAAGAAATATGTAAATTATTTATTATTTCATATACCTAACACATTTGAACACGATTAGAAGTTTTATTAAAGTGCTTTAGTTCTTCATCAGGAGCTGCTGTGTTTGAGTTTGTTCTTGTCCTCTTTGAGGTACGCCTTCTCCAAAAACGGAGAGCCGACCGTGGTGGCCACAAAGAATCCGAACACGCTGTTAGGATGGGCCGATCAGATGAGCAAATATGACATTGAACGCGTCAACCGGCTTTACAAATGCTGTGAGTTAGAATCTAAAACACCTCAAATACCATCAACTCACTGAGTACTGAGCGGAAGGAACAAAAGAGGTTAAAACTGTATTTATCAGTCATTTTTATTTAACTCTAATAATCCCTGCCTCTCTCTCTCTCTCTCTCTTTATAGAAACAGCTGATTGATGAATATCAGAGAGAATGACACTCTTGGTACTTTGTGAAAACCTGTTGAAGGACGCGGGGCTGCAAAGAAGAACCTGCTGTAAACACTTTCATGGATGTCTGTCCACCGTCTGTTTGTGTGTTTGCTGAAAACGTCCTTGACAAATACATGTCATACTTTGAAAAACCTGAATAAAGAGTCAAAGAGAACGACAGAAAAGCCGAGAAAAAGATAAAATATCATGGTCATATACTTTCGTATCATTATAAAAAGAAAAATTTATTAAAAATCTATTTTAAAGCATTAAAGAGGCACGACTGAAACAGCTGTAGGGGGGGTTTGAAGCTGCAGTGTCATGTAATGAACAGCAGGGGGCGCTGACAGGAGGAGATGATGCTGCAGTTACTGTAAACACAAATAACAACACGACAAGGAGAGACTGAGATTGTATCATGTAGACGGAGGGAAGTGTGTTTGATGATGAAGTGATCCTCCACCTTTTACGGATCTACGTTCAGGACTGGGGGTCTGCTGTGTCTCTGCGGGTGGTGGTGGTGGTGGTGGTGGTGAAGGTGGCGTTTCTGTTTTATCTGTTTTACATCCCTGATTGGAGAAGAAATAAATAACCAGAGTGTCTTTTTTTGTCTAACGTTTCTGCTTCTGTTGGCTTTGGCGCCCCCTGTGAGGAGGGCAGAAGGTCATTTTGGAATCAACATCTCGCCACACGTTACACACAGTGACACGGTTTTTCTTGGCAGCTTCACATTGATAATCTTCACTGCATTAATAAACCACTTTCCAAACTCTGCTTGGTTTTTTGGTTGGAATACTTTATTTTAGTCATCAGCACACATGCAGACACGTGAAGAGCCACGATCCTGGACGCCACCGCACCAACAAATGAACTCTGCGGGGTCTGTGTACCTGAACCGTAATCTGAACGGAGAATCAAAGCCGGTGAAAATGAAGTGAGAACCGCTGTAATACAAAGAGACTCGTTCATTTGATCACGTCGACCTCCAATAAAACTTGAATTTCCAGTTTGACAGCAGTTAACAGAGTTACCACCGTCACTGGAAACTCATTTTCTAACTAATCTGAACTTCCTTATGGCAGGTTTGAGAGCCAAAGAAACCCAACGAAACACTTTCCTGATAACTCCTGTGCTGTTAATCACTGTGAGAAGATAAAAGCTCATTTTACAACCTGTATTGTGTTTAATGTATCCGTGAAGCTGACGGCTTGTTGACGCTCCTCTGGGTCGTTTTGTTCATTTTTACAGGTGAAGGTTGGGAATAAAATGTTTATTAAAAAAAAACAATGTGGGTCCACATGAGCAGGTTTTTCTGGCTCTGTTTTCCTCCTTTACTTCAGAGGAAGCCAAAAGAACAAGAACGATGGGCATGTTTAAGAGGTTTCAGATCGGCCTTTAAGTACCCATATCTACAGAGTCGTCGTTAAGCTCTGTAAACCAGATTTAAGTCATTTTCCGAACAGAAAAGTACTGAGTTACAGCTGCATAGCCAAGGACTTGGGTCCAAACAGAGTGAAGTTCACTTCAGACCGCCATGATGCCATCGAATCACACCAGAACCGAGAGAGGAGAGGTGGAAAAAAGAAACTTTTAGACAAACAAGTGAAGCATTTCAAAATCCTCAGAAAAAGGACGTCACGAGAACAACGTGATGAGATTAACACCACAGTGACGAACAGTGCAACCGTGTCTTTGAGAACATTCACCAACTCGGAGAAGAAGGCAAAGAAACCATTACTGAAAGAAAAGAAATCGACTGAAACGCCTGAAATGGACAAAGGAAGATCAGTGTGAAGTGTTGAGGACTGACGAGTCCAAGTTTGAAGAGTTAGGAAACAGACGAAGAGAGCATGTTTGACGGAGGAGGAGAGGAAACGATATAAAAACAGGGTGTGTCCCGTCAACAGGCGAACACGTAGGTGGAAGTGTCATGATGTGGGGTGTCATTTCAGCCTTCGTGAAAATTGAAGGTTTCCTGAAGAAGAAAGTACAACAACATTGTGGGGAGACCATGTGGGAGTCGTCTTACTGGGTCTGGATTTATTACCCATGATGACAACGACCCCAAACACTCTCTGGACTTCTGTCAGAACTTCCTGTGACCAAAGGAATCTGCTGGAACTCTGAAAATGATGAACTATTGGCATCGGACCTCAACCTCAGTGAGGTCCTCAAAATAAACGGGACAAACTGAACATTCAGAGGAAAGTGTGTCGGCTTTAACTGCAGGAGGTCTAAACCAGAGAGAGGTGCTGCTCCAGCTCGACCCGGATAAAAACATCTGCTTATTTCAGGAACATTAGGACAAAGATCCGTGTTTCCAGACCTGTCTGATCAGATTTGAAGTGTCCCACTTTCCCCACTAATGCTCTCGTTTTTTGCCCTGATTATTTATCAGTGTATGAAGGAGTTAAAGTCGAACTTAGATCAAGTTATTTCCTCCAACTCATTTCTGGTAAAACTAATCAGGAGCCCATTCTTCCATCTCTGCTGGCTTGATAAGGAGCTACTCATTAACCATCAGCCTATTACAGTCAAACACTTGACCTCTTAAAAACGTGACTCCACACTGTAAATACTTCAGGACTGTAATTTCTAAGGAACGGGGTCGTCAGTGTTTACTCAAGAATAAAATCCTCATCGTGATAAAAACCTTTTATTTTTAAATCTCTGTTACAAAGTGCTTTACAAGAAACGAAAGAGAAAAAAGCTTAAATATTGATTTAAAGGGATCAGCCTGCTCCTGTTATAAAAACCACTGACGTATTTGAACATAAATCATTTCATTCCAGGTCAAATAAAACCGGGTGAAGCTCTCTGATAAAAGACTTAAACGAGTTTCTTCACCTTCTTTACATCTGGTCCACTTCCTTAATTACAGGCAGATTAATCTGTTAATCTGGGTCAGAGTCAAATCTTCATCTAAGTTTATATTTTATGTTGTTTTTAAGCTTTACATCTTTCTCATTGTAAAGCTTTTACTTTAGGAAAGGTCAATGATTGAAGCTTTTTAAACCCTGGACTTGGTTTTATGTTGACCTGTGAAGATGAACTTGATCAGCAGTGATAAAAAGTTAAAATCAACTTAAACTGTTATGTTTATTTGATTAAACTGCATTTATTAGAGAAGTTTATGAAGAAACGTGTCACTCTATCTGACCCCGTCCTCCTCTGCTGTCTTTAAAATACATCATCACATTAAACATCACAGATTGGTCTAAAATTAAAATATGAGGGTTTTTTAATTTTTATTGATGCACTCGAGTTTATGAAGAAACAAAAGTTCTCTTAATGATTAAACGACCCTGTTAGCCATAAAAATTATCAGAGGATGCCGTGAAACTATCCCGGCTTTGTTTTCCTGCAGTAAAGACATAAACAAAGTGTCTGACTGATGTCTGAGCGATGTTGGTGAAGGTTCAGACACGCCCTGAGAGCCGCCGTCTATAAAGAGCGAGGAGCTGAACACCTGCAGCATCCAGCATCAGCCTGCAGTGTCCACAGAAACTCTCCAGAGACTCACGTTTGACCAGAGAAGACCTTCAGCATGACTCCAGTCTTCATCCTCCTCCTCCTCCTCGTCTCTCTGAGCGCCGCCCCGTCTGTAAGTCTGACTCTTTTAACTCTATTTCAAACATCACCGATCATCATATTTGTCCAAATGTTGCTCACAGATTCTGCATTTTTTTTAGTGGGTTTTTTAGAGATTAAATACAATTAAAAAGGGGAAACTCTACAATCTCACTTACTCTTCAATTCTGAATAAAAATATCTGCATCATTCTGGAGAGAGGCAGAAAATTCTGTGAGGTTAGAGTGAAATAATATTTAATACGCTGGTATGTGTCTATCTGCAGCGGGCGAATGATGAACTCAGTGTTGCACTCAAAGAGGAAGTCAATGACAAACCTGAACTCAATGAAGTACTGGAAAACCAACTCGGTGATGAGGTAAAAGAAGAAGTCGGTGGTGAGGTTCAAGAAGAATTCAAAGATGAGGTCGATAACCAGCTCGATGACAAACTTGGTGATGAGGTTCAAGATGAGGTTAAAGAAGAACTTGATAACCAACTCGGAGATGAAGTTAAAGAAGAACTCGGAGATGAGGTTCAAGAAGAACTCGGTGATGAGGTTAAAGAAGAACTCGGTGATGAAGTTCAAGAAGAACTCGGTGATGAGGTTCAAGAAGAACTCGGTGATGAGGTTCAAGAAGAACTCGGTGATGAGGTTAAAGAAGAACTTGATAACCAACTCGGAGATGAAGTTAAAGAAGAACTCGGTGATGAAGTTAAAGAAGAACTCGGTGATGAGGTAAAAGAAGAAGTCGGTGGTGAGGTTCAAGAAGAACTCGGTGGTGAGGTTCAAGAAGAACTCAAAGATGAGGTCGATGACCAGCTCGATGACAAACTTGGTGATGAAGTTCAAGATGAGGTTAAAGAAGAACTTGATAACCAACTCGGAGATGAAGTTCAAGAAGAACTCGGTGGTGAGGTTCAAGAAGAACTCAGTGATGAGGTTCAGGAAGAACTCAAAGATGAGGTCGATAACCAGTTCGATGACAAACTTGGTGATGAAGTTCAAGAAGAACTTGATAACCAACTCGGAGATGAAGTTAAAGAAGAACTCGGTGGTGAGGTTCAAGAAGAACTCGGTGGTGAGGTTCAAGAAGAACTTGGTGATGAGGTTCAAGAAGAGCTCAAAGATGAGGTCGATAACCAGTTCGATGACAAACTCGACGATGAGTTTCTGGGTGAATTCGATAACCAACTGGAGGGGGAATTCGTTGATGACCTCCTGGGAGGTGAGTGTTTCTGTGGAAACCTCCTCGTGTTTTTCAATGAAAGTTTTTCTAATCAGTAAATCAGCTGGTTCTGGTTCCTGAGACCCGGTTTCCTCTGTTTGCTTCTCCAGATGTCTCTGAAGTCATTGAAAACGTAAACACCGGCAGTAAGTCAGCTTTAGATCTCTTCGACTTTAAACACCAGCACGTATAAAACTAGACGCCCTTGTTTGAAAAATGTCACGTTGTTGTTTTTCGTTCTTCTTCTGCAGATCCCAAACTGGTTCACGGAGACATTTTGCCCAATTTGAGGAGGAATGCGGTCCCCTGTACGGCGTACGGCTGCATGTGGCCCAAAACTGGAAGAACCGTCTACATACCCATCGTTATCTCGTCCTCGTACAGTAAGTCTGAGTGACCTTTGACCCCTGAGAGTCTGACCTCGTGCACAAACTCGTCATATCCTCTGCTGATACATATGTGTAGAATAAAAACGGGATTATCTGAAGTTAAGATAAAGAAAGTGTTCTGGTTCTGATGGTTCTGATACGGGTCAGTTAATGATCTCTTCATCACACGTGCTCACCTGTATCAGATACCTGTCTGACTCACACTCTTCTTAAAGCAACAGCGTCTGTGCAGAATGAGGTCAAACACACATGAGACCGAAAACTCATAATGAGCATTAATATAACAATAATATAATCCAGGACCTGAACATTTATTCTCAATTTGATATTTACAAACCATTTTTTAATCTATTTAAACTTTTCTTTAACTTCACACAAATGTATTCAAACTTTATCCTCACATATAAACTTGAATCAAGAGTATTTAATGAACTTTAAATGATGATTCTTCATTTATTCCAAAAATTCAACTTTCACTTCTTTTCTTAAACCTTCTTCTGATAAGAGATTTAGACTTTTCCTCTTTAAGGAGCCAAACCAGGAGTTAAAAAGGTGTAAAGCAGGTCTTATCCACTAGATGTCACTCTTAGGCTTAATTCATGCCGATGTAGAAACTTACATTACAAATAATAAAGTTTTGATTCTACACATTCACATTTTCACCAACATAGTCGAACTCTGGAGTAGGATACACAGACCTGACAAATATAAACTGAGATTTTAATTGTTTAAATTTTATTCCTTATAAAAAAAAAAACTAAAAACAAATTTTTAAAGAAATATTTTCCCAAGTTTTGACTGATCCTTTTCCAACATTAAACCTCTTTATTTCTTTTGAGACTAGGCTGTTTAATAGGGCTGGAAATGTGGGAAAGAACAAGAAGCTTTTGACCAACTTTGAGCAGTTTTAGATTAAATTAATGTCTTTATTCCTTAGTATTAAACTTAAATTAATGTTCAAATATAATCAAACTGTCGGTCACCTTATCCTGACTTTAACTACAAAAGTCTGAGAGCTAATAAAACTTCATTGATTAATTTTGGACTTTGATTCCTGATATTCTGATTTTTTACAACTTTCATCCCAAATGTAGAATTCAAGTAAACACAAACTTTGCAGAGACGAGCTAAAAAGAGGCGACAACACGGTAATAACCTGATACAGCAAAATCAAGAAGAGCAGGTCAAAGTGTTGAATCATCGAACGGTTCCAAACTTTCATTTCCTACATTTAAATCTGAATAATTATTCTCAGTTATGAAGAATTACATTTGAGCTTTAATTTACGATATTCAACTTTATTCTCGTTTCTGCTCGACTTCCTTTTTGTGTGATTTGAATTTAATGAATTAAAGGGAAACGACAGACACAGTTTCACATCAGGATTAAAAGGCGAGGGTCTGAAGTGAGAGAGAAGGATCAGGAGAGCTGAAAATCTGAGCGGCTGTTCGACTTTTAGGGTGAAAACTTCTGTTTCTTTTTCTGTGCAGCAACTCAGGAACGAAACGCCATCATTCAAGGGATAGTGAGCTTCCACAAAAGCACCTGCATCCGCTTTTTCTGGAGACGCCCTTCAGACCGGGATTACCTCTTCTTCTTCTCTGGAAACGGGTAGGAACACAAACACACACAAAAAAACACACACTTTTTGTTTGTGCATGATGTGTTTAAAGTGTGATGATAACAGACCACCTGTGTGTGTTTCAGGTGTTACTCTTACCTGGGCCGTCAGGGCGGGGCTCAGAGGATCTCCCTGAGGAGAGTCGGTTGTTTGTCTCTGAGCACCGTGCAGCACGAGATCCTCCACGCTCTGGGTTTCCACCACGAACAAGTCCGCTCAGACAGAGACAGTTTCGTCCAAATCCTGGCCCACAACATTCAGCCAGGTATCCTCCAAAAACCCCAAACCGCTTTGTTTCTCAGCTCTGTTCATGGTTTCGATTGTTGTCATGGAAACCGGTGATCGACCAGGCGATGACTCTGTGTTGATACAGTGACTTATCCTCTGGCATCTCTCAATCTAAATCCAGAGATCCTCTTTTCCTCTATTCAGGATTCAGTAATCCAGATCCCTGTCCTGGTTTCTCTAGAAAATAACTGGATTGAGGAAAAGACAATATATGTTTAATGCCTTTTTAAAAGTACAGCCAAAGTGGATGCAGCTCAATCAGATGTAAATGATTAAGTGTAAACATCGAAAAGAGTCTTCATGAATAAACAAATAAATAAAAATACAAAAATAAACTTAAAAATAAACACAAAGAAGAGGATAGATAAATGAGATAAACCTGATCTAAAGACAGACTTTTAAAGAGGATCAGATCTGAACTTCACTATGAAAAATACATTTAAAATGTTTTTTTGTTTGTTTCTTAAAAGTTTGTTTTAATTATTTTAAACTTTAAGAAAAAAAGTTAAATACAATATTTATCAGCCCCGAGGACAAATCCAGCTTCTGGTGTTTCTGCATCTCAAATATGAGCTCTTTGGGGTAGAGACTCATCAGTCTTGGACCAACGATCATAGTTGGACTGAATATCCAGAATCTTCACCCACACTAACATCGAAGGAGAGAAAACGCTTTCTACATTTTTTTAATCCAACTTTGAACTAAAGGAGGAGAATCTAGAAGGATAATTCTCTGACCTCTAAAAAGTGACTCATGATCAGGAGTGATAGGACTGAGTACTCCAAAGGTCCGGTCTCAAAGGGTTCTTGGTTAATTTCAAAGGTTCTGCAGGTTAATTTATTATTTGTCTTTCATAACCGGGTGTTAAAATATTGACTGAAAATAGTTCAACTTTTTTTTCTGTTCCCTGCAGGAAAAGAACATAACTTTGCACGAGTGGCCACTAACAACTTGGGAACTCCATACGACTACCAATCAGTCATGCACTACAGCAAGTGAGTGTTTCTGAGTGTGTCAGTCTTATTCCAACACATCCTTCAGTTTGTCCTCATGTTGGAAACAAAAACTACAAATCCCAAAGACTAAACTGAGAAAACCATCTACTTTGTGTTTTTTTGCACGAATCAGAACCCTCCTCCGTAGAAGTAAAGATGTCCCTTTTGTCCTGATTGTTCACTAAGTGTTGTTTGTGTCGTCTCTCAGGTACGCCTTCTCAAGAAATGGTCAGCCAACCATAGTGGCGAGGGGAAACCCCAACATAGTGTTAGGAAGGGCGAGCGCCATGAGCAGAAACGACATCCTTCGTGTCAACAGACTTTATTGCTGTGAGTCAAACTGACATGAACCCAAAACACTGAAAATATGACCTCTGATTCAGGACGGAGGAAAATAAATCTGTTTGTTCATTTTCTTAATCTCTCTTTTTTTACAGGACCAGCAAATCAGTGAATGAGCAGAAAAATGAAACTTCAGATCTGCAGAAGATTTCTACAAAGTAACACGGTCTTAAATATCAAACATTGAAATTCACCTTTTTATAACCAGTTTCCACCTTTACTCGCTGCCTTGCTCCTGTTTGCATGCTGTCTTATTAAGGATCTGCTCATATTGTGCAAAAATATCCGGTTTTAGTTCAGTGATATAAACAACTACTGTGCACGCATTCAACATCTGTGTAAATTCAGACACTCTCTGTCATGTTTTTAAAGGTAGAACTTTTTATTCTTAAATGAACTTTTGATTTTGGATGGTTGTTCATAGTTTAGTGGGAAAATATATTTGTGATAGCAGAATTTGGAAATGCAAAGATAAAATGTAATGCAAACTTTTAAAAGGAAAGCGTTAAAGTGAATGATGAAATCCAGAAAATATAAAATATTAAAAATGGCTAATCTATAAAGCACTTTTAAAAAGCTGTTAAAACAGAGTATTAAAAATGTAAATGAGGAGGAAGTGAAAAACAGGTAAAAATAATGAGATAAGTTATAAAAGGTCAGTTTTAAAATACAAGTACAAAAGTTAAAGTGTGGAGTATGATTTTAAAAAGCTCTTATTTTAAGTGTAAAAAAACAAACAAAAAGTTTAAAATTGTGATTTTTTTCATTTGGCATTTTTGATCGTTTTCTCTCAGTTTGCTCGTTTTCCTCTGCTTTAGTGGTTTTTAACTTTAATCATGAGTATGGGGGTTTGGAGCTGCAGTGTCATCTTATGAACAATAGGGGGAGCTGACAGCAAACTGCAGTAAAAAAAGAGATTGTGGTTTTGTGAAGATCTGTTGGAGAATTTCATGGATTTTTCTCACAGAAGTGTCAGATGTTGTTCGTCTCTTTATGTTGATCGGCTCGTCTTTGTCTTAATATTCTGTACTTTTGATGAAAAACTCTGTTTTTCCTTTTTCACTCTGCGGATCTGAATGGTATTTACAAACAGGAGGAATCAGCTGTTGTTGTTTTCTGGCGGTGGTGGTGGTTGGGGATTTCTTCCTGTTTTTTATTTTTTTTTGTCTGTTGTACATAAATAACTAAAAATAAATATATATGTTTATGTTCCTCAAAGCCTGTCCTCGTCATTTTTACAGTACATTACTGTATTTCTTGGCTGTTTTACAGTAGTTTCATGTTGCTTGTATCATTATCTCAAACTCTGCCACTTCTGATCCACCTTGTTTTGACCCGTGCATGTCTGTACATGTGCAGAGCCACAATCCTGGGCGTCACCCCCCATGGAGTCACGCAGCCTTGTTTAGTCTGTACACCCCTCCTCCTGGAATCTTACCTATAGATTTTGTAATATGCTTCCGTCTCTCTTTACAAACAGTTGAATCAAAAGTTCAGATTTTTTCATTGGAAGTTCTCACTGTTTGATGATATTAATACTGAAAACACGAATCTAGAGCATCAACAGCTCGCCTGGAAAAAATATGTTTAAATCTTTAAGAAAAACTGAGAAATACCTTTAAAATCTCAAAGTGTCACAAACAGTAAATGACATTTTTATTTGACATGATAAACTCAAACTAGTACCAAATTTCCACTGCATCCGAAACATCGCAGCTGATCATTTCCATTCAAGTTAATCTGTCAATTTCCACAGGCTCCTTTCCGGCCCCTCGTGGTTCAGTGGGCTTCGTCTCCGATCGCCAGGGTTCTATTTAGCGTGCCATAAAAATACAGCACAGATTAACCCGTGCTGGAAAGGAAGTCGGGCACAGACACAAAATAAAACATCCGGCTTCTTTTCAAAATAAAACACTCCGTGTTTCAGGCGGATCGTATTTCACACCATGCAGACGTGGTTACTTTTTAGATAAAGATAAATATTGCACCTCCCCATGGTCGATTCCCAATTTCCAGTAAAGCGTCTGATCTACTGGTCTGGACAGTTTGGATTTCCTTCGCTGGAAGGACACAACCAATTGCTTGTATGGTCATATGGCTGTCTTTACAGAGACAACTCATTATCACGTGCGATTGCATACGAATTCCTGGGCGCTTGTGAGTCCTTGCAATTCCCGCTGTCCGGAATTTGCCACTAAATTCGCCTCACAAACGCATCCAGTGGGACTTAGTTGACGGCAAAAAATCACCGCCATTCCGCAGCGGTGCGGTTCCACATGCAGTAGAAATTTGGGGTAAGAGTAATAAGAATCTGGAGCATTTTATCTACATATCGGCAGAATTTCACAGAACACCTGATGGTCACTGTGTCTCTTTAGCCTGCCTCAGTCATTAGGAGTACAAGTGTGATACACTGAAGAGTGACCAACTACTGATGGGAACCTTTACTGGCATTTTGAAGATCAACAGTGGTCCGAGGTTCAAACCCTGAGGGACTCCACTTTTTTAATGTTGTTCAGACACAAAATCTACTAAGACTAAAACAGATTATAACGAGCATGAATCACATCACACAATACAGTCAAATCACAGCTTTTTGCAGTTAAGAATATCCACTCACTAAATGGTCTTTATCTACCAAACTAAGACCTGTACAGTGACCTAGTTTAAGGTGAGATACTTCCTCTGTGTACCTGAACTCTTATGAATCATGAGCTCCAAATGTCAGTTTTAAGTCCTCCGCTCTGACGTCTGCAGAGCTGCTGAGCCTCTTCAGTCTCATTTTATCCTCATTTCAACACACTCAGAGACCTTGAGGTAATAACAATAACAACATGAGTGAAGAAACAGTCCACAGCTGCATATTTCTGACACAGAAACTCACCTGAACGTCTGTCTGCTGGACTTATGTAAGAGTTAGAAGAACGAGTTTCCTGCTAAGTGAGTTTGTTCATCCGAGGTGAGCGTCTTCAGCGTTCGGACTTACACTGACTTAACTGATGACAAAATCTGAACAGTAGCTCTTTAGGATTGTTGTTTTAGGATTGTTACAGACAGAGAGTGAGATCATGAATGGAGACTTATGTAACCCAAAGTTACGTGGACTAGTTTAACAGAAGAAGACAAAACTCCAGGTTTAGAGTAAGGGGTACAGGGATGGTTAATGTGAGAGTTTATTAATGTAAGACAGTCCTTAAAGTGTGATGTTAATTTTAATATGGGTTAAAATGGATAAAAACAACAACAACAATAAAACTAACTCAGTCAAAACAAACCGCAGCTCGATCTCATAGGTTTAAAAACACAAAACTTAAACTTTGGAGGATTTTAGTCTTTGACTGTCAAACCTCTTTTTTGGTCATCTGCTTCTTTCAAATTTGTTTTTAAAGTTCTTTTATTTTCTAATTAAGTTTAACATGAATGCCTTTTCATTTTATGGCCCATATTTTTAACACTGGCTGTATTTGAGACCATCTACAGCATTTTACTGTCAAATGCAGTTTGCAGTAAATACTGTGTACTGCCTTGGACAGTAGTTTGCAGTGTAACTGTCAGTCAGCTGTAATTGTGTCGTAGATGGTTTCTGGTACACAGACGTAAATCATACCCCGGTCAGTTAAGAACAACGCTACATGACCGTTGTGTTGACCACTGTTTTGTAAAACTAAATATAATGTAAAATTGTTGTTATAAAATCCAATCATGTCAAATATAATTAAGAATTCACTGTAAGTTTAATAATTATAGTTAAAAATGTTCAAATCCATTAAATGAAAAAATGCACTCCTTTTTTTTAATTTAATGTAAGACAAAAATTAAAAACCTTTAAAGAAACTCACAGAAAAAAAAATGTACAAAGAACTTTTTTTTTTAATTTTTTTTAATTTTTTAGAGGAACAGTATTTGAACATCTGTAATGCATTTGTTTATTCGCCCAATTTTGCAATATCATAATGTCCCTATTATCTATTTATTTGTTTTTGTTTTTGTTTTTTTTTCCTTTTTCTTTGTAATGTTTGTTTGTTGTTGTTTTTGTCCTTTGCTCTCACATCAAGTGTTTCTGAATAGCTTTAAAAAAAAACCTCTCTTCACTGTAAATCATGACTGTTTGTGTTTCTGGAGAACAGCTCGGTCATCGTTTGTCTGCTGAGACATTTGAACAGATCTCATATATTTTCTGAGGACCAAGTTTCACTCAGAGTAAAGAAAAAAACTGTTTTACCCTCGATGTCTCGCATATGTGGAATTCGCTCCAGGAACCAGGAACAGGACCAGATTGTTCCCCTTTATACTATTTCATGTTTACAGAGTCTGTATTTATTCTTTTATTTTCCTGGAGATGATTTGATCCCTCTGGCTCACTCCTACAGTTTCCCCTTTAAATAATGTTCACCTTTAAAAATGCAGATTAAAGAAAGGCGGGGCAGTTTCAGGTTTAAAGTCGACTCTGTAGAAATACCTTGACCTTTTAGTCTGACGCTCCTGTTTTCTGTCGTGGGTCATGACCAGTCTTCGCCTCTCTCTTCAGGCTGTTTCACAACCTCCTCACAGAAGCTTTAACCGACACTTTACTCAGAAATGAGAGTTTCCTGGTGTCCACTTAATCCCTTTTTGTCCCTGAGTGAACAATGAGTCTTGTCACTTAAAAATGACTCACTCACTCACCTTTTGTTCTTCTGTGTGCAGACAGACCCAGAGCTGACTGATGACAGGTGTCTGCGAAGACAGAAAGATTTTCACTTTGGGTAAAAATAGCCTTGACCCCGAGAGGAGGAGAGGAGCAGGTTTGTGAAACCCTCTGAGTGATCACACTGAACTTCAACTGCATTCATCAGATTAAAAATCCTACATCCATAATCCCTTTTAATCCCATTTTATACTTTCAGTTCAGGGTATGACTAAAAGGAAAGATATCGCCTCTAAAAAGACTGAAGGGTATTTAAACAGGTATGTGTGTGATGTGACGTCCCTGTCTCAAAGTGTTAGCATCATTACAAAAAGTGTAACTTTGGTGTCCTGATGCTGTTTGACTCTCAGCTTCTCCTGCAAAGATTTCCTCCCAAACAGTGGAAAATTTTACTGTACTTTACTTTTTTTTTCTCCTTTTTTGTGATTTTGTTTTAAATCACTCCAGCCCGGTCCCGATTTCCTACCGAGCTGGATGCCTCACACTTCATATCTCACTTAAAGGGGTGTTTTCACGGGGCAGGGGTTAAACAAAGAAAAAAGGACCTAAATGCAGAACTAAGGATTTATTTCAGCAAAAGTAAAAAAAGTAAAAGTCCAAATAAAACTTACTCTCAAAATGTCCAACTGACAGATCCAAAGGAAAGAACACGAGGAGCAAAATCTGAACAAACAAAAAGGCACTGGGGAGACTAAATGGGGATCCAAACATACACCGGCACACACAGACCAACAAACCCACACAATGAACGAACCAGGACGGAGACTGTATACACTCTGGGAAATGAGCAACAGGTGAGGCAGACAGACACAGGTGAAACTCATTAATGAAGGTGTAGGTTTGCACGATATATCGTTTGAGCATCGTCATCGCGATGTATGTGTGCGCGATAGTCACATTGAATTAACTGGTCTAATTTCAACGGTAGCCGACTGAGATACACTGCATGTGACTCTGCATGTGCTGTGCAGCGATCCACCAATCACATTCGTTCTTTACTCAGTTGCCAATCAGACTATCCTGCCAGCCGTCAATCAAAATCAGAGAGGAGGAAACCACGCCCCTGCACATGGCCGGCACATGGAGTGAGTCGCTACCGTGTTGTTCCGAGAAACGCGTGTCCGCCGAGAATTACGTTAGGAACATTACTCATCGCTGTTTATCCCCAAAATTAAGAACTGTATGGGTTTGAAATAGTACATTTCCGTGGACCGCTTTTCTATAAGCGGTGCGCGTTTTGCCAGGTGCATGCAATCCTCGATGGGCATGTGTTTCTCAGCACAACATCGATAACAACAACAACGATAACAAAATGAGAAAGAATGGAGAAAACCACCGAAGATGGATACTTGTTGGTAGAAAGAAAAGCAACGTCACTTACCTTTGAAGATCAATGCTTGTTGACAAAAAGAACAGCAACGTCACTTATCTGGAATAATTTCGGTTACGAGAAGGATGACGTCACCAAACACCTGTTCTGTGTCGGCAGTGCCTTACTTCTGTTTCCACAATAAAAGCTAAAAAGATCTCTAAGACAGACAGAAGCCATTCTACTAACATTCACAAAAAAGAGGGAAGATCAGAGCAGGTTAACTGTCCTCAAGATTTCAGCAGAAACTCAGATTCAGGTCATCTGGAGAAAATTCCTCTATTTTTTAATATCGCAATATATATATATGTCACATTTTTAACTACGTCTGAAATTGCAAACCAAATCCTGCTCTCTAACTGATAAAAACACATAAACTAGCAATGATTGAGTCCAAAGATGTTGTAAATACATATACTTTAGTGAAACAGTACACAAACATTTATGACAGTTGTAAAGTATTCAATGAAACTTTAGCGCAACTTTAAAGATTTTTGAATTTTGGCAAATTGTGAAAAAAGTTGTGGAAGAATTGTTTTCTAAAAAACTGTCATAAAAAACTTTAAGAGAATAAAGTTCCAAAATTATGTTATCATGATATGAGAAGAAAATAATTTCGTCAAGCCTCATTTTGCTGTTTTGAAGGAGGAAACAACACGTCTCAGTTTTCTACTCAGTCTTTTCAGAGTCCTGATACTTCCTTTACTCTTAAATTTCACCCACTTTGTGACGTCTGTACCCACCAAATCCAGTTATCACAGACACATCCCACAACAAATGTCTCTGCCTCCAACAAAAGCATCAACAAACATTCTGAAATATATATTATGGTTAATCTAAGATTACTGTATTTCTTTGTTTTTCTTATTCAATCCCACTATTACAGACTTGTTTCACATTAATACTTTAAAGGTAATTGGCTGTATACTGTCATCTATCTGTCTCTTTTTTTAATTACAGATTGTCTCTACTGTCTCTATTTTTATTTGTTATATAACATTAATTTAGGAGCTGTAAACTAAGATTATATTCAGACAACAGTCCTATAGGGTATGGGAATAAGGTAATAAATTCATCTTCACCTCTGTCATCATTCTGTGATGCAGTTTTTCTGAACAATGGGTGATATTTCTGCCTTTAGGTGGAATAACCCCTTAAAAATGCATGTCACTGTGAAGTCACCTTCCTGGAAAATATCCCTCAGCGCAAAAATTTCTGTTAAGCAACTGGACATAAGCAAGGTGTTTGAGTGATGACAGGGATGTTGGTGAAGGTTCAGACACACCCTGAGAGCCGCCGTCTATAAAGAGCGAGGAGCTGAACACCTGCAGCATCCAGCATCAGGAACTCGACCAGAGAAGACCTTCAACATGACTCCAGTCTTCTTCATCCTCCTCTTCTTCGTCTCTCTGAGCGCCGTCCCATCAGTAAGTCTGACTCTGCTCCTGTGCATTACGGTCTTATTTTTAGTTGCACTGGTTTAAGTTGCACACTAAACTTTGTTGTGCTGGTTAAAATATTTCCTTTAACATGCTACAGCAGCTCAAAACTGTCTTTAAGTCGGTCATAATGCATTTAGATGTTTATTTTAATGAGTTTAATAAGCCTTTAAGAAGCAGAACCGCCACAATCTCAGCGATTCTGTAACTAGAATTAATTAAAAAAGAAACTGTGTCACTGATAAAGATGGGAAACAAGAAAAAAAAACATGTTTTTTAATGTGTATTTTTGTACCTTTGTATTGCAGTGGGCAGCTGATGATAATGAACTTCTGAATGGTGAGTTTTTATGATTATTTTTAACCTTAATTTAGCCCTCCAAAATCATTGAAGTTTTCCTCATTTACTATGATGTCAAGATACAGATTTGACATTAAACAGGCGTGGAAGGGATGAACTGTAAATGTGGAATTTCCCCTTCTGGGACTAATAAAGGAGTATATTATCTTAAGTTGAAAAAAAAAGTAATAATTTAACACAGTTTGAAACAACAGGATAATGGTCTGTCATTAACATCTCCAAATGTCAATTTTGAGACTTAGAATAACTTAAATAATAACTACACATTTTTGGAGCGTCATAGCTAAAAGCACATTTTCCAAATTCAGAGAAAACGTGTGTAACTTGAAGCATTAGAAAGTCAGTGGAGTGAGTTTAGTCATGTCCAGAGTTTAAGTTCAGCAGAGATGTCATGTTTGCAGGTGAGCGTCCAATCAGGGACTGATGTATTAAAAGTGTTGATTCTGTGTCTGTGATGAGTGTTACAGGGATCTCCTATTACACTCATGGTGTGACACCCTTTAAGTCCAAAATCAGAATTAAAGCATCTTTTCTGTCCAAATATATTACATTTCTGACTTTTTTCCTTTTTTTTCTTGTTTATTGTAGAGGTTTCCTCAGATGTCTCCCAGACCATCGAAAAAGCAAACGCAGGCACAAGTAAGATAAAAACTGAGCAAAGCAGGGCCTGGTGAATCACACCAAAGATTTATGGATGTTGTTATGTTGTTACTATAGATTCATAAAAGTGTGTTGGGTATCGGTTTCTCTGTAGAGACCAAACTGATCCATGGCGACATCTTACCAAGTCTGGGCAGGAATGCAGACCGCTGCACAGACGGCGCCTGCCTGTGGCCTAAAAGTGGAAAATACGTCTACGTACCTGTCGATATCTCACGCCAATACAGTAAGTCTGAGCGACCTTTGACCCTTAATAATACATCAAGAAGCGGAGACATAGGTTTGTTAATTGATTGACAGCTAATAAAAGTTGTAATAGCATGAATAATGGGATAAATTAAACTTTAAAGACAGTTTGAAGCAAATTTATGTTAGAAACATAAATAGAAATTCAGGATGAAGTTTAATTTTCTGAATAATGATCCAAAAAAAAATCTGTAAATTGTAAAATATGTGGATGCAAGTGTAAAAAATTTGATTATAAAGAATCCATAAAGTTGAGATTTAGATTAAGATTGATATCAGTTGATTGATTGATTGATTTGCGGAAAGAAGAGTTACCTTCAGAGTGAAAACGTCTCCTCTGTCTCCTTCCTGTGTGTCTGCGGCAGACAACGAAGAGAAGAACATCATCATCAACAGCCTGGTGAGCTTCCACAGAAGCACCTGCATCCGCTTCGTCTGGAGACGCCGCCAACATCGTAACTACATCTACTTCTATTCTGATAACGGGTACGAGCACACACACCAACACACAAACACACCAACACACCAACACACCAACGAACCAACTCACCAACTCACCAACTCACCAACTCACCAACACACCAACACACCAACTCACCAACACACAAACACACCAACACACCAACACACCAACACACCAACGAACCAACTCACCAACTCACCAACACACCAACACACAAACACACCAACACACCAACGAACCAACACACCAACGAACCAACACACCAACACACCAACAAACCAACACACCAACTCATCAACGAACCAACTCACCAACTCACCAACTCACCAACTCACCAACACACCAACTCACCAACACACCAACTCACCAACACACCAACACACCAACTCACCAACACACCAACACACCAACTCACCAACACACCAACATACCAACACACCAACACACCAACTCACCAACTCACCAACACACCAACACACCAACTCACCAACACACCAACACACCAACACACCAACTCACCAACACACCAACTCACCAACTCACCAACACACCAACTCACCAACACACCAACACACCAACTCACCAACACACCAACACACCAACTCACCAACACACCAACACACCAACACACCAACTCACCAACACACCAACACACCAACTCACCAACACACCAACTGACCAACTCACCAACACACCAACTCACCAACTCACCAACACACCAACAAACCAACACACCAACACACCAACTCACCAACTCACCAACACACCAACGAACCAACGAACCAACTCACCTTCTTCTTCTGTATTTTGTGGTTCAATGATGAAATATCCACCTGAAGAAGTGCAGCAGCGTTTTTTGAAGCATGGTGTCACTGTGTGTGTTTCAGGTGTTTCTCCTACGTGGGCCGTCAGAACCGTGGACAGCCGATCTCCCTCAGTCAAAGGGGATGTTTGTACTTGGACACAGTTCAGCACGAGGTCCTCCACGCTCTGGGTTTCCACCACGAGCAAGTCCGCTCAGACAGAGATGAGCACGTCACTATCCTCACCCAGAACATCCAGCCAGGTGGGGTCATCAGCGGTGGTTTCTCATTGGCTGGATCGTTGGCGTAAATCAGCCGAAGCCTCAGAGTAAGTCTGTGATGAAGGATAATCCAGTTGAAGATGTTTTTCTGCTTTCTCTTCTTGCAGGTACAGAATCAAACTTCAGGAAGGAGCAGACGAAGAACCTGGGAACTCCGTACGACTTCAACTCTGTCATGCATTACAGCAAGTAAGTGTTTGTGTTCATGTCCATCGACTGACATCCCAAAGTCAAAGTCAGAGTTAACACTGGGACTAAAACTGTTGTTTGTTTCTTCCCCCAGTTACGCTTTCTCCAAAAACGGTCGGCCAACCATCGTGGCAAAAAAGAACCCCAACCTTGAGTTTGGACGCGCCCCAAGGATGAGCCAAAACGATATCGACCGAGTCAACAAGCTTTACCGATGCTTCGAGTAAATATTCACAAACTCTCTGTCACTAAGTTTCTCGTATTTTAACGCTTGTTATTCGACTTAAATCTCTCTCTAGGATCTTTATCTGATTTTAAACTTTAACTTTATGGATTCTTTGTAATTTAACTGAGTGGTTTTTACCTACAAAATCAAACAGCTTTTAATTCAATAGTATTGTAGAACTTAAACCTGTTAAAACATGAAGTCATAAACTCCAGGTTTTTCTTTGTCAGGAGCCCACTGAAGTTTAATTCTTCCTTATTTATCTCTTCTTTCCTTTAGTACATGTATATTTTTAACACCATGTCTTTGTATCCATTACTGCCATGATGTGGAACTATTATTTAAAAATGAAAATAAAAAAAAATCAATTAATCAACAAAAGTGTGATTGTACTTCTTTACCAAAAGGTGACAGTATAACTCTACCAATGTAACTGGGATGTTCAGCACATGTTACCTCTCACACTGGCATGGCCTCCATGAAGCTACTGGGAGGAGTTTAAACTGGTGGGTTCCTCTTTGGGACCCTCAAAGCTAATATGAGCACCAGAAACAAGAACTGTTCATTTCTATGGGGTACTTCTCAGACTGAGACTCTGAAAGGGGGCAGGTGTCAGATGAGACTTTAAGGTGTTGTAGTCCGGATCTGAGGAAGTTCCAGTTTTTAGGAGAAATCTTGAATGTAAACTCGACCCCTCCGAACCAGTTTTCCCCTCAGCTCCTCCCCTCCCTCTCTTAAGCCCCGCCCACAAACAGACGCTCCTGCTCGCTCGTATCGTTCCAATTAAATTCAGATATAATGCAGATAAATACTTCAGATCATTACAAATGGGGCCCAGTCAAGGTGAAAGTCAAAAGCATTGGTGCTACTGTAGATGCCAACAGACTACCAGCAAACACAATGTTTGCAGGACTTCTACAACGAGGATAAAGTGACATAGTCCAGGACCCGAGGGAGGACAGTTTAGCGATGGCGCTACAACACGCTACAGCAGGTCCGTTTGACAAGAAACACTTCTGTTACAGACACTTGTCTTACTTTGTTAAAGCGGTTTACCTGTCCAGCAGAAAGGTTACAGGGTCACCAAGATCCCCAAGCGTCCCCCATGGTTTATGTTGACCCGGCTTTTTAGCTCTTGTCCGGTCTACCTCCGTTTTAAGCGCCCGTTATTCCTCCAGAGTCTCCGGTATTTACTTTGTTTTCTTGCTTGTGTCGGCAGTCGTGGCCAAAGGAGGATTCAGACAATTTTCCGAACTTTCTGGTTGGTTTCTACTGTCCGATATTGTAGCACGCTAACTTTGTTTGGGCTCCTGAACGACACGGGGGAGCAGCGTCTGCCTCACAACCAATCAGGTTAGAGGAGGTGGAGAACGGCTTTGTTTACAGTCAGAAAGAGCGGACCGCTCAAAAATGTTCAAATGTTGACGACACAGACATAAGAGAACACAGAGATATCGATATATTACCAAATGTCATCAATAACTAATTGATTTTTTGTAAATACACCAGAAAATAAAAAGATGCTTCTTGAATGAAATCCTGTCCACTCCACCTTTAAGGAGCTGTGGTCAAACTACAGAGCTCAGTGAGACGAGGGACTCGGGATGGAGAGTGACTCTGGATGAAGCCTTACATGAGCCGCTGGTCTCGTCTGACTCAGTCCTGTTCTCGCTGAGTTCAACTCATGATTGGTTTGTGGGCTCTCTAAACTCCTGGACATGGACTCACTTTTGGAAAAACTCTAAATGGAGCAAATACTCAGCATGTGGGTCAGACTTTCTCCAGATTTGTCAGATGCAGAGTAGAAGTTGATCTGGTCCAGCAGGGGTTAATAGCTCGGCTTTGGTGCCGGTACTCCAGTTAGTTTCCTAACAAAGGGGCAGAGCCGACCAACAACCCCTACACTTCAGAGGACCGTATACAACCACACAGAGCTGTACCTTTAACCTCACTCTTTCACTGTAAGTGGACCACTCAGAGTTGACCTGTGTGCTCAGGCAAAAATTTAACAGACTTGTGGGAGATGAAGGTTTTGATCTCACCCAGATTCAAGAACCAAGTGTTGGATCTCCTACAGTGTTCAGCACTTTATAAATCAAATGTTAAAAACATGTGGTGGTTGAACAAAAACAGTCGAGCTGATTGGCTGAATCCAGCTCTTGAGTAAATGCATTTCAGTCACATGTTCCTCCTGCTCCAACAGCAGGTTTGATTCCAGCATCACACCTCCTCACACCTCCACCTGCAGGTTAAACAGGACTGTGACGAACCGGCGTCACACTTTCACACCACCGAGTCAGCTCTGTCTATTTCAGGCAGTTTTCATTAGAGACAGAGGTTTCTCTACCCGGATACAAAACCATTTATCCAGCATGAAAACGCTTTAGACTGAACTCTTATATTATTTTTATCTATGTGCTATTTCTAATAATTCTAATTCTAATAATTTTGAGAACATTAAAACACATCGGCCATTTGTCTTCATAGACGATAAACAGAAAAACAGGACAGGAAACAAACCAAGGTGCTTTATTTTGATATCTAATTTAGACTCTGAAACACTTATCCTGTTTCTGGTTTTGGAACGAAAAAGAAAATCATTATTCTTTTGTTTCTGGTTCACAAATGAATCGAATTATCTGATGAGAAAACAAGCAGATTTAACTTGTGGGAATTTTCAGAATAAAAGTGCAGATGATAAGAAAATTATGCTTCATATCAGGAAAAAATAATAATCAGGAAAATCCACATCAGCTGCGTTTAAGACCGTTTTTGTTATCTTAAGTTTACTCGACATCACTTCACGGTAAAAAGGGAAAACAATGATCCTGTTTCTGGTTTTCAAACAGAAAGAAACTCTGATTGTTTTATTTCATTTCCAAAATCCTAAAGAGAAATATCACAGATGTAACAGGACCGAGGACCCAAATCAGAATTTGAATGGTCCGACTTC
Organism: Xyrichtys novacula; assembly: GCA_962446985.1. Lineage (NCBI taxonomy): Eukaryota > Metazoa > Chordata > Actinopteri > Labriformes > Labridae > Xyrichtys > Xyrichtys novacula. The sequence continues at coordinate 38,966,377 of OY660864.1, read as the reverse complement.
CCGGCTGTAAAAGACGGTCCAAACAGACAGATGAGTGCAGAGAGTCTGAGCAGACAGGAGGTCCAAACCCAGCAGAGAGCAGAAATGAGGGGAAAGAACAGATGGCTGAACATAAGCACACAGTGAGAGGAAGGACGAGAGCCGCAGAGGTTACACGCTCAAGACTGATGATACGGGCCTGTCAGCAGGGGGTCTGCTGGACAGGTCTGGAGAGTTACTCAGATTTATACCTGAACTGAATACTCAACTCTGATTGGCTGAAGAGTGAAAGTGTCTAAAGCTGCTGTGAGGGATAAACGAAGGTCACTTCAAGTCCAAACTCAAACGAGTCCAACAAGAGTCCAACCTCCTAATGGTCGCTACCTTTGTGCAAAACCATGATAAGAACAGGAAACAGTTAAGAGTGGAACCTCCCACCGTTGACGGATAGATTGAAATTGTTTATGAGATGAGATCTGGACCAAAAGGACGGAGTATATGAAACCAATCAGATCTGATTTTATTGGACATCACCTGTGCTTCATGTAACCTCCAATTTCCACTGATCCTGAGACTTCTGCAGTAAAAAGGAGCTCATGTTGGTTTTTCAGAAACTTCAAACTGTCTCGTATTTTGCTAACCTTTATGACAGAGTCTATCTCGGTTATCTGAGTTTTAGCATAACAACTCTGGAGCAGTACCTCCAATTTCCTTTGTGTCTGGGACGGCTACTAAAAGGTCGTATCCTCCGATCGTAGCTGATCGTAACCATTCAAGTTAACGTGTCAATTTACACCGACTTCTTTCCGTTCCTCTGCGGATCGCCGGACTCCTCAGCTGATCACAAGAGTTCTATTTTTTCTGGACGCCGGAGCATGGCGGATAAATTCAGCACAGATTAACCCGTGCTGGAAAGGAAGTCGGGCACAGACGAACAACCTTGGAGACGAACAAGTGAAAGGTTTTTAGACGTCATTTCACCCCGATGACACCATGGATGAGGAGATGCTGATTCTAGAAGTCTAGAAGTAGATTTCCTCCTCTGGAAGGACACAGTCTACTGCTTATATGGTTAGCCTCTGTGGCTAAAGACAACTTGTTCTCGCACGATTGCACGTGAATCCACGGGTTCTTGTGAGTTCTCACGATTCCTGCTGTCCGCAGCCCGCCACGAAATTCACTTCACAAACGGATCTGGTAGGAATTGGCGTAAGACAAAAATTGCTGCTGTTCCGGATGCGGTGGAAATCCAGGGTAAAACTTACCCTCTGTTTTTTATTTTTATTTATTTATATATTATTATCATTTTTCTTTCCCTTCCTGCGTGTGTGAGGTATTGATTGCTCTGTTGTTTTTCTGCTTCCACCTGGAATAGCTCGGGTCCGTGGGAGAACGTTACAGAAAGGCAGTATAGACAACATGACTGTGTCCTTGGCCCGTGTAAAACCAGGCTGGACCAGAACACAGACGGAGTGAACTGAGGCAGCAGACCTGCAGGGGATGAACAAAGAGCCTCTGCTTTTGGACCAAATCCTGGAAAGTGGGTTTCTCTCTTTCCCTGAAATTTCTTGGAGAGCTGAAAATCTTCCAACTTCATCATCCAGCTGGTCGCAGACATCAACTGTACGGGCCGACCACATAAACAGATCCATTTCTCTCTCTCGCTCCATCTGAAGTGACTCATCACTCGGCAGCGCTTGGACCCGTCTCCCCAGCTCGGCTCGCTCTCATCGTTTTCCCGGGCAAAAACTAAAATTAGGTGAGATTTTAAGAGGCGGCATGAAGCGTCTCTCCACAGAGAGCTTTATTTTGAAAGGCATCCCTCTCATCTGATGTGCTGCAGGCGGCCTCGCGCTCACATATGGGTACAAATGTGTACAGACAAACAAACACAGGTAGTCCCTACGGTTCGACTGATGTGTGTGTGTGTGTGAGAGAGAGAGAGAGAGAGAGAGGAATCTGGTTTGTAGTGGATCTTACATGACTTCTCGGCTCACGTGATCGATGATTTTCTGGGGAGTTTTTCTTCACGAGGATCATCAGTAACTTTGAGATGATTCATCCCGGATGACATTTCCTTTCAGCCTCGCTGTAGAAGAATCTGTTGGCAGCAAAGTTAATGCTAACTGACTGATGTACAGTTTATATAATTCTGATGTTAGCTCTGTGTCAGACGGTTTGAATCAGTGAGTAGAAAAGAAAAACTCATTTAAAGATGATAATAACTCACCGTTTCTCATCACATCCTCCTGGATCTCCTCTGGTGTTCCCCAGAGTTCCTCTCTGGGCCCCGTCTCTTCTTTAATAACTAGGTGTGTAACGATTCATCTACGACATCCATGTATCGATTTATATTCCTATGATCCAACTCTATCGATCTGTGCTCGACATATATCGATCTAATGTCATTTTTAAAATGTAATTAATCGTTTGTATTGATACTAAGAAATAACTCAACAGGTTTAATAACAATAAAGACATAAATAAAGTGTTACTCGATTCAGTCTACCTGTCTGTGACGTCATCGCCACGCGCCAGCAGACAACAAAACATAGCATGGCGGGTGGCGGAGGTGAAGTCGGCGAGCGAGAAATGATCAAGCCGCCATTGAGGTCCAGTGTTTGTCGTGTTTGTATGATTTCAATGGTGAAAAACAGAAATGTTGAATTCACTAACCGCACTTTCATTAAAAATTTATTGAATATTTAAACTAAGAACAGAAAAGGTTGATCTCCTGTTAGACTTTATTTAAATAAAATGTAAATACATTTGCTTTTAACTGTTGTTTACTTCTTTGTTTATAAACATAACTAACTGATACCTGATTACAAGAAACAACAGGAATCTAAGAATGTCACCTGCTCTGTCCAGTATCCATGTTTTTATTTCACAGTCACACTGACTGAATTTTTTAATAAAAAGTTACTGAATCGTTTCAGACTGTTTTGTTTTAAATGAACCAAAACCGTCATGAACGAATCATCGAATTGAATCGTTGTGAAATGAATCGATTTCTATCATGATTCGTTCATGATAAGAATCGAATCGTTACACCCTGATTAATTACGTTCTTCCTCTTGGTCATATCTTCTGTTACGCCGATGACTCCCTGCTCTACCTTTTCATCAAGTCCAGCTCCTTCCTCTGTCAATCAAAGAAATCAAATCATGTGTTACGACCAGCTCGTTAGGGGAGAAGGGAAGCAACATAAAACCGACCAGATGTTAAATGATCAAATCAAGTTATTTATTAACAAAAGTAAAATTGGCAATAACAAAAAAAAAGAGAGGCAGCAAAGGCCTTAAGGCGGCCGTAACATCCTGGTTCTTTCAAAACTTCCTAAAACTCAACGGTGATAAAACCAAAGATCTTCTTATTGGCACTGAATCCACTTTTACCAAACCCGACAGTTCTTCCCCTCGGGTTGAGAGCTCTCTCCACCTCACTGTCCCACCCGTCGCTCTGCTCCCCGACTCTGGAGCTCCCTCCCTCCACACATCTGTTATATTAATCATGTTTTGTTGACTCATTTATTTGTCTTCTTCTAACCTCCTCGACTTTGAAAGGCACCTATAAATAAAGTGCATCATTTTAACTCACCGGTATCTTGAAGACGGTGATATCATGTAATCAGGTCAGACTAATAACCCTCTCTGTGTTCGCCTCGCTCTGTAGGACAGGTCTCAGTTCATTCATATTCAGCAGCTCAGCTCCGTCTCTCTGGAGTCCTCCTCCCTGAACGGCCTCATGGGAGCTGGACCTTCAGGCGCTGATTTCCGCTGAGAGCCGGAGTGTCAGGAGACAAACACAGACGCAGCAGAAACATCTTTCCATTAGTGCGTCATGACATTTATTCAAAGAGCTGAGAGATGTTGATGTTGTTGTTGTTCAAAGTGTCTCGGCTGATCTCGGGTCAGTCTGAGTCTCTTGTTTAATTTGTCTCCAGGTTTTAAGGGGCGGGGCCGAGTCTGTGGGAGAGTGGGAGGCGAAAGAAAAAAACACCTTTTTTTTCCCCAAAAAAACAGCGACCTTTAAGGTGACGAACGGGTGTGGAGCTATGATTAATACAGAGTGTGTGTGTGTGTGTGTGGATCTCTAAGATAGTCTGCAGGTAAAGATCACACACACACACACACACACACACACACACACACACACGTTCAGGCTGGTTGTGTGTGTGTGGAGGAGTAAAGATGAGCGGCTGGTATCTTAGCAACAGCACGTTAACAGCAAAGAGGGGAGGATGCGTCGGTGAAGGTGGATGGTATACCAAACAGAGCAAAGACACACACACACACACACACACACACACACACACACACACACACAGATCATGTCTGAGCACTAATAGGACAGCTTGTTTCTGGTGGACAGCAGACAGAAGTTTCTTTTTCAACTACCTGACGCTGTCGTCTCAGACACCTGCACCATAAACCTGATCCTGAGACTCCTGCAGTAAGAAGGAGCTCATGTTGGTTCTTCACTAACTTCAAACTGTCTCTTATTTTGCTAACTTATTTGAGTTATCTGAGTGGTGCAAAACAACTCTGGAGCATTACCTACAATTTCCACCTTCATCCTGATCGTCGACTAAAAGGTCGTATCCTCCGATCGTAGCTGATCGTAACCATTCAAGTTAACGTGTCAATTTACACCGACTTCTTTTTTCTATTCTATTTTTTCCGGATGCCAGAGCATGGCGGATAAATTCAGCACAGATTAACCCGTGAGTCGTACTGTCACAGGTCTACAGCCGAGTCTGAACAGATTTTAGTTTTAACGTCGGGACAAATTTCCCTAAGAGGGTCAGAAATCACATCAGACTGTAATCACAACAGCGGAAAGAAACAGCCTCTGAATACTGACCTCAAACCCTCTACTGGATTCACCATCTATGATTTCTGAATCTTCGTTGAAAGAACAACTGGACATAGTTGAGACGTTTCGCCTTAGGGGAAACGTCTCAACTAAGTCCAGTTGTTCTTTCCAATAGAGTGTTAGATTTTGATCCATCAGACCTCAGGACAGATCACAGAAGAGTGATATCATCCCAAATCTCCACCTTCATCCTGAACGTCTACTAAAAGGCCGTATCCGCCAATCATAGCTGATCGTAACCATTCAAGTTAACGTGTCAATTTACACCGACTTCTTTCCATCGTCAATATGCGACAAACGTCACCATCGTTCAACGACACATACAGGCGCGGAAAGCAATTTGTGTTTTGTGCGAATGCGGGTCACTTCACGGATGCGTTCCGTTCATATTAGATGTCACACTCGTTGTTGTAATGTGAACGTAGCCTATTTGTCTGTCTTTATAGAGACATCTTGTTATTGTGCGATTGCACTTGAATCTGCGAGTTGTTGACAGTTCTCGCAGTTCCTGCTGTCTGTGATCTGCCATGAAATTCGCCTCACAAACGGATCCTGTAAGAATTGGCAAATGGCGAATATCGCAGCGTTCCGGATGCGGTGGAGATTGGGGGTTACGAGTATTTCCATGCAGTTAAAGCTTCATTGAGGAACTTTCAGTTTTTTGCAGGATAAAGTTGGTCTTTTATGTCTGTCGAGGTTTTTACAACTCGATAGCCAATCAGAAGGTGAGACATGTGGAGGGGGATGGAAAAAAAAAACATGCAGCATAAATCTAGATGGATGTCAGATTAATTGAACGCTCACGCTGATGATGACTGTGTTCGGTTAAAGATGATGATGATGAGGAGGAGGGGCGTTAAAAGGGAAGGCTTTAGTCGGCTTTAGTCTAACTTTTATTTTACTGCAAATGTAGAAAAAAACTAAGCAGCGTTTTCAAAAATCTTTTCAGAACAGACTCAAAACTAACGGTACGGTACACTGAGATGCTACAGGGGAACGCTACACCTCCCACTCCACACCCTGCACACCTATTCTTGGACTGACCACGAACAACCTCCAGCAGTGAGCGAGTTTCCTCTGCTGTTCTCTGCAGCTGACTTCCTGACTGAAAGCCCTGGAGGAAAACCGCTCTGCTCTCTGCTCTGTATTCTCCGTTTTATCACCTGAGCAGAGCCGGAGAGGCGAACAGAGAGAAAGTGACGGACAAAGAGAAACGGTCGACGGTCTCCTTAATTCATAACGCTCCTTTAAATGTCTGTGGAGGGATGAGAAATAACACGAGCTGTTAAAACTACTGAACACTTTCTCTCAGCTGGTTTTCTGTCTTTACTTCCTCAAACCTTTATTTTGTTCTTTTTACTTCCTATATCCTTGATTTTTTTTTTATATCGTTTTAATTCCTGAAACCTTGAAATTTCTTTTCTGTCTTTATTTCCTGAAAGTTTGATTTTTTTTCTGGTTTTATTTCTTGAAACCTTGATTTTTCTGTTTTTACTTCTTAATACCTGGAATTTTTCAGCTTTTACTTCTTGAAACCTTTATTTTTTCTGTCTTTATTTCCTAAAAAGTTTGATTTTTTTTTGTCTTTACCTCCTAAAACCTTGATTTTGTTCTCTTTTTACTTCCTATATCCTTGATTTTTTTTTTATATCATCGTTTTAATTCCTGAAACCTTGAAATTTTTTTCTGTCTTTATTTCCTGAAAGTTTGATTTTTTTTCTGTTTTTATTTCTTAATACCTGGAATTTTTCAGCTTTTACTTCTTGAAACCTTGATTTTTTTCTGTCTTTATTTTCTAAAAGTTTGATTTTTTTCTGTCTTTACCTCCTAAAACCTTGATTTTTCTGTCTTTACTTCTTGAAACCTTTATTTTTTTCTGTCTTTATTTTCTAAAAGTTTGATTTTTTTTTGTCTTTACCTCCTAAAACCTTGATTTTTCTGTCTTTACTTCTTGAAACCTTTATTTTTTTCTGTCTTTACTTCTTAATACCTTGATTTTTTTGTCTTTACTTTTCAAAACCTTTATTTTTTTCCGTCTTTTGAACAAACATGTTTCTTATTTTCCCCCCACTTGTCTTAAAAAACTCTCTTTCTTTAAACTCTTTCCTCTGAACCACTTCCACGTTCCTGCTGCACGAACTCAAGTTAAATAAAAACCCTGATCTGTTTTCCGTGATGCCTCCTCACCTCTTTCTCTCATTGTGTATCCAACATTTATCGTTTCACACCCTTTTGTACTCACACACACACACAAACACACACACACACACGTACACACTTGCACACTCCTCAGAGGTGTTTCCAGGGTGTGAATGGGATTGGTGCCTCAGGGGGGCCGAAGAGAAGCACGCTCTGCTGGCTGCATCGATGGATGGCTGAATTGAGGTATGAAGAAACAGAAGAGCTGACGGAGGAGGAGGATGGGTGCCATGAAGTCTGAGGGAGTGTTGTTGTGAGCAGAGAGAAGGTGTCGGGTGGGAACATGACGGATGGAGGAGACAGAGATGAGGGGAGAGAGAGAGAGAGAGAGGAAGAGGAGGCTCTGTGGTGGAGGTGATTCAGGTTTAAGAGGACAGAAAAACTCTGGACCGAGACACAAACAGGTCACAGTGTGTGAGGAGTGAGAGCCTGGACCTGGATCTGTGTCACGTGATCTGTCAGGGAGGGTCTCAGCTCTGTGAGAAGATCTGGTTCCTGCAGAAACGCCAGAAACTTCAGATCAACTCTGAAGAGTTTTAGAGAAAATAAGAAACTCACAGACGTCAGTAAAACCTGCGACTTCATCTTTAAAGTCATGGTTGACGGTTGTAGAGGTCGGTAATTATTATGAACCTCGTTTCTATGGCGATCATGGTCCTATAGTGCGATCTCCACAAAGTGAAGAGAAAAAATCTGTTCATCCTATCAGGTGCAGGACTGCAAAAACATCGACCAGTGGGAGCCATCCGTCACAGACAGCTCCCATTGGTCAATCTCCTGCTCCGCCTCTCCATCCAATCACCTTGCTGTATTCGACACACCCCTCTCCCATAGGCGATTTTTTTTTTCATTGGATGATAGGGGAAGGTCCCGCCTCCTTCGCCTCTGATTGGCTAGAAAAGCTGGAAACGTCATCAGACGCTCAAGACAAACGCAAGCTGTCGGCTCTGAACATCGAACAGAATATTATCGCAGTTTTGAATCTCCTAACCCGACAAACGATGACGTTTCACAGCCATTAGGAATAACCAATCGGATCCCAGCACTTCTAGCCAATCAGAGGCAAAGGAGGGCGGGGCCTTCCCATAGTTCCGACTCGTCCCCTCCCTCTCTCCCGGCCCTCCTCGGAGCTCTGAGCGGCTAAAAGTAGCGTAGCAGCTTAGCTACAGGAGCTGTGATGGAGAAGGACGCAAAAAAACCCACTTCTGCTCGCCACACCGCCAAAAGTGGGAAGAAAACGCCAACAGAAGAAAGGGTGGAGTCGAAGAGGACATGTGACCAAGCGAGGAATCTAACGTGAATAACCATCGGGTCATAAACAGACGCTGAGTCAGCAGAGTTTTAGTTGAACAGGTCATTTTTATCTCCTCTTATCGTGGCTCATGTTACATAAATAACTCTGATTAGTCTCTGACATGTCAACACGGTCGCTGCAGACGGCGCTCGCTAGCAGAGCTGGCGTTTACCGCCGCTAGTCACTAACAATCCGACACGGTGGATCCTATTTGAAGCTAGCGAAGGATCTTCTGCCGGCCGGCTTCTTGCTCTGATAGAGGGGGTTTGTCGTGGGGAGGGCGGGGCGCTCTTTTCCGATCTGCTTCTCAGATCGTCAACCAGGACTTAAAAGACAGGATTATCAGGATTATTGAGTGTCTGAAAACAGAAACAGGCTGTGGTGTTTTTCTGTAAATCTGCAGGGAGGTTTATTTTCTTCTTCTCTGAGCTGTCAGAGATGACGGGACGGGAGCCTGAAAGAGAAGCTGTGTGAGATATCAGGTGAAGGACAGCGTGTCGGTTTATGTTAAAGATATATCAGAGCGAGGCGGCAGGAGGAGCAGATGTGTTCAGAGAGGAAGGATGAGCAATATCCCTCTCCCAGCGGGTGTCATTACTGACACACGGCCTCCAGTCAGCGGCTTTAAAGACTCCGCGGGGCCACATACCGCTGCAGCGGGCACGCTCACAACAATAATGACACAAGTATGAAAAACATCATCTTTGTTTTCTTTCACGGCTGCCCATGAGCCGAGAACCTCCAACCTTCAGCGCTCCCACATTTGAGGCTGTTAACAGTTCACTGAGGGCGGCGAGGCGGCGCTCATGAATAAAGATGAGCCGGCTTTAAAGCACAAGGAGGAACTTTGATTCCATATATCTGAACTATTTCAAACTTTTACTGTTTTAACCTTCAGAGGAGAAAGAGTCCAAAGTGAATCAGCTCTGGGAGGATTATTAAAGGCACACTCAGTGATTTAGGTCGACGGTCCGGGGGATTGGGTCGGACCGGGCCTGAAAGAGCCGCTTCGGTTCACTTTATGTGGCTTAGTTTCACACTGCGGTCAGACTGACTAATTGTGGAGGTCCTGAACAAACAGTGAGGAAGGAGAAGATGGAGAGGAAGAGGAAGAGGAAGAGGAAGAGGCTCGTCTATTGGCCAGAACAGTGCGAGCTAGCATGGTTCAGGTCATGTGACTTAAACACTTTCAAACCTAAGTTTAAGTTTCAGTGAGTCAGTTGTGACTCGCACTTGTTGTGAACAAGCTTGAGTAAATGAATGACAGTACATGTAAAATCAATAAATCAATGCAAAGACGCCATTAGACGCTCGTACTGCTCTGGCGGAGCGAATGAGACGAACTGGGCAAGTTATTTGCACAAATCAGGCGGACGCAAATTTGTGAGAGTTGAAAATATCTCAACTCAAGTGAGTATTCACGCCGCGATAACCCATGAGTTTGAATATTCCGGGGTGACGTATGAAAACAGATCAGAGGATGTTGACTGGTGTGAAAATATAAACATAAATCCTGTTACTCACAGTCGGCTGATGGACAGGCGCTCTGCAGCTGGGATAGAGCGCCTTCAATCGGTATCCCTGAGGGACATCCTGGCACCGCCCCTCACCAACAGGTCGTCAAATTAGGTTCAGGTAACCCGAAAATACTGCTGGGAACGGCCGCCATCCAGGCACATCTATCGGATGAGACCCAGACACGGCGACGCCTACATCTCCAACGGTTGTCAGAGCAGCGATCCGCTGAACGTGGTTCACTCTGACCATGCTTGGTAGAGACTCCGCCCCTCTCTCGTATCCACGGCTAGCTGTCTGGAGGAAGGTGAGTGAGGAGGTCGGATTATCGGGTAAATTATGAAAAACTGTTTTCTTTCAACTTGATCCCGTCGGTTGAATTGGCGAGCGGCTATCCACGGCTTTTAAGCACTCTGCTGACACGAGAATGGACTAAATGATCGTCGCGAATAGAGCAAATCGTTCGTGCGAATGAAGCGAGTAGATGGTTTTATTCGTGCTCGGTCTGAACGCCCCTTTATGCCAACAGGTATAACTAAAGCTGACTCTGCTCTGACGGTCAATGACGGTTAGCATCACGCTAACGATCAGCTGTTTTACTGCGTCTGAAACCACCAGCCTCCGACCATCTGTGTGATGAGTAAATTGGTAAACCACTCCAGGGTTCAACTGGAAACAGACCGGGACCGCCTCTACTGGGCTCACTGGTTTGGTTTCAGTCTGACCAGTCCGAGCCAAACGTCGTCTCAGAACCAGAACTCTCCTCTGATCGCTCCTCCAAGTCTCGGTTTCACAGCGATGAGTAAAAGTTCTGGAAGACAAACACTGGCATCGGTCGGATCAGGGCGTCGGTTCAGGAAATGTTGATATCACGGGATGTTCTCGGGGGGTTTATCTCCACATTTTGGAGAATTTATTGACTCATGATCTGCCGCTCTGGATGTAACCCAGGCAGCATTTGGCAGATCAAATTAGTCGTCTATAAATATATTCTGCAGAGGCAGGGATGATGCAGACGTGGAAGAGAGCGAGTGTGAAGACGAGCGGGTTTTTCTCTCTGCTGGCACCATTAAATAAATAAATTCTGCCTTGTTAACTGTACATATGTGAGAGTAAACAACAGAGCAGAAACCACAGCACGCCTCGGCAAAAATCATACGCTGTCTTAGTGTGTGTGTGTGTGTGTGCATATAGGCGGGTACATAATGCAAGTGTGTGTGGGTGTCAAGTAAGGGGAGGTGGCTGCTGCTGCTGGATCTGAAACACGGCCTGTCTGCTTACACAACACAGGCTCTATAATTGGACTCAGAGGAGCGAGAAGACCCGCCTGCAGCAGGCTCCGGATTATGCTGATATATGGCATATATCGCTGTCCTAACACTCCTATCTCCAATCTGAACACACAATGTAAAAGAAAGGCAGAGGAGGGAGACGGGCTCACGCTCTGATCTGTAACTGAGAGTCAGAGGAAATCTGGGATCTCCTGGAACCAATCAGCTTCTGCTCCGTCGTATTTTATCTGTGGAAACGTTTTTTAATCAAACATTAGATCTCTGCTCCGGGGCGCACACACAAACAATCGCAGAAACTCGCTCGTTAATGCCCCAATTAACTGCAGCTGATTCTGCTTCATCTTAATTTGAAATCTAAAGTGAAACTAAACACTCTGAGGGTTCCTGTTACTCTCATTTATGAAGGTCTGTGGAGAACAATACAGACTCTCAGATCATGTTGACTCTGTGGACCACGTCTGATCATCGTCCAAAGTCTGCATGAGCTTTAGAGGCCGACCGACCTGCAGCAGCTCAGAGCGTCTTCATCATATCCACAGATGATGCAAAGAAATGTAACAGTGAGCTGTAAAATCTGACTCTGCCACCTGACAGACTCTGAGTACAGAGTCGGTGGTCCACGAGCTGCAGACTCTGGTCCTGAGAAATGAGGACGACGCGCTAAAACACTGGCTCCCCATCAAGCAACGCATCATGTTCAAGATCCTCCTTCTCACCCACAAAGCCCTTCATCATCAAGCCCCTTCTTATCTCACCGACCTACTCCAGCCTCATGTACCCCCCCGTAACCTCCGTTCCTCCTCTGCCCATCTTCTCACCCCACTGTCACGACCAAAGCACCGAACTTGGGGGGATCGGGCATTCTCCACAGCTGCCCCTACCCTTTGGAACTCGCTACCCCCCTCCATCAGACACTGCCCTGACCCCACTACTTTTAAATCCCTTTTAAAAACTCACTTATTTAAAATTGCTTTTAATATTTAACTGTTTCGTCCTTCTTACTGTTTTTATGTCTTTGTCTTATTATCTTGAATTTTACGTACCATGTAAAGCGTCTTTGAGTGTTTTTAAAAGCGCTGTACAAATAAAATGAATTATTATTATTATTATTAAAAACTGCAGTTCTTCAAGTGTCCACTTGAGGCAGCCTGCAGACACACCAGAAACCACACACACACACACACACACACACACACACACACACTCAGCTTTAACTCGTTAACCGCCTGGTTCAGTCAAAGTTTTTGGTCTCCAGTCCAAGACCATGATAATCTGGATTAATTCCCCCCCGTGGTCTTGTCTGGTCCTGATCACACGTCACAACTGCGATAATGTCAGGTCTTTGTCGGGTCTAGACCAGGTCTTCTAACTCTTTCAGTTCCAGGTTCATTTATGCAGTTTTCACCCAGTGCCACCATTGACCATAATAGAAATTTCCTTATCTTTCAGGACCCTCAGATTATCTTGTTCTTGGACTAGATTTAAGTCCAATATCTCAAAAGAAAGAAGTGATTCTCTCCTTTCACCAGAAAATAAAGTTAGTCTCTGACCCACTCCTGTGTTTAGTTATTGTCTGCTAAATGCAGCGTGGTCGTGTCATCTTTGCCGATCTGGAAAAACTCATTTTTACGAAGGAGAGACTTTCAAGCCGAACTCGGATCGTCTTTTTCATTTCACTTCAAACTATTTTACCGGTGGCATCAAAGTCCTCCCTCCTCGGTTACTAATCCTCATCACTCTCCAGATCCTATTGTGATAGGTCACTTTGTGACGGCTGGGAGCCGTATCGGCTCTCAAGAACCTGACGGCGTGGCGTAAACCACACGGACAATCCTCCTCGCCGAGATTGTCGCTGTATTCCAGCTCAGTCTCTCTCACCAGTACTAACACCGGCGGCACAACGACACGCCGGAAAATTGTTTCTTTGATTGTCTGCTGACGATGTGAAGGTCCAGTACCAGGATCTCCACTGGATCCTGAGACGGTAGCACCACACCCACGGGATCCGATGCGTTGAGACCGTTAGCTCTTGGCTAATGACTTCGGCATTTTCCGACTCTCCTCAAAAGGAAAAAACTCTCCACAACTCGGCGAACTGGCACACTTGATGGCAAACTTCTCACTGGAGGGTACTTTTTTTTGTAATTGTAACGTGGTCATGACGTATTTGTCGGCTTTTCTGCGTTCAGAACAACAACAAAGTTAGTCCCATGTTGAAGAAGAGCGCCCTCTGGAGGAAAACAAGGAAACGTTAAAATCCGTCAAAATCTGTCAATGGCACTAAAGAAAACTTGTTGGTAAAACTTTTGGCTCGTTGAAATTCAAGAGAACAGGAAGTGCTGCAGCTGATCGATCTAGATCTCATTAGAGACCTGCAGAGACGCCACCTCAGCAGAAACTGAGGGCGTCTCTCATGGACATGGTCTCTCATCTGAGTTGGACACACGGCTCTTTAGGTTTAGAGATCTCCCAGTATGGGTTCAGGGGGGAATGTGGTTTTTGCACATCCTGAAGGTTACACAGCGAGATGACGGGGACTCAACTCAGACTCAAACTGGACTACACACTGAGGACCGGGGACTTGATCCAGACTGGAGATCCTAAACTGTCAGGAAAGCCTAAAAACTTGTTGATCCAAAGTCTCAGGTCTGGATTTTAGGATGTCTCGAGTCTTAAATCTGAAATCCAGCCGTAAATATTTCATCCTCTTTGCATTTCTGAGCTGAAGCAAACAAAAGCTCGGCTCGATTGAAATCCGTCCAACACAGCTGCTGTATGAGGAACAAATGAGAGTGTGTGTCCTTGTCTAATCCGTGTCCTTGTCCAATGATGTGATAATAAGGTCGGAGAGGGTTCATCCAGTGAGAGCTGAACCCAGCAGCTGTTTGATGTCGGAGACGCTCGCTCTCCTTTTTCTTCTAATTCGACTCCTGTGGTTGTTTTTGTCTTCTCCTTTGTGTAAGCCTGAGTGTGTGTGTGTGTGTGTGTGTGTCTGAGTGTGTGTGTGTGTCTGAGTGTGTGTGTGTGTCTGAGTGTGTGTCTGTGTGTGCGTACTCTCGATTCATCTTTTGTTTTTGGATGCAAAGTGCGGCTGTAAAGGAGAGTACAGCTCATTATGAGGCTGAGGTGAGGCCGTCTCTGCAGCAGAGTCTCAGATGGAGGTAATGAGGAGAGTTTGTCCTCCACAGAGGAGCAGGAGGAGCAGGAGGAGGAGGAGGAGGAGGAGGAGGCTCAAACACTTTAACATATAACACTTAAGGAAGGATATACAGGACGTGTAAAACTCATCATACAGCCAACAAACGAGCTGTAAAAGCAGGAAACAGTCTCTATAAACGTCAGGTCTTTGAGTCTTTGAGGTTAAAATTAAATTCATCAGAATCTGTTACAGGATGAAACAGAAGAAAGAAATTATTTTACAGCTTTGAAGAGCAGCTGCTTTTGTTGTGCTTTTATTTTGGTATTACAGTCTTACATCCCATTTGATTAAGCCCACTTTTATTTTGAAAGGCCAAATGAAGGTCACTCTTTAATTTAAAGACCGAAATATCAGTTTATATCAGAAAAATAAACACAGTTTTATTTTGAAAGGTAAAATACCAAACCTCAGATACATCCTGAAGAGACTTTAGTGAGTAAAAACTGTCAGTATAAAGACTGCAGTGGAACATCGGGAACATCGGTCACTCGTCTTATGAACACTTAGAGTAACACTGGCGTTCCTGAAAGCTGATTAACGATGTGGTGAAGCTGACCCCGCCTCCATTTGGGTCTCCAGCCTGTTTCTGGACAAAGAGGCGGAGCCGACTGCAGCCTCTGTGGGACATTCGCCCCACCCTCTTCAAAAACACCAACACTCCTTTAAAACGACCCCATCCTCCACAGACCTGCCATGTTTAGAGACAGATTCAGCCCCCCCGCTGACTGAAATCCAGAGTCCTGATCCAGCAGTGATTACATTTACACTCTGCTGTGTGTCTCTGTGACCCCCGTGGAGATAATGTCAGGATCGGTTTCAGACAGAATCAAATCTCCACGCCGTCTTCCTCTGAGTCTGAATCGTCACAGGAGCTCAGGAGGGAAGAGGGAAAAATCACACGTCTCTCAAGGTCAGAGGAGCGTGCGAGTGTGTGCGGTTACTCGGTGAAGACAGGGCGCCTCTGCTCTCCAGGGGCTCTCTGATTGGCTGGCTGATATGTTACCATGTGAATACGCAGAGACAAAGAGTGATCATCCTCATCCTCACAGAGCGCCGCTTCACTCTGCCAGGAGAGCGCACACAAACAACTCTGCAGATTAGGTAAACTTCTGCTAAACGCTCCTCCTGGTATGTTGGCAGCGGCGGGAAAACGGCGACATGATTTTATGAGCATGAGCTCGACTTGGACCGACAAACAGAACCGTGTTGACTGTGATCATTTTCCAGTAAATACAGGCTCAGCAGAGTAAACTCGTCCTCCCTGAAGGTAATGCCAGGACTTTGTTCAGCAGTTTCAGGAACTCCTGTTGGGAGTTTGAGGAGAAGTTTCATCTTCGTGTTTTTCAGAGCCGGTTTAGCTCTCGGTGTTTATGAAGCTGGTCTCACGCACGGCTAACAACGCTCCCCTGGCTCCTGATTGGATGTAGGAAACTGATCACGCTTTATAAGAAGTCGGAGTTTGAAGAATAGTTTCATATTTGTGTTTATCCCCTCGTTCTTTCAGATGTGGTGATTTTTTGTGTTCAGACGTCCGTCTCTGTTTACGTGTCGTTGCCATGGTTGCATTTGTTGCGCTTCTGCTTCGGTCAGCTCACTTCCTGATTGGCTTTTGAGTTGTCCAACTTAAAGGTCACCACATTGTTATTAATTCTCAGGCTTTCTGTCCATTTTTCTTTCTCAGTTTCGGTCTCAGCAGACTCCATTATACTGATGTATTTGTCTTGCTCCACACTAAGTGTGCCAATGAACATGTCATCCTCTTCTTCACTCTGCACTACAGCATGCATTCTCCTTCTGTATTGCTGCTGCTTCTTCCATGAGCCTGACTGACTCTGTGATCTGCACATTTTAGCAAAGTGATTTTTCTTTTGACACTTTTTGCATATTTGGCCAAGTGCAGGACATGCATTAGCTCCATGTTTAAAGCCACATCTATTGCAGCTCGCCTCGGTCTGCTGTTCTGCATTTGCTTTCACTCGAAAGTCTTTCTTTTTGACAGTTTTAACAGCGTTCATTTCAACCTCTTCTGTCAGTGCTTTGACTTGAGTATTTGGTAGCTCGCTCGCCCTGCAAATATCAACGGCCTTTTTCAGTGTCAAATCAGCCTCTCTCAACAGTCTGCCTCTCACTTGGTCGTTAGTTATTCCACACACAATGCGGTCACGTACCAGGGAATCGTGCAGATCTCCAAACTCGCAGTCCTTTGCCTTGCTCTTTAGATCCGTCACATATGAATCAATGGGCTCCGACTGCTTCTGTGCTCGGGTAAAGAATACGTGCCGTATGTACGTTAAGTTCTTCCGCGGCTCACAGTACTCCTTAAATTTCCTCTCCAGCACAGCTATCTTGTCCTTCTCCGCGTCGGCGAAGACGAATGTGTTGCACACCTTAATCGCCTCCTCTCCCGCGACGTGAAGAAAAGTTGCACACTGTACTTTTTCGGACTTTTCCGAGACTCCACTAGCGACGCTGAACAGTTCAAAGCGCTGACTCCAACACTTCCAGTTCTCAGCAAGATTGCCTTGGTTGAAACTGCGCCATACCGACTCACTTCACCCGAACTTCTTCTGACACCATGTAAGATATTGACGAGGCTTAACGACTTCTTAAAACTCAGTTCATTTTATGTAGCATTCAGCAGAGCCACCAACATACAGACCGGCACATGACCATATGATAGAGCGAGCCTTAGCTTTGCGACCGTGCCGTTAAGTGCAACTGCTATGGGTGCCCACGAGGCACATCCACGATAATATATCACAATATATCACAGTTCCATATGATAGGCTGCCGTCTCACGCACACATTAAGCTTTCCAATCGTAACGTGGTTACGATTCCAAACTGTAGATGCTTCGATCGTCCACACAGATCAGTGGGAGGAAAAATCACTCTGAATACTCCTCAAACCACAGGATAATCTGATTAGATAATCTGCAGGACTGTCCAATAATCTGGCCTTTGCTGACTCTTGTGTATGTTTTGGTCGTCACGGTGATGCACTGCTCATTCAGTCATTTTTACTGCCACAGATACGAGACGGGACTTAAAACTTGCTGTTTAGGAGGAGAGAGAGGAGAGCTGAAGAGAGACACATTCTTGTAAATCAAACTCTCTGCCGACAGGAAGTGACAACTGAGATCAAGTCCGACTCCGCCCTGCGGCAAAGATTCACCCCCTTCACCGTGATGGGTCGTCTGAGGTGACGAGAAGAGTGGAGAGGAACAGCTGCTGTCATGGTGGTGAAGTAAACAGTAAGACACGATAGAGGAGCAGGAGGAGGAGGAGGAGGAGGAGGAAGGAGGAGGAGGAGTATCAAAGAGCGTCTGAAAAGCCGAGGGACAGACAGGAGAGAACAGGAGAGAGACGATAATAACCGAGAGTGTTCATGATTTCTAACGACTGCTGGACTTTAAAGTGAACAGAAGAGGATCAGGGCCACTGGGGGAAAAAGGTCCAAAATATATATATTTATTTTTATTATGAAAAAAAGTTGAAATTCAGATTTTTTTCCAGAATAGAAATAAAAAAATTGTATTTAACCTTTTTTTATTCCAGCAGCCCTGATCCTCTTCTGTTGGACTGAGGGACGTCGTTCTGAGTTATAATCAAATATGAGACTGAAGGATGTTTTAGAAAACCTTTAAAAGACCAAATGATTGATCTGATCTGCAGCCTGTTAAAATATGATCGATAATAGAGACTTCATATCCAGTGTTAGTGAAATCTGACCCTAAATTTAATATAATAATGAGTTTAAGTTTTTGTGTTTCGTTCAGAAGCCTCTACAGCAGCTCTGGTACATAAATCATGGATTTAAGTGAAGGACAGTTACAGTCGTCTGTTTCAGACTTTTTCCTTTTGCTCTTTTTTATTTCTCAGTCATCCTGCCTGATCTTGAACTCTGTGATCTTGTGAATCCTGCAGTCTCAGACCAGGAGTCAGATTCTCCTCCAGGGAGGTTTGGCACATGCCGTCAGACTACGAAACACTGAGGTGCAAAGAGAAATGTAACACATACCAGGATGAATAATTAAAGAAGACTGTCTGACTCTGAACTGCATGTTTAACACGGATGTTAAAGATCGTATTCATCAAATCAGCTTTAATAAAAACTGAGTCAGAGTCTGAGATTGTGCGAGGGTTCGTGGAGTTTAACTCTCAGGATTACTTCAAGATCAACCGAACTGAAGCTAAAGGGTGTCCTGGGAGATAATCGAGAGCTTGGCGAGGACAGATATTGGTTTTTCTGATCCTGCAGTAACCCTGGTGGCCCGCCGTCGCCCTGTTCGCCTGAGTTCTGCTCCATCACACTGATCAGAGCTGACAGGAGCATCGAAACCTGCTGAGCCTCGGCTCCTGGACCGGCCACTATCGAGCGGTCGGTCATCAAGACTCTCAGGCGTCTAAATTGATCTTCACGCATAAATGCACCGACACGAAACACCCGATCCAAACAGCAGAATCCTCATTAAGGAGTAAATTAACTCTGAATCGAGCATGGCAGCAGATTCATCGCCGCTGTACTTCAGGATCATGACAGCAGCTGTTTCCAATTAGCCGTCCAATCCCAAACACCTGCTGAGAAATTAGAGGAAGACCTCAACCCAAGAACTCCAACGTGGCTCCTGACCAGAACCTTCTGCTAATGAGCGTCCTGCGTTTGGTCTTCCAGCGTTTTCGGTTTGGGACAGTATTTTCTCGAGTCCAGTTTTTGGTCGCCATCCTCTGAAAAGTGGAGCCCCCCTCCTAATTACATGAAAAGGCTCAGTCCTGTCCAAAAAACCTCGTATTTCCACGAGACGGAGTGAGGAGTGAAAAGTGGGCGGAGCTGATTTATGTAGAGATTCAAGAGAAGACAGGAGATCAGGAGGACGGCGAAGATGGCGAAGACGTGTGAAATAAACCCGATAACGGCGTCCAGTTGAGTTAGATCTCTACATCCTCCTGACCTAAAGTCTGCTCCGATCTGCAGCATCTCTCTGACAACCAGTCTGAACTTAAATAACCCCTGAAACACTGAAGGGTTGGTATCTGACCTTTCAAAATAAAAGCATGTCAAAGCTGTACCTGAAGTTTCTTGGTTGAGCTTTTTAAATTTTGTTTATCATGAAGCAGAGCGTTGGTATCCGTATTCACTGTGTACTGGGAGTTTTGACCGTGACATTTCAGAATAAAAGCATAAAGGTTGGTAGTTAGCCTTTCAAAGTAAAAGTATGTTTGTGATGTACTGGAAGATTGGTTTGTATTAAATGTTGAACATTGGAGAATCACTGCCTAAGAATCCACTAGTTTACATTCACATAAAAATAGCCCTTGTTAAACTGACGACCAACGACCAGGAAGAAATGAAACTTAAATACACACATTACATCAAAGGTCCACTAGGGGGCGACAC